>VZTF01009642.1:2389521-2442562 GCA_013397755.1 Cnemophilus loriae | reverse complement strand
AAAAAAAAAAATCAGCATTTAAAAATAAGGCACATTTGGAGCGGCATGTAGATTTGTTAATATAGCAAAGCATTAAAAATAAAATCTCCAAGGGAACCACTCTTATTATTAAATTAGGCACATGCATAATGAGTTTGTTGGGATGGTAGAAGAACATACTAAGAGGCAGAGTTACTTCTACATTTCCTGATGTCTTCATGTACCTTGGTCAAGAGGCTTAGGAACGATAGGAGCCAAGCCACAGTCAGGAACCAACTTCAGAGACACAGTGTGCCCATTTATAAACATTTCTAACCATACCACGTTCATTTGTCAAGGTACTCGAGTTATTATAAGAGATTAATTTATCACCTGTCCAATTTTACCTAAAGAATGCAATTCTCCATACACATACCACCATATCTAACCATGCATCAAAATCAATAATTCCATTAATAAAATTAGACCTAATTGTCAGTCATATAATATTCTTGCACATCATCTATTCTGGGCATCTCTTTTATGTTGACAAGAAAAACAGAAGTGCTCTATTAGATTTTTTTTCCCTCCAATTAAATTAGCACCCCACAAATGCACCTCATACATCAATTAGGCAATACTATTAAAAGCATTTTAAACCAATAAAAACCAAACCCTGCATATTCTGACTTTTTTTGCCTACATATTAAGAGAAAACTTTGTAAGTTCATAAGATTCTACCCAGTATAACCCTGCCAGTGTATTCCCAATATTTATTGTAATGGTGAGACAGTAAGAAAAGGGCACTTTGTATAAAGGTAAAAGTATCAAGAATAACTTTAGCTCAGCCAGTGCAGTTCAACACAGGCTATGCACAGTCTGGATCCACCTGATGTCTGTCCCTGCTGCTCCCATCCTGTAGGCCTGAGGCCACAGCAGCAGGCTTCCCAGGCAGATTATTCTGTAACCCATTTAAATCTAATTTCCTTTTTAATTAATAATGGGAAGATGATAAAAATGTTCTTTGGTGTCTAATTTAAAATTTATTTCTGAAAGCTTAATTTTTCAGTATTATAGTTCCATTTTTTTTTAAATTCATTTAATGCTTTTTTATAATTGAGCAAATTCAATTAAATCCTGATCACTGGGAGTTTATTAAGCCTTTTCTCTGCTGAATTAAGGAATATGTTCCTTTGAGATACTGATATAAAAGTAGACCTATATTGCAACAGCTCAGAGCACAAGTTAAATAACACCAGAACAAAGTGCTTACCACACGTAAATAAATCCACAAGACCATCCAGTTGGCACTGAGGAGCAACACTGAAGCCAAAAAGTGGTTTTCAATAAATTTTACTACAATTATAGAGCAATACAGCCTATAGTCACTCTCAGAACAAAACAATATAGCACAGGCACAATTATGCAGCAAACACTATAAAGATTTCTTCTGGAAAAAGGTGCCTTCTTGAAATTTGAGGACATTAATTCAGCTGTGCCCATGGATATGGGCTGGTCAAATACAGGGATTTTAATCACTGTTTTTCAAGGATTCTGTTTTCTTCCCTGTCTTGCACTACACTCACAAACTACTTTCATATGTTTTTATTTAACGAATCATGGCAGTGTAAAATGAATTGCAAAGAAATTAAACCAAAAATGCTTACGTGACTTATTCAAGCAGCCTTACAGCTGCACGCAAATTGTGTGATTAAGGAAAAGCAATTAGAAGACCACACCTGAGAAGCACGATCAGAAAACTCTACCTTGAAGACAATTAAAGAAAATCACTAGGAAGCCACATCTGGAAAGCATTGTCAGGAAGCTTTCTTAATTAAGGAAAAAAGTCTCATAATAAATGTCAACAAGAGGGGAGGAAAATCACTGCAAAAGCACATAGAAATACTTCCCAGAGATACAAGCCCAGACTCGAATTCTGATAGCCATGGCTAAATGAGTGCATCAGCAAGTTCAGCCAGCGTGTCTGGGCTACACTTTCTTCCAAACATGAGTGCTGTCTCTTCTCACCCACCTGATCAGTGCCCACCTCCCACACATCCAGCTGGACCACGGCATGCAGACATGGATGAAACAAAGCTTGGAAATGGAGAAGGTTCCCTTATTCACCCTGCTGCGCTGAGTAATTTCCAAATACAGAAGAGGCAGAGGGTCTTTTCACCCAAGAGTTTGAGCTCTGTATGAAGCAAAGCAGGGTTGGACAAGACAGTGGTGCAGAACTGTATCTGCAATCAGCCAGAAATGTCAACAGTGACAGTCATAGATGGAGAGGACTGATCAAAAATAAATTACTTTGACACAGTCAGATCTAAAAAATTAAGAAATGCGGCAAAAAAAGAAGAATTTGCATATTTGCTATATTCTCCTTGAAAACCACATTATCATACATGCAGTCATGCATTCCCAAGTAGAGAGCACTACAGACAGCTGCTTTAATTTTCAGTGGTAATTTAATAATAAGCTGTATTTGTTTTGTAGATGAGAAGGTAAACTAAGAATATTAACACTCCAAGCATGTATAATTAAATTAACAGTCAATTGATTGCATCTTTCCTATTCCCTGGGAAAAATGGTAGCGTTCAAGTCAGCTGAACAAACTCGTGGTGTGTGTCTCTCTCTGCAAGATCATTTCCTTCATTCTCTACAATACACATCAATGCTTCCCAGCTTCTCATCTCCTACTCCTGCCTTGGATAGAGGCCAGCAGCCCTCCCCAGCCATGATGGGGAGAGCCAGAAGAGGACCCATGACACTGTGGGCCTGTCTTCAGGTGGAAAACTGAGCTGATAACCTTCCAATATAAAGTGAAGTAACGTGTGTGTTGCTGTTAGTTAGGCTGTCCTTGGTTTCTGGGAGAACCTGTTTCATAGCAGCAACAAAAAGCACTGTCCCAGAAGAGGAACTGGTGGGGCTGGGACACAAGGGAAGGTGCAGAAAATGTCTCTCAAGATGAGAAAAACCTTAGTTTGAGAATTTGTACTTCACCTCTCTCTCACCTTCTCCATCACATTATTTGATTAATTCCAGTGCTGCCTCAAGCAAGCTCTGCTCGAAAGTGCAAGCTTTTCTTTTCGGCTGGGAAATAAAAGAGTGCAAATTGTAATTCCCCATGTTTTTATTTATGCCTTTTGCATCTCCTTAACTTTACTTTTCAGCTTGAGTACCAGTTATCAGCTTAAAATAATGAGCTGATAACGAATTCCAAAAACTGTGCAACCAGACCCATTACACTGCACTCTAAACTCCTGTTCCTCCTCAAATCATGTAGACTGACCTTACTGTTCAAGTGCCTTCATATGACTAATTACAAAATTTCTGACAGAAAAGCAGATGTGTTATATTTCAGTTTTCTTGCTTCTAAATAGCTTTCAAGTGTTTAGGCCACACACTGGTGTTGAATTTGAATGTGCTAAATTAAGCCATATATCAGGAAAGACTGATAACCTTAAACCATTAAAGTTCTCGGTTTAGATGCATAAAACATCAGCAAAAAACCAAAAACAAAACAACACTGTAGGTCTGGGCATAGGGCACAGAAAATAGTAGGTCTTTTGCATAAAAATATCTTCAACCTAAGCAGGCCAGTGCCCTGAGAAGGCTGAACAGACCAACACCAAGTTGCATTTCCTTTCCTCCTACTCCCACAGCACTTTCCCATCAGCTCAGGTCCCATATTCCCCACAACTCCTTCTCCTGAGTATCTTAGAACACACATCTCATTTACCTGCCAAAGGCAGTCACACCTCAGACAGAGCAAGTATCAGAATCTGGGCACAGTAAATCAGTTTTCCCAGCAGAAGCTCCCGGCAAAGTTTACAAGCTCCCCAGTAAAGCTACAGAGTGCAAGAGTACAGGCACTAGAAGGCACAATCTCCCTGAGCAAAGGATGTAGGAACACACCATGCAGCCAGTTACCATCTCACCAGGATGTGCTCAAGCAGAGTGTGGTTCACATCAAACTGTACAGTAAGGATCCTCTGGGAAGTTAGCCTTTAAATGGAACTTAAGCTGGGGAAATAGAAATTCAGGTCACCAAATCAGTAGCCATTTGTGAGGACTTTGCTGTTACACATTCTAGCTCTAGTTCCTATCCTATTTATCATTAAAATATTCAGGTGAACTCCAGTAGGGAAATAATGACTGGTACTCCTGTACATAGAGCTAGATACCTACCTTTTAAGTATCCCACTCAACATGTTTAAGGGATCCACTCAAACTAGATTTGTATGAGATTTACTTGAATGAGGCTCTCGGCCCTTTAATCTCATCATAATAGATGGCAGCTTTCAAGAGATTCGAAATGCATGGTAACATTTACAATACATCAAGTTTCCAGGGGCTGCAGAGACTGAAATATACGCTTTTAATTTACTCTGAAATGCGATGCTTTCTAGATTTTTTTTTGAGCAATTTCTGCCTCAGAAATCAACATCTTTCCATCTGCTTGCTTGTTTTAGAGAAAAATGATTAATTTGGGCTGGCTTGTTCGTGGTGAAGTGTATGCAGAATTAAAATGCTGTCTCTGCCGTGGCCTGGAGTTGCACGGGCTGTTTGTACACCCTAGCGGGGGAAGGAGGCCAGCACACGGAACCCCGACAGGATCAGCAGCTCTTCCATCAATAAACAGAGTATTGAGACTGTGATGCAAAGTAACCACTGAGGCACACCTGCAGCCCCAGATTTTAATATCCCAGTTGTGGTGAACTGGTTTATGTGGACTTGAAAAAGCAGCACCGAGGTCTGAAGACAGTAATGTTATTTTACATTTGAAAACATGCATAACTGTCATGCCTTAAAATCCCTCTCTTACATCTCCCACAAAGGCTGCAGAAAAAGTGCTCCTCAGTACAGAGCAAGCATGATCCTTCTGATCATATCACCACTATAGCCATTTCTTTCTCCATCACTGCAGTTTGTTGTTCCCTTTCCTCAGAATCCACAGAACATGAGAGTAACTCATACTTATGTGAGTAAAATAATCCACCAGTACGTTCCCCCTGAAAACAGAAGCCCTACATAACTGAATTCCTGCAAAAATATAAATTAATAGCAACAGAAATGTCAGATGATTAGTCACTCAGTTTCCATTCAAAATGAGTTCCAGCACATTTGTCATTCATCACAAAAGAAACACCGAGATAGCTTCAAGCTGAAAAAACTCTTTTCCATATTTTTCCATCAAAACACACGTCACGACAACAAATTCTTCAATTGCAATTTATCTCGGTTCATAACCTACTCTATAAAGAGTATAACAGAAGCTATGGGATTTTTTTTCTCCTTGTCATGCAATTGTTATAAATTTTAAACAAACTCACTCAAATTAATATGTACTTTATATTACCATAAGGTTAAAATTATCTCAGTTTATTCAAACTGAAGTTTAAGTAAATACTTTTACTAAGATAATTATTGTTACATGATAAGCGAGGGGTCTTTTTTTATAATTTCATGTTGGTATTATAGCCTTAAGCTTCACCTGTAGTACTATATCTCTAGTACAGATACCATCATTTCTCATTGATTTTTTTTCTCCTGTAGTAGAAATAAATTTCAGTTTACTGGAACATCACACCATAAGATAATTCCTTTTCAATACTTCAGTGTGGACTTTCCTGTTTCAACAATGCTTAAAATAAAAATATAGAAGCAACTTGAAAATCGGGCCTAAGTTCTACACAAGGACGTGGTCCCTGTGATGTCCATCAGTCAGTTTGTCCTTACCCCAACATGTTTTGGGCTTATGTCTCAACCAAATCTGGCAACAAATCTCCCACCTTTTGTAGGAAGGAGCAGCAGAAATGCTGCTGCTGAAAAGCTGCATCTGAGGTTCTCTCTTTACCACTGATGAGGAAATCACTCATCCTCAGGGTGCGAAGCCCCAGGAGAACAGGCCCCTGCGGTGTCACTGCTAATGGAAATAATCGCTCTGTGATCTCAGCACACGCCTGGGGACTGCCAGACAAAAATGATTACAAATAGTTATCCTCCTCATGGGTTTTTCTTGACCACCTATTGCTGACAAACTGAGAACTCTTCCATGGTACAAATCACTAACTGCTTGCAGTTGGATATTTTTAAGGCACAAATGTTTACTTGCAAGTCCTGAATGAAGATTTACTACATGGCAGGAGAGCTGTTGATCCAACCAGTTCCATGCCAGCCATCCCTCCCCCGTGGCAGCTGTGTTTCACTGAACCACCACATGTTAAACCTTCTTCCTTCACGTGCATAAAACTTTCACATCAGGCAGCAGAATTTATGACTAAAGATATTTTTATGTTTCTAAATATCAGTCACTAAGAAAAGCATTTCAAAAATAATTTTCACATACAATCTTCATTTCACCCCTCATCTGCCTCTGCACACATATAGGTACATTGCACAGAAGGGGTGGTCCTTTAAGCAAGTAAAATAATCTCAAGGACAAGGGATTTTCCAGAATTTTTTTACATCCAATCCCTAAAAGAATGAAAGGGGAAATTGAAGAGAGGAAACATTCCCTCCCCTCATGTGGTTGGAAAATATAAAAAATGGGATTTGTTCATTTGGATTTGTTCTAAATATGCTTTAAAAAAACCAAGCTTATAAATTAAAGAAAAAATTTATTACTTTTTAAGCTGCAGTTAAACGTAGAAGTACTTTAATATCTATGTGGAAATTACTAGATAAATCCAAAGACACTGACAGCCCCTTCCCATTCACCATAACGATATTGGTGGAGCTCCAACACAGCACTTTTCTCAGTCCTCACAAACTGATAAATTAATACACTTTCCCAATTCTTCTTTATATTACAGAACATTGCCATATCTTAAGTCACAAGATAGCATTTGAAAAGAAACACTTTTGTCCAAACTGAGTATTTTTTATCCATCTTTTCTAATGGTCCTTAACACAGGAGAGGTGAACATCAACTCTTGTGAGCCTTGTCACAATTCTAAAGAATTCTGTTCTAAAGAACAGAACTTTTCCCTAAACTTTACAAAAGCCAATCTCCTTATAGTTTTAACAGGATTTATAACAAGAGGTAAACACTGACAAAGCCGTTACCTGATTTCTCCTGGTTTTAATGCAATATAATAACCTACTGGCACTATAACACAAGTCTTTTCAGAAGGAAACTGAAATATAGAAACACAGAACTTAAATAATAAAATAATAGATGACTGTTTTTAAACTAATCTAAGAGAGAAATATTCATTTTATTCTTCCTGAATTAATCCTTATTAACATTTCCTGACGTGTTTCTGACATATAGGATCAAAAATGAACCACTACATTTGGGTGCCTTTTATAAACAGTAATCCTTTCCCTGATGGATATGTATTAAAATCAGCTTTCCTAAATAATCTGGTTTCTCAGCATCACCTGTATGTGTTTGTTTCTTCAGAATTTCATCACAACTTCATTTAGACAGGCACTTTTTCAAATCCATCCTATTCTTCACAACCTACAAAAAGGTGCCCTCCCTCCATTGGCCTTGATCCACAGTAATATATTGAAAATAGAGATCCATTTTTCTTGCCAGACAGGGTAGACGGTTATCTGAAGTGAAAAGTTCCATTTCCCAGCATCTTTCATTGAAACTACTGCGTGATAATTATATGGAATAGGAAGTAACCATTCATCAAATCCATAAAACATCCATTTATCATGGTGATTCTGTCCTCCGTAAGAAACATGAGAACCAAAATGAATCAGCCAAACCAAACTCCATCACATCAGAGTTTTTTTTTTTAAAAAAATCAAAGGGATAAAATGCATTTTCTTCATAAGGCAGAGTGACTGAGGCCCTATAAATGTTAAAATACCTTCTGTCATTATAGGAAATTATTTTAACCTCATCCTTACAATTCAAGTCAGTATCAACAGAGTAACAATTTAAAGTTATTAAAAGTTATCTGATTCAAGTGGAGGTAACAAGATTTTTCATTCCCACACTAAACCGATATTAACCGATATAAAAGAGAAAAGCTTGCATTCCACAAACAAACTCATCTAAATGGACCCTAGCAGCTGAAAACATATATATGCATATATATATTTTAACAGTATCTAACCTAAAGCATCTCCTTAACATAAAATCATCATAAATGCATTAGTGGGTGCATCACTTCTGGCCGGTCTAATGCTACTTGACTCATATAATACATCTAAGAACAGCTAAAAAAAAAAAAAATCAAAACTTCTTTCCAACTGTCTTGATTTTCTGGTGCTGCCTGTTGTGATGATGTCCACAGAACACTTGTCATCCTGTACAACAGGTTACAGCTATCGGGTAGGTCTACCCTCAGGTTTTAACTCAGGCTGGGAATGCATTTCTGAGGGAATCCCATTGCCCCCAGCTGGCTGCAAGGGGGTTGCAGGGCTGCAGGCCAGGGTTGCGGCACCAAGCAGACAGGCTGGCACAGGCTGGCACATCCCAGGGCACCCCAAAGGCACACTCCAGGCTGTGGGTGGGTGCTCAGCCCCACAGCAGGGCACAGCCGTGGCCCACAGAGGGCATTCCATGTGTACCTCCCTGTTCCCACTGTAAAGACCTCCCCCCACGCAGCCGCATCGTGCCCCGGGATGGCGCTGCTGGACTGCACCAGGAGCTCCCCCCTCCTCCTCCACCACGGGGCTCATCTTGGACTGCATCTCCGCTTCATCACTGCTAACCCTCTCCTAAAGTCTGCTGCTAAATTTACTGTCCAGCCACAGAAAGCCACTTTAGGAACAGCACAAATCCATGCTTTGTACCTATATCCCTAGAGAATACATTGGAGATAAGTCTATTACTGCCAGGAATGCACCAACTAAATCAAAGTTCAACACACTATCACCTCCAATTTCCCAGAGGCCTTTTCTTTTTAACCTAAGCCCTTCTCTCTGCCCTTTTTTTCAATCTCTGTTGTCCTTCATGTTTGCTGTGCATTAAATAATTCCCACTGGCCTCCACCCACAAATCCCTCAGACACAAGGTAGGGCATTTACTGTCACTTAGTTGGATTTGAGTATCAGCAGTGCATGTGTTGTCTTACGTGCTACTTCACTGTGGTGGTGATGCCCTCAACAGCATCAAGATGCACAAAGTTCGGGAAGAGAACAGTAATTTCAACCCTTTAACATCTTAACTCAGTGTTAAAAATTCATTTGTGTATTGTTTGCTCTGACAGTGGACCTCAGGCCCCTGAAATCTAAATGCCACCGTCCTCCTTACCCTCCCCTGGGCGTGCTGAGCAGAGGGCTTTGTGAGTAACGGAAAAGCTTTTCACTAATGGACATTTCAGGCAATAATTTGTTACAAAAAAAGTAAAGTACTATCATACATCTTTATCTGTCAGGATTGCTTGAAAAACTGAAATGAGAACTGCCATCAAGGGAGACGCAGCTGCAAGATCTGGGCACAGTGACATCTTTGCCAGTTGAAAAAAAAAAGTATATAATAACAGCAAAAATAGAAGCAGAATAATAATGCCATGAAGACTCTTCCCCAAAATAAAATAATCCATCAGATATTTAAATACATTTGATCATTTGTTCAAGACAAATTATGAGAGTATAAGCAAGAGAGTAGCAGGGTGAATTTCCCTTTACTTGAAAAGAGCCCTGTAATGTCAATATTTAAAAGGTGTTCTTTTTTCATACTTAATGAACAACTATACACTAATAGTCTAAAATGGCTCACTTTACACTGAACAAGCATCTCAGAAGGAGGAAAGCACTCTTCAAAGTACACTATGAATGAACCTCCACTTCACTGACTACTTGAAGCTACAGGAACAAAAGATATCTTTAACTCCCAACCCACATGAATTTATTTTGCTGTAAATCCTCAAACACATAGAAGATAAGCAGCTCAGTATTGTAGCTGCACATGGTACAAAAAGCTTTTTTCCAAACGCATTGTTTTACATTATTTTCTAACAGTAACACGAGGAGGAACACAAGATATATGGCACCTTTTTGCCTCTTAGCTGAAGAAATGCAACAGGAAGTACTCTAAAAATCTCCCAATTCTCAGCTGAGTTTATCTTTCCAGGTTCAGATACAAGAAGCAAAACTATTAGCATCCCTCTAGAACCTTAATACTCTTTGAAGGAGAAAAATGGTGTGCAAAAAGAACAACTAAATACATAAGATATACTGTTACCACAAAAGCTTAAAAAAAATATATATATATATAGACACATACAGACTCTTGCTCTTACATTGTTTTTGCAGCTTTGTCTCAGATAGCAGCAGAGCCAGGAGGATGTTACCACCCTCAGTCTGCTCTGAATTACAGGTTAGGATTGCCAGGAAATAGCATGAAGGGCCACAGATTCACACCACATCAGCCAGCTCTGAAGACTGCAGAGTACTGAGCCAATAATCTGCAAAATTGGTTATTTACCTGAAGAAAAGTGCCATTGCTACAGCACTTTTTAGTTGGCCACTTACAGTCAATATATTTAGTCACAGTTTACTTCCTGTTCATGGTTGTCACACGAAGTTAACAATTAAAATTACTGGTGCCCTGGCATTCTAGAATAAGTGCAATAGGTCAAAAAAAGTTAGGCTTGAATGAGAAAAGAAAAAAAAACTTAAACAGCTCCTGGAGTTCCAAGTCCAAAAGATTCTGCTTTACATACTGTTTTCACTTTCCTGGGTCAGGGAAGCATTGGACAATTACATGGGTTGGATGCTTCTGCTTAGAAATTCATGCTCTGAGCACTAAAAGTGCAGAGTTTTACTGCCTGTAAAGAGGAAAAAGTTGTTAAATTGTGGTAATTTTAAGTCAAACAAATGACACCTATTTCAAGGAGCATTCGGGCACATACTCTGCCTTGAGTCCAAGTGCTCTACTTACATTCAAATAAGCTCTCTTAAACTGAATAATACACAAGTTCAAGTGACTTACTGACCTGGAGCTTAAATGGTCACAAAACTCAGAATAGCATGTCCTTAAGGATCTATGCATTCAAATAATGGGAGGCTTTACATCTTCACAGGACGGTTTCTGCCTTCTAAACCCCACTACACTGAAAGCCTGCAATAAAGGAGCATAGGCTGCGCTACTTCAAACTTTACTAGATACAGAGTACAGGAAAAATTTCTTATTAACTTTGTGCTCTACAATGCTACCATTCTTTTGCAGATTGTTTCTGTTTGGAGAACTGTCCCGCATAGCTTTTGTTACTTTCTCTATTTTCCTATTCTAGAGTGAAACAAAAAAGTCTTAAAAAAAAATCCCCACACACCGCTGTGGTTGCAGGGGTGCTTAATTTCCAAACATTTTAATGCCAGGCTCTAAACATTCTGACGGATTTTCTCAGTCATTTCAACATTAATTTTACCGCTTCATCCAAAATACAAGTTCTCCAGACCATACAAGTAATTATTTTGTTAATACTTTTATTCCTCAATGTGCGGATGTACAAATTTTGAGAGGTTAATGTGGCATTGGTGGGTTGGGGTGTTTTTAGAGTACAAACAATAATGAATTATAATTTTAAGCAACCTCAGGGAGATGCGACCAGTTTACCAAAGGCAAGCTTACATTTCCTATAAAAGGATTATTTGTATCCTGCTCTTGACAAAAATATTGCTCACAACAGGCACCAGCAGAACACCTCATTGGGTCTGGTACAGCCCAGCCTGCTGCGACAATTCCTATGCAAAACATTCTCCAAAAAGAGGATTTCACTCTCAGATTTGTTACACTGCAGAGTCTTGAGAAGTTTCTGTTGTGCCCCAACCATTCTGGTTTACTACTAGGAACCATTTTCTTTTACCTGAAAGGCTTTTGTGTCACCAACACCAACTCAGCCACAGCAGGAAAGTTTTGAGCCTGAACACGATACACCATTAGAAGTTAATTTTGTTCAAGGTTGAGCAGGACCTGTTCTAGTCTGGTAAACAGTAATATAATTGCAGCCAAAGTTTACTTTTCATTTGGGAAGAGCTACGCAGTCACAGAAATATTCCATACAAACTATAATTAGATGATATTGTATAAGTCAAGCTACTCTTGGAATAACTCAGCAAAGCCCACAGTTTATATTTGAGCCTTATGTTTACTTATTACATTGTTTAATTAGCCATGAGGTATCAAGTCTAATACTGGCTCACAATTTTCTACTCCTTAACAATTCTTTGTAGCCAGAAAAATACCAGTGCATTTCCACTGAATAATAAAGACACTGCAGCACTTTCACTGTGATGCATCTGTCTGATATTAATAAGACTACCACTGGAATATTGTTCTCCAGAAAAGCCATCCTACCTTTTAATAAGAGTTTTAAACAACTCAATCCTTGTAAATATTTATATAATATGCTAAGTGGAAGTGGAAATAGATTTTTTCCAGTACAATGGACTTAATTACCATGATAAAGATGCAGCACATACCTGAACCGTTCACTTACAAACTCAGTAAG
Source organism: Cnemophilus loriae (assembly GCA_013397755.1). NCBI lineage: Eukaryota > Metazoa > Chordata > Aves > Passeriformes > Corvidae > Cnemophilus > Cnemophilus loriae. The sequence goes on along the minus strand of VZTF01009642.1, from coordinate 2,430,179 downwards.
AACCAAACATTCCAAACAGGCAATTAATCAAAGTCATTCTGAATTAAGTCAAGGCAGTTTGTCTTATTGTTGGAGATTCATTTAAATGTCTCACATGTGTGTATAATATTCATAGTAACTGATGTCAAGTATCTTCTAAATATGGTTTACTGTACTTATATATAATAGAATGTGCACACCATCGTTGATTACAATACAGACTAATATATGAAAACCAAAATAATATGTGTAGAGAGCCTGTGAAATTGAATTCACATCCAATCTGCTGAAAAAGAATTTCCATTTTAACCTAAACTCCAATTCACAAAGCATAAACTATGGCTATTTATTACAGTGTTGTGTCATTTGTCACTTTTATAGAATACACCACATTTTCCAGGCTATAAAATGCCTTAAAATTATGCAGCAATGATGTATGTTATCATTATTTTTCTTTGCCAATGTTTGGATTATATTCAGCAGCTCAAAACAGGGCTGATTTATAAACTGAATAAATAGCAACATCCTTCAACTGTGTGTGTGTGTCTATGAAAGCTTCATTTACTTCCTGATTCTAAACGCTATATTCAAAACAAATATTTGATCAAATTAAATTCAGAACATCTTACTGCACTGGACTGATGAAAGCAACTGCAGAGGCTGCTGAAAGAGCAAAACTTTCCAGCAAACACTTCAACAGGAGTGCAGTGCTGCCAGCAGCTGGCAACCAAATTTCACTTACAGATTCTCATTCAGAAAGTAAAAAAACAGCCACCACTGAAAGTCTGTATAGCAGGCTCTGATACTGACAGCTTCTAAAACAGTGAATTCCTAAAGAAAGCTATCCTTTAGTAGTAAATTTACAGTTCAGTCACTCTGACTATTTCTTTCCTTCAAAACTACTTTGATGATCTGATAACCTCAAACTCGTGAGCTGCTTTTCACTTCAGAATGATCCCAGAGGGTCACTTTAGGTTGCAGTTAGGATAAAAACAATGAGGCTCTAGACAAACGTGAAAAGTTTATTAGAAAAAACTGCTACCTAAGGAGTTCAACAGAAACTTGTAAGGTCTGATAAATCCCCACAGATGACTCCAACCCCATAGAAAAGGTAACATAATTGATTTAATAGCACATTTCCTCCCCCAGAGAAGTCATAACAAAGATACAAATCCCCACCACATATTCACTGCCCTCACTGACAGCTAACACTGCTCAGTTTGGAGTGTTTTGTTGTTTGGGGTGTTTTTGGTAGCCTTATAGCAAGTTACTCCTACAAACTCCACATCACACCTCTGCGCCTGGGAAGCCTGGGATGCACCCTTAAATCACAGCTGGACCAGTGCAACCATTGCATTCTTTTCCTTGAAAACTCTTTCTCTTGTTTTCCTTTGAAATAGCACATTGCACATTGACAAAGTAAAGTGTCAGCAAAAATACGTAAGCTCATAAAGGAACCATTCTTACAGCAAAATTAATTTGTCTTCAAATGCTACCAAGGATAATTACTAAATTATCCACCTTACTCAATTACAAAACTGAAAACAGCAGAAGAAATATCCCATATAGATAAAGATGCTGGACCCTAACAACAATCACCCAAAAGCACTGTGTGCCTTCTGAGCAAGGGAAGATTAGCCTACAATTCTCTGGAGATATCTTATGCTAGACAGGCTTCCCAGCATGGCTTTCTTCGAATAAAAATGTTTAGACAGGTTCAGAAAGGCACTCCAGAGGAAACATATGTTGTTCCTGGCTCTAATGGATGCTCTGGTAATTAACTTTCACAAGGACCACAGGCACATCATTAAATATTACATTCATCTTCAAACACTTGCTTCTAAATATACTTTTGTACATCAAGGTAAAGAAGAATTAAAATTCATTGCAGCACTTAAAAGCTTGTTTCTCCACCTTACTACTTGTTCAGCATTTCCATTTATACGGCCATGCCCTTGTTTTGCCTTCTGCTTCCTTGCTGATGTGAAATTTTTCACAGAATTTTAGGGTGGGTGAAAGGTCTCCAGAGAGCCACCTGCATCTTCCTGAGAGTGCCATAGGGCAGGTGGGGAAAAGGCAAGTCTGAGCCCTACACGTACAAGGACATCACCCCCCAGGACCAGAAGCACTTGCCAGAAGAAACAGGAAGGTACTAAGAGCATTAGGAAAGCGGAATTAGGAAGAAAATAAGGCGGGAAAGAGAAATAGAGAGTAGAAAGTTGAAATGAGGAAATATAGGCAAGAGGGGAAGAACAGGAGGTGTAACAAGCTGGGATTTCCATGGCACAAAGATTTCCAAATGAACAAAATCAGCAATTGCACTATCACCTCTCCTGAAAGAGTCACACAGGGCTGTATCAATAATAAATCAGAAGGGCAAAACCAGGGAACAGCATCTTCGGGTTTGGGATGCTCTGCATGAATCAGCTTCCCAATGCAGTACAGTTATCTTGATATTTAATAATTTTAACTAAGTTTCCTCAACACTTCATTTTAAAAATCAACTAGAAAAAAAAGAGCCCGGATAACTTTCTTTGTATTTGTCATAGCAATAAATTGCAGTCATTCTGCACAAATTCTAGTCTCTTCCCAGACAGATGATGAAATCCCATAGCCCAAAGGGGACACACAAATATTTGTCATCAGGAATGCTATTTTACAACTCCAGTCACCAAAAATATGTCATTTTCCTCTATTGCCTCACCCCGTGAACAGTTTGCTGATAACACCAACAGATTTTAGCTACAGTGAAAGCTATAATTTCTATACACAAGATTTCACCTGGAAGTGATCCATCACAACTACAGAAAGATGAGTGAGTGACTTTGGAGGTGGAAAAAAACAAAAGAGCATGTATTGTAGGGAAGGGGTAACCCTCCATCCCATCTAAGATAGACAAAACATCTGAAAGGTGGGCCAAAAAAGATGCCATTCTTTAAATGAAGGGCTGTGGGGTCATTCAAACCTCTGAGGAATTTTAGCAGCAGAGAAAATATTTCAAGTGAAGACAAGACAGCGAAGTGTGTAATGATGAGATTGAGAGTTGGCAGGATATAACCATCGGGAGAAGAAAGTGTATAGTGAGGAGAGACACCAAGAAAGCAAAAAGGCTTTGGAAATTGGAAGAGAAACTTTGATTCGTTAAACAGAAAGACCCAACATGCCTACACAAGACTACTGCCATAGCATTAGACATCCAAGGAAGACTGGGATTATTTCTGATCACGCACAAATAAAGGTACAGTTTTAACTAGATAAGTTCCTGGCTCTCTGACCTGAAATCCAGTCGCCTAAGGAAGGGAAAGACTCCTCATGAAAGCCACAGCCTCATGACAGTCACATCAAGTGTCAAAGGCAACACCTAAAATCACTTTTTTGCAATGAAGAGCCAGTTGCTGGCACATGTAGAAATTTTCTGCTCTAATGGTCTGGTGCTCTCAACTAGAGGGAGCTGCAAGCACTGAAGCTGCCTCTCAATCCAACCCCACACGCAAAAGAAAAATGTGAACATTTGGGGACGTGTCCCTCACTACCTCACCTTCAGGAGCACTAGGAATAACTCCCAGTCTGATCTTATTATGACCTTTAAGTTACTCTGCTGATCTCTGGGAAAGTTGATCTTCACTCTCTAATCTTCAAAAAGGACACAAGTGACAGTAATTTTCACACCATACATTAACATAGCTTGAAAGATTTTTATGAGGCAGCAGGATGAATCTCCTAAGGAAATGGGAACAGCTGGGTGGTTTTTATTTACTCACAAATACTGAGACAAACCTGTTGTTCTCTCAATTTTAGGAAATACAAAGACTCTTCAAAAATATTTACATGAAGTGGTTTTGGTTTTGCAGCTAAATATTTGTGAAATTATTTTTCAGCATCATAGGCACTGATTTTCAGCAACATTCAGTCAAAACACATTTATTATATTACATGCATAAGCCAGTTTTTATAGTAAAAACAGGCTTGCATTCCGAAAGAATGATGTTTATACTGAAGAAAATCTCATTAAATATGAAAACCACACGCAAAATGGAAAAGATGCTGATTTTCTTTATCTATTAGAAGTGGTGCTGATTGCTTTCAGAGCTGAGAAAAATGTTAGTTTCACGCAGCTAAACATACTCTCCATAATCCATTTATTCCTCTCTGGAGTTACAGTCATTTGCCTTCCAGCAGGCAGGAACTGCACCGTGCTGCCACCGGGAGGCACAGTCAGATTTTACAGTTTGCAATTTCTTCATTTATGTCGGAAGAGCCTGACTGAAGAAACTGACTAAAAGATATGTTTAGCTTTGTTCCAGCAGAAGATACAAAAAAATCATTCAGTGATTTAAAAAATTCCTAAATTTTATCCACATAAAAATATTAAAGCTGCCAGGGTAGATTCTAGCTATTTCAAGTTGAAGTGTGAATTCAGTTTGACATGAAGGGGCCACCCACAAAAATCTTTTTAAGATGGATTTCTTTTTTATGATTTCCTATAGGTGGCTAAAATCAAATACAGCATTAACCACTTCCAGCAGCATAGAAAGAAATTTTTTATAAAAAATACAATTATATTCTGTTAATTGGACAGCAGAAGATGAATGATCATTTCATTAAAAGCAAGCGGGGAGTTTTTAATTGCAATTTTAATGCTGTAGGCTATAAATAGATCTGAATTCAATGGAACAAGTGTTGCTGCTATAAATTATTTTGACTTCAATTATGCTTAAACCACTTAGAAAACAAACTATTACTTGATAAAGCGACTTGGTGCAGCTTTTACAAAGCTGCAGCCCCTTTAAATTAATTTTCAACTGAAGCCTTTTCCACAGCATGATAAAGAGGAAGAAAAAGACTTTAGAATGTTTGAATATGAAAGAGTAACAAGAATCTGAACACTGTAAGGAATCTCTCACTTTGAGAGAACTGTGAGAACTGGTTTTTGTGAAAGGGATCTATGATGTTAAACATATGCAAGTACATTTTACTGGTATTATTTTTGTGGGAGGTCAGAATGCCAGCCCCAGCCATGTCCCCCTGGGTGTGCAGAGGCCACACCTGCAGTGAGGGGACAGGTGCAGCTGCCTCCTTCCCAGCCACCAGCTGCTGGAGTTCAGTGCAAAGTGAGATTGCCATTCGGTGCTTCTGAGCTAACACCTGTAGCTGCTCTTCAGCTCCTCAAGCACCTGAAGGAGAGGCCCTTATCCCTGAGCCCATCTGATGCTTGATACAGCCAATGCTTTGAAACTGGTACTGCAGACACCCAAATCCAGCAGGTTTTGGGGGGAATTTGGAGAGAGCAAGTGCCAGTAACCATTCCCTGGTGCTGTCCCCTTCCTGCCCAGAGCCTCTGCCCAGGCTCGGACAGCCCAGCCTCCTTTCAGGGTATCCCTGCCACGGACAGGAGTCAGGCTGCTCTCTGCCAGGTGCTTTCCCCTTGCTCTGGGGGCACACGTGGGGCCGAGGTTTCAAGGCCCAAGACTGATCTCAGTGTAAAACAGAGGCCAGGCACCACGGAGGTGATGGCAGGGGGCAGTGCCAGGCATTGATCTGCACAGCCATGGGGTGTGGGGATTGAATACACACACGGGGTTGAGCTGGTCCAGTGGGGGCTGACTTCTTCCTCCAAAATGCAGACCCCAGAACAGATGTGCCAAGGGTCAGGGTCTGCTTCTTGTTCTGCTCTGCCTTGAGGCAGGAGGAGGATGTCTGAAGTGCACACAGAGCAGCTGCTGGAGCACACAAGCTCACAGGGAACCCTGCCAGGAGCCTCACAGAGCTTTCAGGTATAAGTCTCACCTGTGGCTCTCTGGAGCTGTCAGAAACCTTGCAATAATGCAGCATCTCAGATTAAAGTGAACTAATTCAGGACTGTAAAATGCAGCTGTTATATTTTATCACTTTATCAAATACCATTATGATTTAAGTAACAGAAATATGAAACATAGCTTCCATGCAGAAATGTAACTGTGGGTACATAATCTCCTTCATCCTAACTGAAACAGTGCGCTCTGCATTTAGCTAAAACAACTTCAAAAACTGCTTTGATAAATGCCATTAAGAAAATAGCTGGTTTAGGAGAGAGATAATCTAAACATGATTCAAACCAAGTGTGGTACCATTGCTGAATTGCTAAGAAACCAGATACCAAAGTACCACATTTATAATATTTCAAGAGAAAGTATTCCAAATCATCTTTTAAGCAGAATAACCAATTGCTATAAAACAGAAAAGCAGAGGAAAAAAATGTAATAGATTATCAGTTGGGGGTCTCCCTGCATAGCAAGGAGCAAGTAATCTAGACTCGTGTTTTCAAAAATTTATCTAAATAAATATGAAGAGAGACAGATTGGCAGCCATCCGCAATTTTCCACAACATCCAATGAGTTAAGCACTTAACTTCCATCACAGTCAGCAGGAGTTGGATGCTTAATGTATTTGGATGCTTTAGAAAATCACATTAGGCACCTAAATGTGTGAAGTGCATAAATATCTTTCACTTTACAGCCTTTAGTTTTCAAGTGCCTTAGTCCTGTAGTTCTCAAATGGGAATAACTGTGTTTGCCTAAATCATAGGGGAAGTGGAAAAAGCAATGAAGACTGTGAGGCGCTTGGATCCTGCAGCAGTGGCGTACAAATGCCACGGAGGAAGGATAGACTGAGGGCAGGAAGGTGACTGGATGTGAGGGTGCTGTCAGTAACACAATTCAGCACCACCATCGTGCAGTCCCAGCCAGAGAGAAACCAGAGCCCAGAAGGTAAATGGGAATTATTCAGCAACTTGCTCAAAACATACGGCTGTCAACTTATTCCTATGAAATCACCAAATGAAAACACCCACTCCAAAAAGTCCCCTCCTGTCCCTTTTCAAGGAAACAAAGAAAACATATGTATTTCAGTATCCTTCACACTGTGACCAATCTGTTGTGAATCCCTCCTCACGTTCTACAGATTGAAGCTTTTTGTCTTTTGCTTTAAAATCTGTATAATTCTTTTCCAATCTAATAACAAGCTCTCCATCCCGCTAACAGGGGATCCCACACCTTCCTCTCAGGGTCCAAGAAGGCAACAAACAAAACCGTAACAAACTTTAATCTGAATATCAGGAAAATCATCCTGACTAAAGATGACAGTCCCAAGGGAAGAAGATACAGCTTCAATTAAATTTTCACTAAAGTGCTTAATATTCCAATTACTGGTATATTGTGGGGGGAAAAAAAATCTATTGAGAGAAAATAAAATCACATGCCTTGATAAGCTCAGCCTAGAATTAAGGAGGGGATAATGAGGAAAGTAGTAATAAATATAGAGTGGCACACTTCCTGTGCAGTCAGGAGAAGGACTAGGGTTAGAGACCTTTTCAGTTTCTAGACTCTGTAGTTGTCATGACAAATATGCCTAAAGCTTTAGGTTGCCATGCTTAATCAAAGTATCTGAGATCAAACTAACTTATGCACTTATATTGTCCAGTACTGTCTTAAGTATAAAATCAATCCAATCAGTAATTCACAAAAAAATCAATTCTGCATACTCCAGAGAAGGCAGGTATCCATTACACAGTAATTGTTACACAGCTGCTATAAAAGCTCAATTTAAAAAAAAATGACCTTGAAAGCCCATCAGAAAAGCTCCCACACTTAAAGCTCATGTGTTGCATAACACTAAATTAAGCCTTCTTTTGCTAAAGCTTTTTTTTTTTTTTTTCCCTTAATAGTGGAAATTCCATGAAGGCTATAATATTATTTTAGGGTGCTCCTTAAGTAGTGCTTATGATGGTAGGCATCATTGGCCACCTCTGCCAATCCCAGAACTGTCCAGCAAAATATATCCTGCTTGGAATGGCCCAGGGGACTGCTGAACCAGGAGTATGCTGAACCCCAAACCCAGGGCCATCAAGTATGCTTGATGGTGGGGTCAGGTAGTCACAGGTCACTGCTGGTGAGGAAGTGCACCCACACTGCATCCCTGCCACAGTTTTAGAGTTGAGCAATTTCAACATTTCCCCTGCATATTTGAAGTTGTGACAGTAGCAGTCATATGTGTTTTTAAAGACCTTGATACAAACTTAAGAAACTTGGCTATTGCTCCAGAAGAAAATTCCCCACTGTGATAAATCTACACGGGGATGCTTTGGCAAAATACATAACATTTTTCCTCCATACTTTCTCCCCACTTGGTTTCTTTCGGTCTTCTGCTTTCTTCTAGAAATAGAGGAACATTTATGTTCATCGTTCCTCTCTGCTCCTGCCACTAAATCAAAGGCAGGAAAGCACATCATAAATAAATGCTATTATTGCTAGAACAGTGTGAAAAACACTGTTTCAGTTCAATGAACAAAAAAGATGAAAAATTAATTTCGGGTCATCCCAAACTGAACAAGGCCTCCCAGGCCAGCAGGTTTATTCCTCTAGAGCTTCTTGGTTTTGCATTTTCAGCAAATTCTCTAAGTACACTCATAACATTTATGTCAAGGCCATTAATGAATATATTAAACAAGTCTGAAGCACTCCAATTTTTTTCCTGACCCATTTATTATAGAGTAGAATGGTTCAGGTTGGAAGCGACCTTAAAGATCATCTTGTTCCAATCCCCCTGCTGTGGACAGGTACACCTTCCACTATCCCAGGTTGCTCCAAGCCTCATCCTGCCCGGCCTTAGACACTTCCAGGGATGGGGCAGCCACAGCTTCTCTGAGCAACCTATGCCAGGACCTCAACAGCCTCACATCAAGAAGAATTTCTTCCTTGTACCAAATTTAAATCTACTCTCTTTCAGTTTAAAACCACAACCCCTTGTCCTGTCCTGATAAAAAGTCCAGACGTTACCAGCTGGACTGGCCCACCAGACCAGCCCACCTGGCAGCCAGAGGAGCATTACTGGGGAAAGGCTTCTAAATACCTCTCCCATCAGTAACACACTCATATCACTGCAACTTAAGTTCCATACCTATTTTGTTAGTTTTTTCGCTTAGTGCAAGCTGAACTTGGATTTGCCTTTTCCTCAGCATCAGGGCAGAGGATGAGCTGTCCTAAGCGTGGTCCCACACTCCCTGGCCAATTCTTGCCCCAAAGCTGAGCAGAGGACAGTGTTTCCTGAGTGTCTCCTCTCATGGTCTGCCAAAAACAGTCTGAGGCACACACCTGAGTACCAAGGATTTCCCAAATTCCTGAGATTTGTGCCACTTTCCCCAGTGTGCCATGCTGGCAGTGGGGGGCTGTGTGGGGACCCTGAGGAAAGGTCAGTTCTGCAGCACACCCCTCCAGGGCACAGCTGAGACCTCCAGGGGCACCTCAGGGAAAAGGTATTTGCAAAAGGGCAAAACACTGCCCAGCAGCAAGGGGGAAGTGTGAAAACCAGCCCTGTAGCAGGGGTAGCAGCTCCAGCTGCCTGGGTGGGTATTCCCCTACAGCCCCTGGAGGGGCCACAGAGGAACCAGCAGACACTTCTTGAGGCACTGGATCATGGAGAGCCCATGCTGCTGAGTGAAACCCCGTTTGAGTGCTGCCCTGGTGTTTGTGAACATGAAGTGTCTGGGGATGAGAGCATTAAAGTGCAGCCCAAAGCTTTCCTCGAGCTCTTACAGGAACCCTCTGATCTCGATGGGGAAAAAACATATATTCAGCCAATATTCAAATGAGCTGATGAGCTGCCAGTCGAGATTGAACATGTGAATGCTGAATTTTCTTTCCTTGCTTCTGCTCTCTTTCCCCTCTGTCTCACAGGTAAGTACAAGGAGGTAGGTTCCTTGCTTCATTCACCCCATTAGGTTTTTGTTCCTGCACACAGACAGAACAGTTCATGAATCAGGCAAGACACAATTGATGTTGGGCATGAGAAAAATTATTAAAAACACAGTAGGTATTAACTCTCTTGTAATCACAAGACCTGCTTCATAACCTTAAAAGGTGACAACTGTCAGAATAAAAAGGCTTGACTGCACCTACTGTACACTAAAAGCCTGCATCCCATAGGGAACTCAGATCCCAGCCAATAGCTGGCATGCCTGCTATGAACCCCCAGGAGAAGGGCCCTTCCCTCTGTACTATTGAACTTATTTCTGTTACCATAATCAAGGTCACACAATCCTTCCTGCCGGACACCTCAAGCCTTATTGACAATCCCTTTTACTTTTGCATCTTCAGCAAGCCATGCTCATATCTGTGCCAAGGTCATCCACAAAAGCATTAAGCACCATCGATCCCAAAACCAGTCTACGGGAAGCTCCATCACAAACCCGATGTTCCTGTGTCCCCATAACCAGCAGCCTTGGCTCCACCACAAGCTGATGGTTCCTGAGGCCTCCCACACTCCAACTGTATTTGGGGTTTTCAGCCACATGAGTTTCCAATGGCTTAGCTCACTGATTTAGGGTTTTCAGCTGCAGTAGTTTCCAGTGGCTTCTCAGCTCATTGATGTGGTTTTACTGCGCACCTATAATGTTATTTACGCTGATTTTGGTTAGGTCTTCCAGCAATGGTGAACTAAGCCCAGACAGGAATTAAAGTTGTTTTTCATTAACAAATCAAAATATTTTCTTCCCTGAAAATACTGAATTCTGTTATTTAAACTGTCCAACTTTCCTCTGGCATTTGTTAATTCAGCTAAAAGTAAGGAATATTTTATTAATTTATATCAAAGAAAGTCTGTTCAACCATTTTCTACACACTTTCTCTGAGCTCATTCTTTACAATCAACTAAATTCCGGGTAAGATAAACACACATATGGTACATGAGCCTAAATCTTCCTACAAAACTACACTGAAATTGTTGCAGACTGTAGCTATACTAGAGCACTACAGGGAAGCTTTGCCCTTTCTTGGCTCCTAGCAAAGACCAGGCATAAAAAACTTTGATTTTTAAGCCTCATAAATAAAGAGCAGCAGATAAATTTACTGATATCTGCATTTATCTGTATTTGCAGAGAGTCAGGCTTGAACCTGCACCAGCAGTTCAAACAGCAAACACCTGGCCCGGCCAAATGGGCCTGTCCTTCCCTGAATTATTCTATATTTCAGAGTAAAATTAATATTATATTATAGGTTACAGCACACAAACTCTTGAGAAAGAATATTGAAATGGAAGCTTTCACCTTCAGAACTAAAGCAAAAGTTAGAGTTTTCAGTAAATCTAACGTTCAATTCTGTTATCTTTTTATATGACCCACAACCAAAAAACAGGTACCTTATCTCTTCAGCAGCCAGATAGTCTTACTTGGTTTTATGAGAATTTTTTTCTGAGCTAGAAGCATCAAGTTCATATATAATAAGCTGCCCTTGTTATCTTCCTTATCATATGCCTCTATAAGATACCCCAAAGAACTGGATTTCTCCCGTTGCATCTTAAACATATCAATATTAGCGACAGAAGATTTGCTTAGCTACCAGAAATCATATTCCTCTGTCACTGCATTTTTAAATGACACCCAGCCTCCACAATCTGCATTCACAGGATTCTAAGCACATTTAAGCTAAAAATTATTTGCATAGTTGCATTTAAATTGGTTATTTTGTCCCACTTCTAGTGCAGTATCAAAAAACAAGGAATTTCACCCAAAGAAGGCCTGAGTATCATAATAACAATATCAGTCCCCCTTGCTCTGCACTACAATAGCTCTTACCTCAAGCAGGTCCACAGCAAAAAGTTTTTCCCAATCAACTAGAGAAGAAATCTTACAGGAAACTCTGGACTGCCTACACTGCATTTTGTAGATTATTTCACTTGAGCACAAATGAAAAATAAATTTAGAGTAACTTTGGGAAAGTAACTACAAGTCAAAAAAAACCTGAATCTGGTCTATCACCCAGTGCTATAAATCAAATATTTTCACTGGTACCAGCTTTGATAAAACAGAGAATAACAAAACACAAAAACTAATTTAGAACATTTGCTCCGTACCTTAGAAGATCACACGTGCTCACTCAAGCAGGTCTAACCCAGGCAGAGAGAAGTATCCATAGATTTCCAAGGAACTTTCTGGTTCAGGGACAGTGATGACAGAACCTGAGGATTTTGCACCAAATTATCTACCATGTTAGCAAAGCTGCCCACTAGGAGAAACTGTCCTTGGTGAACAGGCCTGGAGGGCAATAGCAAAGAACCCTTAGAACAAGGTTGTATCCGTGGTTTGCAAGGTGATCCTCATCAGCAAATTAAACTGATAATGAGGAATAAGGCAGGGAGCAATCTTCTGATGGGCACTCCCCGAGCAGGTACAGGAGGAGAGACTGCCTAATTAAGCACGGTGCTAACACCTGAGTACCACAAATGGCGTGCAGTCAGAAGGTAAATTATTTTTAATGATGCCCAAACAGGATGGAAGATAAATATTTGTTGTCATGGAGGAAGTGCACATGTATTCTCTGCAGATCAAAAGTACTTTAAATCACCTGTTAGCCTGTCATTTGACAAATTAATTAATTTTTCAAGACATAGTCCAGTCTTCTAAACCATAATTCATATTTTTTCTGCCAACAATCATGGATCAAATGTTTAACTGAAGATTCAACAATGAGACAACACCTATAGCCACAACACTGAATTTTCAGCCATGGGTACTATTTTCATCATTTGATCGTGCATGAATGTGAACTATAATTTGTGGGCATCAGTTCCTTTTTAACGGCTTAAATCAAAGCCTGGGCTCTGCAATGAAAATTAATCTGAATACAGTGACCAAATTTAGCATGTTTGGTTTGGCAGTCTTGGACATTGTTTTGACCTTAATCTGCAATACTTATTCAGAGTATAGCGCAAAAGAGCAATGTTCATTTTTCAACTTTTAGAATATTCTGAAGAAAGTTAACCGGGGCATCCCTCTAAATCACCAGGTGGAAATTACTTAGGAACTTGAAGAGTACTTAAGTGAAAATAAATAATAGAATTTTAGAATGCTTTGGATTGGAGGAGATCCTAAACATCATCCAGTTCTAATCCCCTGCCATGGGCAGGGACACCTTTCACTAGACCAGGCTGCTCCAGGCCCCATCCAACCTGGCCTTGAGCACTTCCAGGGATGGGGCAGCCACAGCTTCTCTGAGCAGCCACAGCTTCTCTGGGCAGCCTGTGCCAGTGCCTCACCACCATCACACTGGAGAATTTCTTCCTTATATCCAGTCTAAACCTGCTCCCTTTCAGTTTGAAGCCATTGCCCCCGTCCTATCACTCCATGTCCTTGTAAAAAATCCCTGTACACAATTACACAATATAAAAAAAGAAATTCAATTTATATTTACATTAAATTTTTCAATAAAATTCCAGAACTATTACTTGTTAAGAAAACATTGCATGAAGGTGCTAGTGACAATGCAGTATAATGCATGAAAACATTTTTAGCAGCTCTAAGTCTGTTTGCACAATTTCCTTAACTTTGTCAACAGAAAAGAAGGAAAAAACCCCACATTTTCATTAAAAGAATTATTTCCTTTTTTTCCAATCTACATTAAAGCAAACACATTCCCTTGTTGCCACAGTTACCAGATGACTAAGCTGTCCTTACAAACTTATTCCACAAAAATAAAGTATTTATTCTTTCCCCCTTGAACTTCTTCTTTGATGTGTGTTCAAAGGTGGGTGAGCAGGTGGTAAGACTGCTAAATGCTCTTCCCTGCTCCTTCTTTTTCCAGGGCATTGAACTTCAGACACATTTATAAAACAGCAAATGTTGTCCTGCATGGGTAGAAAGATGGTCCAGGAGCAGAGGAAACCCGTATCTTTCAAAGCACTATTTCCTAAACTAACACATGTAAATCATCTCACAGAACCAAGAGGCACACCCAAACACATGAAAAAGAGCTGGGCAGCAAAAGCAAAGGAGCACAGCTGCCATTAAAGATTTACAGAATTTCGTAAAAAGGCCAACACTGCCTGCAGAGAAGCCCACTTAGGCCACCTCTGGCCTGCTGAGACTCAAGCAGAGCCTGTTGCTCCTCTCAAAAGATACTGACCATATTAATTCCATTGCTGGTGCCTCCTCTGAAGCTGTCAGCCAGAGTGGACCTGTTTTTCTTCTTGTAGAAAATGCTGGAATTTCTAATGAAAAACAAATTCCCGCGTGATTTCTGTTATTTTTTTCCAAACATTAACATAGTGTTCACACTCTAAGGCAGGGAGAACAGGAGCCACGTAGCCTGAAATTTGAAAGTGTTTCTGCAGGAAATATTTACGTGCTCGGATGTGCTGCCCAAGGACCAGGTAGCCATAAAAAAAACCCCATAGATTTTCCATATTAGAAACTAGTGAATGTCACTGGTGGAATTCAAGGCAAAACATGAAATTCAGCGAGTCTAATTTTCATCTGCTTAAACCACGGAAGTCTTCGCTGAGTTCAGGGATCTCAATTTATACCAAGAAGAGTAGATATACTTTAGCACCTTTTAGTCATTTCATTAGCTTCTTTTTCCTACTGCTTGCTGAATGTTAATCCTATTTCATGAGAAGTTAAAATTTAATCACCCATAGGCAGGGAAGGTGACAGTGATACACAAAAACCTTCATGATTTTTGATACCAATCTAGGTACAACTAAACTTGATGTTAAAAAATGCAATCAATGAGTAATCCAAGAACCTGAGAAGGTTTGGTTTATCCAGTTTTTTAATTATGAAGTTCCATGTGAGCAGGGAAGGATAATGGTAGTTCATTAACTTGTTAGACAAATGCACAATGGTTGGGCTAATTACCATAATTTTTAAATACTAATGGATATTTAAAATTTTTGCACAGACTTTAATGCTAAATTTTACATATATGATGTCTGATATATCTGGAAACAAAGTTCTAATTAGATCAAATTGTATTTTATTTTACTTCATTACCTACTTGTGCAGCTTTCCTTTTAGATGAAAATTTGTTCACCTAAAAGAGGACAGAATTTTCTTCACAATTTATCTTTTACAGTCTATAAACCATCCTGCATGCAATAATTTCAGCAGCTGCTTTTTTTTATCAGAAGGGAAATACAGATTCTTTTCAGTAAAGTGCAAAAAATATCACAGGTTTGTCTTCTGGATATTTCCGTTACAGAACAGAGCTCATTCAACCTACCAGCAGAGGTTACTGGAGAACCTGGGGAAAAGAAATCCTTGCAAGGTCATGTCTAAAAACTTACAGTGCACTGTTGACTCAGTGATAGCAGAGACTTTCTGAGTTCTTTGGTGGGAGGAAGTGAGTTGCTTTCTTTAGCTCAACAGCATTTCCAGGAAATCCATATTCTGTTCTTCTTTTGTGCTGAGGCTTTATGTTTCTGCATAAGAAAGTTGAAAAACTCAAGTGCTTTCAGGCATTATCTATGTACTCAATCACTCTCATTTAATAGGCAAGTGTTTCTTTTCAATATTTTGCAAATGTTTTATTTGAATTCAGTTTATTTTTAGAAATATATTAGTCATCAAACTGAACCATGAGAGGATACTAAATGTGGGTTTTTTTCACAAAATCGTTTAAATAAAATATTCCCACAGTTTCAAAGTTTTTCCTCATATTTCATGAGCAAAGCAACACACTGAAGAGAAGCCTTTCGCATTTGGAAAAATGAATATTTTCCAATTAGAAAGTCTTGTTACAAATACTTAATCTGATTTTTAACAGCATCAAATGCCACTGATTTTAATGGGACATTCAGTTAAAAGCAGGTCAAATTAGGTTATCAGCTTTCAGTGGTATTTCTGAAATGGTTTTTCTATTGCCATACAGAACTATCCAAGTTCTGCAGTATTGTGTCCTGCAGCCTTGGCCATATCACCTGTCATGAAACCACGCTCTGACAGAAAAGGCAGAACAGCCACAGACTCCTTTTGAACACCAGGCAGATGTAAGTGTGAGCAGCAGGCTCAGTCACTGCCTCCAGACCTGCAGTGCAGATTGTCAGAGACAGATCTGAGTGTTTCCTTCCCCACAGAGCAAATAAGATACTCACCCCAAAATGATGTTATAGTCCAAAGCAGCTGAATTTGTATTTGGGCACCCCTGGAAGCCCTCATCCTTGGTGGGATTTTAAAAAGCACAATAGTACTTTAAATGCATCCCACTGATTTTCAATAGAGTGTAAATCACATCTGTGATATTTGGAGCTCTAGACAAATAATCGTTTTGACAACACTCTGTGCTATTAAAAAGCCAGTTTAAAAAAACCCATAGAGTTAATGCGTCATTGGAAACTAGACTTGTAGAATTTCACACTTGTTAGCAATAAACATTTACACTCAACTGACTCTCTGAAAATTTCTTTCTCTTAATTTCTTTTTGATTTAAAATGACAGAAGAAATCTAAAAATACGGTAGGAATACATTATAGGATCTACTCTTTTTATCCTTTTAAGGAAGAAAATAAATGTTAGTACAAAGCTGATGCAAAGCAACGAAGAAACCATGAAGAGTGATTGGTGACAGATGTGAGCACAGCCTCCCACAGTGATAGCACCAAAGCAAGGTAAAGGACTCTGCACTTATGCCGGTAAATGCTGCCACAAATCCTGACCACCAACACAGGGACAAGGAGTGACCCTTTGGGACTGCCTTCAGCATCGTGTTTCATCACCTTTCAAGCCTCATTGCCACATCCAGTGGGAACATTGCATGGCCCCAGCAGACACCTAGAGGGGAGTAAAACTGCAGAGGTTTTTCACATTTTTCAGAGAATTGCATTAAGTCACTCCATAATGAGGACGAATTGAAAATGGCACAAGAGAACAAGGGGCTGCCCACGCCATAGCTCTGTGTTAGGCAGTGAAATAACTCCTGTTCTTTCAGGGTCTCTGATGCTGCCCGTCCTCTCTCTCTTGGAAGAAAGTGGGAGAGGATCCAAACCCTTTCACAGCCATCTGGGGCAAGGACACGACTCTCCCTTAGCTCATCAGGAAAGGTTTGGGGTAACTGCACGGCTGAGCCCCGTTCCGAGTGCAGATGAGTTTTCTGTGTGGATCAAAGCAGGACAAGGGATTTGAAGGCAAAACTGTTTGCAAAATTGAAATAAATGTCTCAGTGTCTAGAGAACTGGAGACAGACAGTGCTGGCCCATTTAAGCAGTAGTTATCTGCACTTCCACTCTGCAAAGCCTCTCCCAAGCAGTGTGTCTTTCAACTCCTCCTGTTTCTGAGATTACTGTGTGCTGACAGGAGTGTTTTGGAGTGATCTTAAAGTGCTTTTAACGGGTAACATGCGGAAATAAATAATTCAAGCTTTTCTCGAGTGTTTCTTCAGTGTCTCAGCTTACGTATAGAGAGTGCTTTTATGGAGTGCTCACCTGTACAATGGGCTGTGCTCTCTGCTAAGTGTTTTGCCCAAATGACTTTCGAATACTCTTCTAACACAAAGATAGCAGACTTTTATATCCCTTCTGTGATCACACCGCTGCTAGGAAGGGGATCTAAACTACTAGACACAATTACTGCCATGGTTTCTAGCAAAAGTACACATGCTTTACCATTCAACATGCAATATTATGTGAGTTTTTAATAAACCGTGTCTAACAGGAATAGTATATTGGAATAAAAAATAATGGAGAATTTTTGAAACAACCAGGCAAGATATAATAATACCAAAAGAGACAGTAACATAACAAACATTAAGGACCTGAAATTACAGCTGCAAGCATATCCCACAGCACCAATAGGTAATGCCAAAGTGTGTTAAATTAGTCATATCTGCTGAGAATTATTTATAACAGAATTATGTATGATATGTTATTGAGTGGCTGTGGTACTTTCTGATTATCCTTCCCTGCTAACACATGATCCACATAAAAAGAAATACACATTTTCTCCTGAAAATGCTGGATATTCTGCTGCCAAGTTTTCTTTTAAAATACTCATTTTTTAACACTTGCACGTACACTCAGGATCAGGCGGTAAAAGCAAGTTACAGTTAACACATTCTGTGAAGTTTTTCTGACATTTTCTGTAAAAAATACTCATGACTAAAGATTTCAGTAGCTACTGATACGGTTTATAATCCCTTAAAGTTTCACAGGACAGCAGTCCTAAAAAAAGTGTTTTAAACCTCTTTTTCTTTATAGCACAGCCTAGGAACCCAGCCCTTAGGAGAGAAGTCTGGCTGGTGGCATCAAAATTAAAGCTTTCACGGTGTATTAACATGTCTTGGAGGGCTATGGTACAACTGAGATAAAATTAAACATCTTGGTCCAGAGATGTTCAACGGTTTCACTTTAGATGACATATGGTACAGATACTATTTTTATCTCTGAGTTAACAGCCTGCTCTTGTAGCAAACTCCTTTGTTTCTGTGTCTCACCAGCACATCCACTCCTACCCCACACAACAGGAGAGGGTGGATGTCGGGGAATGAAGCCTGTGGGCTAAAGCAGATTAACATTTCAGCTGACTGGTACGAGGTCAGAGGAACAGGGCCAGGGGTCTGTGCATGGCTGTTGGTGCACACCAAAGTGAGCATTTACACTCCCCCTGTGCTGCAGCCTGACCCAGCTCACCAGACATTACACAAAAGTAATTAAAAACATTTCAAAGGCTGCTGTCTACAGGAGAGGGAGCTGGATGACCCTAGAAGCATCACATTTATGACACTGCAGAATAATGTGAATATATGGTTTTGGAAAAGTGAAGACAGATAAAATAATGAAGACCGTAGAAAATTTAAGTTGGGTGGTTTTACTCATCCCTTCTCAGGATATAAAAATAGTTGGCACAGATCAAAAAGGCAGCAAGTCATCCTTCCAGCACCAACAGTGCTGATTTGTCCCAGCAAGGAACAGAAATGGCTGTATGGAAAAGACCTTGCAGCACAGGGACACTGGCCAGCCTGCTGGGGAGACATGACAGCTTTCTTCAAAAGCTTTCAGCTGATTTTAATTGACCATACTGAAGCTTTCTTCCCCTCTGCCTTTTAAGCAGCAGTTGTTTATGAACTGCACCTTCTCTTTTCTCAGTGCAGTGCTGCTCTTGCCAACCCAAGACACATTCTCCTATTCAGCCTTCCTAAATTTCACTGATAGATGTACCAAGTGTAACCTGGTGATAAGATTAGTGGTTAGAGTCTATTAAACACTTCTTGAAAACAACCTTTTACTGAGCTAATGAGCTTCCAGTTCCACCTGGGTTTACAATTTACATACTCAAAAATCCTATTTGACCGTATGTTAGAGTGTAGAGATTTATGTTTCTTTTTCCAGTAGATTCTGGCATAATATCAGAGCAAAGTAACATTAAAAACAGGAAACTAAATTGTACTGTATTGTTCACCCATTGCAGGATGAAAGCTTATTTGCACATGGTAAGGTAACTTGCACTTTCTGCTTTCACCAGAAGCAGCTGAAGCCAGTAGCTAACTTATAGGCAGGATGATTTGTAATACATTGTAGTGCCAGCCTGTCAGCTGACCCTTGTAGAAATAGTTTATCTACACCTGAGGTTTGGCACCTCTTCTCCCATTTTGTCTCACCTCAAAATGCTCAGAGAACACATTTTTCATGCTCTCCTGCTTTTGCTGCTGCTGACAGGAACAAAAGCTGCAGCGCCAGCCAGTTTTCATACATTTAGGTTTCAGAAGATGTGCTAATTCCTATAGGTGCAGGCTTACAAATGCAGAGAGTAAAAATCTTGTATGTTGGTAATCCTAGTTAGTTATTCTGAAACAAGTCCCTGGTGGCACACAATTATTTAAGGATTGCCCACATGCTTTATTGTCTGTTTTACTTGGCTTTGGGCTTCAACTTTGGGAGCACCCAGAAGGTGAGGAAATGGCTTGACTGGGGCAAACTGAGAGCCCAAAGAGACAGACCTGTTTGAGGAGAACATGGGGCTCAGCAGGGACGTAGGCCACATTGCAGGGAATAGTCCTAGAGTCTCTGGGTGGCAACAGAATGTTTCTCCTTACATGCTCTCAAAGGATGGCAAAAGTTCTGAGAAAACCCTTTTTTCCTAATAAACCCCCTCTGTAGCCATAGGTAGTCACTCACTCCAAGCATAATTTTGATTTCTCACTCAAGTACCTGTGGAAGCCCAGATTTCCCTTCTGAAGCAAGACCCCCAAAGGAAAGCACTAAAAATATCCTTAGTAATTTGTACATCCATTTCTTGACATTTTTCAGTAATCCATCACTGTTTTTCCATTTTGCCTGGCAAGTGCAATAGGGCTCTGACTACAATATCATTGTTGATCACAGCCAAATAAAGAATACATGGGCGCTTTTAATTATATTGTTCTAAAATTACTTTTATGCTATGTTCTTTGCATTATAAAGCAAAGCATCCATATTTTAAGTAAAATTAAGTACATGCTTCTAAGGCTTTCACCAAGGGCATTTCTCTAAGCCATTTCCAGGCAGTTGCAGCTTTGACTGCAGATAAACATTTTTAACCAAGAGGATGAGTTACATTAGTCACTTAGCTCAGTGCTGCTCTTTATCTGGCTCCTATTTTTGTGTTGGATCAAAACTGAATGCCACAAGACAAAAGGAAGTTAATCAGATTGTTGTTTTGCATTATTTGGCCTACATGATAATGCCATTCAAGTGCATTTAGGAAAATCTTTTTGTTTAGATGTATTACAAATCTTCAAGTAAATTAGTACTTACTTACAAGCTTCATAAATCACTTTCCTCTCCATATGCTTTTTTTTTTTTTTTTGCTGTTTAGGATGTAGATAATGTCTGTTTTGGAGGGCTCTTGTGGACAAAAGCACTTACTGACTTGGACTCAAAAAAAAAACCAACACAGTAACCTGAAAATTTAATACCCTGAGCTTTCCCTTCAGACATGAAATAATGACTATAAGGGAATGCCTCCAAATCCTCAAATTTCCATGTGGTTTACCAGAAAGCCATAAACCGTCTTGGTCAAAACTGGTAGCAAACTCACTGACAGTCAGCTTCTAGAAAGTTCAGAGTGAACTAAATTTCAGGCTCTGTTACAAAATCTTGTTTTTAAACAAGCACAAATGAGAATCCACAGAGCCTTAAGTTCATTTTGTATCAGACTGAATTAAAGCATCTCAGTAATTAAAGACATGAAAGCTGTAATCGCTAATGACAACCATCCACAGGGTAGCATGGGGGTGGCACTGATGCCAGCTACCTCTCTTTCCCCAGCAGATCAGCCTGGGACAAAAACATGCGGTTTGGTGACCTGGATGCTAATTCCCCCACAAATTCCTCACGGAAAGCTAATGCATTATTTGCATATATGCAAGCACTGGAGGGATTTTTGTGCCCGCTGTTTCCGTCTGCCTCCGGCTCAGCCCATCTAAGCCATCTCAGGCATAAGCAGATATTCCAGGGCACAGTTTTGCAGTATCTGTTGATGCTTTAAACACAGGCACCTCTCTAATTAATAGCTTATTAAAGATGATGCATATATTATTTTTAATCATCTTAAGAAATTTGCCTCCAGTTTTACCTCCCTGGACAGGTACTCAGTAGTGACACAGGACTACCCAAAACATGTCGATTACAGCCATAGCTGCTTCCACAAAAATTCTGTTGCCTTTGGAAATTTTTGCTACTTCTGAAATACTCTACAATACTTCAACTGCCTGCATTTCACTGCACTGATACAGTACTCGGCAGTGGAGGAGGTTCCCCCTTTTCCAGAACTGGAAATGTGAATTGTCTTATCACAGAAGAGCAAACTCCGGGTCAATGCACAGGTTGCTCATTTTTAAAAATTTTCTTTGACTTTAACTCTCAATTAACTAATTAATTTGCTACACATCAAGAATTAGACCAAGACTCTCTAATTGGCATCCAACAGAGGCAACACACAGCAGCACTGGGTGGGTTGCAGTGTGATGTGATGAGTTAGCTGAAGTTGATACAGCTGGAGCACCAGCAACTCCTCCTGACATAAACCTACCTGGGTCATGAGTAGCCAGCTGAGGGGAAAACACTAAATCAATTTCATCCAGTCCTGAGGCTAATTCCTCATTGGAAGCTTAAAATTATGTCACTTTTAGAAGATGAATTCTAAGCGTTGTTTCTTGCTTTTTAAGTCTCCTGTTTCTGATGAAAACTAACCAAAAATACCTTCAGGGCTGCCATGGGATTGATTTTAAAGAAAACATCATTTTCATATCCAAGAAATATCCTCAGAAGGGATCCCATGAGGAGGCTGTGTTTGCAAAGACTCTAAGGCAGTATAACACTAGTTTTAGAAGTCAGACTCTGACAGTCCCAGGAAGAGGAAGGAAAATGTCATTGTATTAAGAGATTACAAAGCACTACAATTTTTATGGTATTTTAAATTTGTTTTATATCTTTAATGTCAAAACTAGCACCCTCACACACTGTACATTAGGTGTTTTATCACCATTTTCGGTCAAATAAACTTTAATTAGGTTGACTTTTTTTTAAAAGCTACTTGACATTTTCCAATCTCCAAAGGGGTTTTTGCCTGCAACCCCTCTGCTCCTCTTTTGGAAAGGCTCATAAGCCTTCTGCTGCTCACCTGTTTAATGCTACAAACTGTAACAAGCTAGGGGATGGAAACAGAATTAATATTTATTTGTTTACTCTTAAAATGTCTCAACATCCCCCATTGCTTTAAGTTGGGGGCACAGGCTGTGAAGTTTTACTTACAGAACCAGCTTTGATATTTCTTTTAGAACAAAAAGTTTAACTTTTACAGAGTAAAATGCTAAATAATGTGATCCCAAAAACTTTTGCTTATCCACTGACCTGGAAGAAGGATAAAATATGATGTAAACATGAGTATGAAGAGAAAATCACATGGGAGAAAAACAATTTCAGCATAGATTCTAATCTATTCTAGTAAGAATTTAAGGTATGAGTGGTCTGTAAACTTTAAGTTTTTGAAATTTAACAGTGAGAAGCACATGTGGGGTCACTAATGAAATAAATGCTTGTCAGTCTGTCCTGAGCTTATATCTCCTTACAGACTAGCAGAAAATATCAAACCTTTTAGCTGAATCATATAAAGTGTTTTATATTCAAGTCAAATTCAGTTGCATTTAATTTCCATTTACAAGGCTGTATATTCTTCGCCAAAATATTTTTCATTCATTAGTTGGGGGCTTTTTACCAAGAATTGGTTCAACCATCCTTAAATGTGATCTGGAACTATTTTGATCTAAAGTCTTCACTTGGTTACCAAAACCAGCTGTTACTGACCATCAGCTTTACTCCACAATCTGAATCTTTATCTCATTACTAGAATGGGAAATTTGACCCCAGTTCAACACAAAAAGTTTGCGGAAGGATATGGTTGCGCAAAGCATGAGTACTTCTACTTAAAGTTCCATTTCTACTTTAGGTGAAAAAAAAAAAACATTAAACTTTCAGTTCTAAAAGTAAGATTAGCTGCAAAACATACAAGTGCTCTAAAAATATTTTTCATTGAAGTCTATCTAAAACTTTTACATATTCCATTGAAATATCTTTGATTGTAGACAAGTTCAGACATGCTGCTTATTCTTTGGACTTTCAGGGCCCTCAGATGAGCCAAAACAGCATTTTTTTCTTTCAACTGTTCCTTGGAAGAACACACATGGTAGAACCCAGAGGAATAGTACTTGCTCACATACAGTGTAAAACCCTGCATATTTTTTTTTAATTTTTTATGGTTTATTTGCCCATGCCCTGTCAGGAGAAGGCAGCCGGACCACACACTGACTCTGTTTCATGGCGTTAGCTATGCTGCTTCATACCACAGGCAACAACCCTGCTTCCAAAAAGGAAGACGGTCTTGCTATAAAATGCTACAGCTCCTGCTAGAAAATTTAGAGAGGAGTAGAGGAGTATCAATTAAGTATTTTTATATTGTTAGTTTCTAGGAAAATGTGTATTGTAACATCTGGGTAAAAGAGAGGGAGGGAGGGAAGGAAAGGAGGGAGGGAAGGAAGCAAGGGAGGCAAAGACGGGAGGAAGCAAGGGAGGAAGCAAGGGAGGAAGGAAGGGAGGAAGGAAGGGAGGAAGGAAGGGAGGAAGGAAGGGAGGAAGGAAGGGAGGAAGGAAGGGAGGAAGGAAGGGAGGATCTGTTGCCACATGAGAGGGAAGTCTCACAGCAATTGCTACCATATGAACTCTTGAGCTGAAGGAGGAGTTTTCATTTCTGAATATTTTTTACTTAGAAACAACATAAAGCCAACACAAGCAAGACTCAGCTCTACATCACTTTGATATGACCTCTATTTTTCAAGCTCATTTAGCCTTCTGAAAGGCTATGTCTAGAATCTGCATTGCAGAAAATGTAAATAACCCAAAACATCAAGGGAACATCTTTTCTGTCTCAAAGAAACATTCGATGAAGCAACTTTATTTTCCTCATGAACTGGCAAACCTAATTAAAGGATTCAGGATGTTATAGTGACAGATTTGGACACTAATACATATCTGAGAAACAGGCTGGCTTCAAAGTACAACAGAGAAGCTTCTATTTATAAATATTTAACTGCAGCGTTGATTCAAAATGAGAAGATCTTCATTTTATTCCCTAAGGAATTTCTTTGGAACAAAACTACTCATTGAAACTAGCAACTTCTAATTGTCACAGATATGGGGGGATTTAATATAAGCATTTGTTTTAAAAGCGCTTCTGCAACTTTCCAGTTTAGCAACACGACACAACATGGCATTTGAGTCATGGAACCCCGGAATGGTTTGGGTTGGAAGGGACCCTGAAGATATCTCGCTCCAAGTCCCCTGCAGGGACACCAGTTTGCTCAGAGTTGTCCAGTCCTTCCCAGGGCTTGTGGCTACACCTTCAGCTCTGCCCCATGGCTACGCCAGACATCAAGGTCTCCTTTTCCAGCTGTATAAGAAATGTCCTCAGAAGCCAGGAGTGCCTGGAAGGATCCAGCTTTGTCACTCCCTGCTCACACAAACACTGCTTTTATCATTGCAGTTTCAGCTGCAGGTGGAATTGATAAGTGACCCTTACACCTCTCTCAAAAGATCTGTCTCAGGTCCCTTCCAGCCCTAGGAGATCTCCAGGGGAGACCTCAGCCAGAGGACAGGTAAATCTCTTCAGCTGCTCTTTAAGGAGCTGAAGGCTCTGATGGCTCATGGCAATTCCCCTTCCTCCTTAGACACCTCCCTATCTGCCTGTCCCTCTGTCTGACAGACTTCACTGCCCCACCAGCACATCTGCAGAACCAAGATCTTCTCTCTTCCCTTGCCTATGCTGCCTTGTACTGGTCCTCCATTTTCATAGCCACACTTTATTATAGAAAGAGTGCCTGATCTTTTTTTAACCAACAAAACCTTCATCCAAATGACTGTTGCAGTATTGTATGTCTGTTAGGTCACTAATTACTAAAATGTTATTGGACAGAAACTTAAAGTGAATCTCACAGCAATTAAATAAAATTTAGAAGCTGGCATTAAATTGACATAAGCATTGGCAGGCTACTAATCTTAACTGTCCAAGATCCTCCTACTCAAATGGGATTAAGGAGAAGAAGATCAGTGGGAGTTCCTATCATCACACTAAATCATAAAGTCACCCAGCACTTTGTGTGTATTTAATGTTGTTGAACATCCAAGATATTTTCCAGCTGTGGCAGAGAGACCATCTAAGCTTGCTCTCCTTGCAATCATTAACAGCACAATCGCATGATTTCAAAACAGTTTTGAAATCAAGTAACAGAGGGTACAAGCCCCAGGTCGGGTGTGATCCCATTCCATCAGCTGAGAGAGTCACCGCACATCAGGTGGGACAGTGGAACTCTGTGTGTTCCCACTCAGATCTCATTAACTGAGTCCACCAAGGTGCAAAAATGTCTCTGCGCAGGATGTTCCCATGCCCAGCATTGCCCTGTGAGGCTGCTGCACCATGGAAAGAGCACCTGCACTGCAGCCCTGCTACTGAAACCCGAGAAAAACCCAGACATGCTTCAGCTTCCCTTGAAAACATAAACTGCTTCTGAGCATGTGCATAGTGAAACTGTTATTGCTCTGGTTATTGGTTTTGTTTATCAATTACAGTCAGGATCTGCAGCAGATTTCAACAATTACTCCAGTTTTACTATTTGATTCCATCCACATTTCATCAGCACGCTGCTACAGCATGCATTATACATGCTGTATATTCCTCCAGAATGTTCAGTGTTCTACAAAGAAATGATGTATTCCAGAAGCCCTAGAGTCAGCCTCAAAAAGTTGTACAATCAAGTCTCCTCATAAGATCATTTGATGCATGTTGATTGCACTGAACACCACCAGCTTTCGTCTCATCAGCAAACTTGGATCGTATCATGCCTTCAGGAAAGAAGGGCAAAAATCTTTGTAACTCACCACTAAATATAAAGCTCCATTATTAAGAAACATAACTCAACTCCTTCAGCAGAGCCAGACAGATTTCCCAGCTCTGTGGCATTTCTCACTGAATGACAAGCAAATTAATCAAATGTGGTTGGACAGGGAAGATTTTCATTAGCTTTTTTGTGTCCCTCCTCTGTTCTTCACACGGCAATGAAGATCATAACTACATCAGTTCATTACTTGAAAATGCAAAGATAATTAAATATTCTTCATTGTAATATTCTTTATTTACAGAATATGTTTCCTACAAATTTTAGATCATTCTATCTCTTTAGGAAAGGTGAATACAAATATGTCCTGGCTGAAAGAAAAAAAACAAAAAACCTCAAACCCCAAATATAACAGCACCTTTATTCTGCACCTTGTCCAAGAGCCTACAGATGACCTATAGAGAAATCAAGAGTCACCTACCCAATGACTCTGTCCTCTTAATAATCAACAAGACTTCTGCCACTTTGTCTTAAAAAGGAACAAGACTGGTAACATTCCTCTTGAATATTGTATTTCAGCTGGGTATTGAACAGAGATAGGAACCCTCAAGGTCTCATCACTTCTAACACCAAGCCCTCAGCAGCCCTGTGCAAGATTTAAGTTTTCTTTGCCTCAATGTCCATCATAGAAGGGCGTTAATAGTGCTTTATTGTTCATCATGTTGGCATGAGGCAAGAACACGACCGTTTTTTGATGTGTTTTTTGAAAATGTCACCTATGGAAACTTCTAAGTATCACAGACCTGACTCAGAAAAACACATGCAAGAAAAGTCTGAAAAGAAGAACTTTTGATTAAATAATGACTGTGGGATTAGATCTGTTATTAAAAAGATAAAACCCATCTATTATCTAGCTTTTGTAGCCAGGGATATTCTCCATAAATCATAATGAATAAAGTAGTCACATAAAATAATACTGAATTCAGAAGTGTTATCAGTGTCATTTTAGTATTACCTCTTACCATCTTCATTATCTTAGAAACTTTTTATCATCTTTTTTTTAAGTGTCATTTTGAGAAAACACTGAGAATCAGAAATTAAGTATTTTCAATTAAGCCCCCGTACTGAAAACAGTTGCAATATTTTATCTCTTTTTCTCCCCTTTTCCTCTGAAAGATTCATCAGCTCAACTCATTACCCCTACCTTTTCATCTACATGAGAGTTGTCCACAGGCAGTTGGATGAAAAATACAATATAAAGAGAAAAAGTTACCACAAAGCAAGGTACAATCCCCCAAAACACAAATTCTTCCAACTCTTCCAGGCTGCCTCCTGTTAGATGGGAGAGGATATTATTGACAACTCTGCTGTGATTCATAGTACTTTTAATTTTCTCCTTTTTCATAGAATCATGGAAAAGTTTAAGTTGTCAGGGGCCTTTAAAGGTTATCTAATCCAACCACCCAGCAATGAGCAGAGATGTCTTCAACTAGGTCAGGTCATTCAGGACACCATCCAATCTGACCTCCAATGTTTCCAGGGATGAGCCTTCTACCCACTCTCTGAGCAACCTGTTCCAGTGTTTCACCACCATCATTGTAAAATATATCCTTGTATCTAGTTTAAATCTACCCACTTTAAATTTTAATTACCCCTTGCCTTACCCCAGCAGGCCCAGCTAAAAAGTCTGCCCCCATGTTTCTCATACGATGAGAAAGTGTTGCCCTTTAAGTGTTGCAAGGCTGCTCTAAGGTCTCCCTGGACACTTCACAACCCCTTGGATCCAGCTTGAAAGCTCCCAGCCACCTCTGCTGCTGATGGCATCTGGCCACTGGCTGCCAGACAAGAACTTTGATGCTCCCACAAATACTTTTGGCATAAAATCATATATTTGGCATCCTCAGCCTTAGGGGTAGAGCATGATCAATTCCAGCCTAGATATTTTCTTGGAAACTAAAATTATCAAAGATAATGAAAAAACACAAAAACCTCCGTTTGTGTGGTATGCAGTGAATTGATGCTCTGCAGAACTGAGTTCACTAATAAAACAAATATCTAGGGAGTAATTTCTTATCCATTAAGATGGCTTATAATTGATTAATGATGTATACAGTCTCAACATTTTCCTTTTACTGAACATTTTCAAATTACAATGCCCAGAAATATTTCTTTAAGTATTTAATGGCAGAAAATAGATTTTAGGACCATCTTATATCAACTCTCATCTTCTATGCTTTACTCTGTGTCAGAGGGAATAGTCATTACTGTTCAAGGATATCATGTCTATTAGACAGACAGCCAAGAGAACCTAGAGCTTATATCAAAACACTGCCCTCCAGCCTTTACATATTTACAATTTGCATTTATCTTTTTAAGCTTTCAATAAGCAATTTCTCTGAGATCTATCCTCTAAGATGTTTTATTGTTTGTTTACAGTAATTTAGCTACTTTATCAACCACTTAGCTGATATATTTACTCAGTTACTTCATCTGGAACATGCTTCCTTTTATGTCTTATGATCTACATTGCACTTTCTACAGCAGAATTGTAGCTATTCAATAATTTAAACTTTGACATTATGAAACTTTGTCAAACATTCACAGTACTAATCTAGAGAACTCTTACATTATCACATACTACTCTATATAGCCCATACCTATAGGTATTCAACATTTTAATTTAAAAGGTTAAACTATAAATGCTGGTTGTGTAAGTGTGCATGATCAACCACACAAGTCATCATTCAAAGCAGTTATTAAATAGAAACAAAAATTTGTGTTAAACTGTAATGTCAGTAGTTTCATTTCTGTGCTGTAAATGCAGAAATCATTAAAGACTGATCTTCGGGTTTTCTGATACTTTAACTGTCTGCTTTCTCTGCAGTAACAGCATAGAAGAAATACTGGAAAGTAATGAGCACATTGCATCCTTCCTCAAAAAATAATTGACCTAAGCAAGAAGGCAGCTTGAGAATTGTTAGCGTTTTAAAAAATACTGAACCATAAAAAATAAAATCCTTCCCAAAACCCACTGTATCAGTTGCAGGCACTTTTCCAAAATCTTGCAGTGCACTTTTTCTGCAGTAGGTGCAACATTCTTCAAATGAGAGTACACAGTATTTTTTTGATTACAGTTTGAAAATGAAACATAAAAATCTTGACAATCAGTTATTATTTCTTTTTCATTCAAACTCATTCTTTCTTAGTTCAATGGCATCTAACCCATGCCAGCTTCATTTTGTAGAGCTAGAGTACTCAGAGAGTGACACACGCAAAAAATACGTTTATAAATCTTTCTCAACCGGAGAAATAAGTTCTTCAAAATCCTGCAACGATGATTCTTTTTCTTTATCAAAATTTGGTGCTAAATGATTTAGATCTGAAGCTATAATAATATGTTTCAGGAGGAAAGGGAATAGACTGGTTGAAACTTTAAAGCTTTTTCAACTATTTCACATAAAAATGCAAACCATTTTAATTACAGAGATCTTAAGTACAGTGACTCAAATTATCTCTTGGCCCATGTCTCTTGCAGCATCAGGCGAGTTATTTCAGCAAGCAATTTTATGCACAACACTCATTCTGAACACTGCCTGGGACTATAAATGCATTCATTTTATGCAGCTCAATCCAGTACAAAAATGACAGAGCTGTGCTGGGGACACAAAGCCTGGTGGAGAACGAGCCTCTCGCTTCCATGTGTCTGGAGCTCAATCCAAATATAACTTGCCTGTCTCAGGATTGCTGCAGTGACCCTGCAGAATTTCAAGCCAACATGTATGACAAGAAACAACTGAAAAATCAAAAATTCTGACACAACGTAAGTTTACTCATAACTCATGCAGTAAATCTCTTTCACAGCATAACCGGCAACTCGCTGACTTGGTATTTAAATACTGGATGTGGAAAAGCACAGCTACCCAGCAAAAACCAAGGTGACAAATGGTCATCTAAAATTCTTGTTCTTCATTGTTTAAGAGTCCTCACATTTGAACAGTGCTTAGTGTTATAATTCTGATGATGCTCTAAAAGTTATTTGAATCTATAAAATATCTGTAAAGATATCTCAAAAAATATCTTCACATGGCATCAGCTTCTTGATGGGTTTCACCAGTAAAGGTGACCTCTCCTGGGATGCAATTAATTGTCACCAGAGACTTCTAAATCACTGAGGGGAAAGAGGCATTCAGAGAGTTTGGGAAATGTTCAGAGAGGCACAAATACTATGAAAATAGAAAAACACCAATCTTTGCTTAATTATTTTATGGATTTGTTCACTGAGCATTTGTATGCCCTCTGCAAATATTTGCATAATCAAGTTTCAGAAACATTAATGTTCCCAGAAAACACATTACAGCTGTTGAATTGAAAACTGAGATTTTTCAAACTCCAGACTAACTCTAAACAAAAAATATGTACTCATGGATGTCAGTTGAGGTTTTACTGTAGGCAGATGTAGGGAATTCACAGCTTAAAAATCATCACTAGGAAAGAGAGCCATGGGTTGTATATATTGGGTCTCTAAATAGACAAATCCTTGGTTGTATTGACTCCTAGCAGTCAGATAATATTGTGTGAAAAATTAGTTGAAAAGGTTTCTAGTATGAGCACAGTCCTTTCACCTCAGAAAGCAAAAATCATCCCAAGCCTTAGAGGTGCTCACCTTAGCAAGATATGTATGATGTGCCATCAACAGATGTGTCTCCTGAGGCCACCAGAGTGGCTCTGAGGGATTAACTTTTCTCCCTTGTCTTCTTTTTTTTCAGTCTTTTTCTGCCATATTCTTTTTGCCCCCTTTCCTCCCAAAATTACTGCTGCCTCAAGCATGGCTGAACAGAGCAACACAGGGACTAAGCCAGAGCCAGCTCCCTCCAGGCTGCCCAGTGACTGGCACCATCTCTTTTTCTGCCACATTGGTGCACTTGCTCATGATTCTCCAAGGCAGACAACCTACAAGGACTCATACACAGAAGAAAACAAAAAGCCACAAAAGAAAAGCCAGTGAGAAGCCTCAGCTCCCCTCGCTGCAGTGCTGAGGTCACCCTGACCTTGGGGCAGCTGGGTCAGCCTGCTACATCAGGGAAAGCTTCCTTCCACCTCCTAAGAGAAACAGTTAACCGAAAAAGCCACCTTTCATTCCACTGAAAAGCTCAGCAGAAACAGTTGCAGAATCTCTGCCTGGATGAACAGTTACCACCAGAGGTAACAGAACTAGTGAGTCTACCCCAAAATCCAATTTTCCAGTTTTAAGCTCCAGCAATGAGTCATTGTGCCCTGTATGAGACAAAAAAGATCAACTAAGAAATTATTGATATGCATATAAATTACAGCAAGAAAACCTTTAGTCAATCATTCCAGCACTGCTAGAATGGTTTTTTGGGGTTGGATTAGCAGGAGAGTGGGGGAAAATATCCTTATAAGCAGCAGAAAATAATACGTCCCACAAGGAGAAAATGCAAAAGCACAGCAATTTCCTTCCAGCCTCTGAGAGGAGCAAGGTTAGGACAGAGATTGAACAAACACACTATTGTGCTGCTCAGTGCCACACACACACATTAGATTTGCTTACAGGTAAAATGTGAGTGATGGGAAAGCTCAAAAGCTTTGAGGGGTTGATTCCTTTCAATGTTCAGGAGCTGCACTGATAATCTCAGAACATGTTCAAACTTATTTATACTGACAAGGGGCAAACAGGGTAAGAGGAAAAGAAAAAATCTCCTCCCTTCCCTAGATTTATCCGAAAAGCTGAAGTAAGTCTTCCTGGTGTGCAGTGGGACCAGCCTTATTCCAGGTTTTAGGATGCCAGGCTGAGTGCTCACACCCAGCCCGTGGAGGGACCCGTGTGTGCTGATGCTCCCGCGGTGCCCACGGAGACAGGGACACGGCAAAGCCAGAGCCACCGCAGGCAGAAAGCGATTCCAGAAACTGCCCGAGCCCCAGGAGGCAGCGGGGATGGATGGGCCACTGGGGACAGGCACCAGGTCTCGTGCCTGCTCCCCTCCTCTAACCAGTAAGAAGAAATACAGGAAAACAGAGGCAGGTTTTGGCTCTCAGTTATCAGGCACAAGGAATTATAAAAGCTATTTTTTAACATGATGGTCATGTCTGCAGGTCATCTCTGCAGCAAATATGAGCAGGAACGTTTGTGGCATTAATCCCAAACTGGCAGACTGATGCAGCTTTCAAGCTGAGTAAGGGTTTAATGCTCTGAAGGGAAGGAAAAAAAAGATTTCTTTTAGATAAATTGCTTAAT
Organism: Cnemophilus loriae; assembly: GCA_013397755.1. Classification (NCBI taxonomy): domain Eukaryota; kingdom Metazoa; phylum Chordata; class Aves; order Passeriformes; family Corvidae; genus Cnemophilus; species Cnemophilus loriae. The sequence goes on along the minus strand of VZTF01009642.1, from coordinate 2,397,785 downwards.
TGGGAAGTCAGGAACTCTCCTGCCCAAGCAATTGATTTTACAAAAGAAAAAAAAGTTTATTTCAAAATGTAAGCCTGCTATTCATCTATAATACCCAGGGGAAAACTAAGCCAAAGGATAGACTCTTGCCTTTACACTGCTGAAACTACAATTTTAAAAACATAAATAAGGCTAATAAACAAGTATTTAAACAAATATTCTTCATTCCTTGACTGTTGTAGTGAAGACTAAATCCAGAGACAGAGACACCATTCCAGGTCTGTGACAGATCGCTACCCAGGTGGCAGGGGCTGAGGAAATGGGGTCCCCAGAGGGACACAGCCCTCACCACTGGCATCAAGAGATCAGCTCCCCTTAACCTAATGGACTCTGGTGCACTGACTTGCACGGTGCTGCAGATCCCGGGGAAAAGCTCCAGCACCATTCCCCGCCCCGGAGAAACTCCTCCACCCTCCGCAGGAGCATGAACAGAGCATTTACAGTCACCAGTGTGACCACCAGGCACAGGCATCTGCCCCAGCTTTCTCCTTCCCTCCCTCCGTGAAAAACCTTCAGCAGGTCTCGGTTTTGTCAGAACAGAAAATGTTTGCACCTCACTTATCCACGGGGTGTGAAACTCTCTCCCTCTGCACCTACAGAGGTTCCTCTCCGAGGCACAGCTGCAGGACACTCTGCCAGCCAGGGACTTCCCCTGGGCAAAGCACCACTGCTGAAAGGACAATTAGGATGTCTGTGCTAGCCCGGCAGCAGGAGGAACACGATTACCACCTTAAAGAACAGCTCACCTTTGAAGACAAAAGTTCATCTTTTTAATGATATAAACTTAAAAGCAAGTTTGATATTAAGCACTACTATGCTGTGACTTTCTCGAGCCGCAGGAAAATAAAACAACCTAAGTGGTACCCTTTAATAGAACAGCATCCATTTTTCTGTGCTTAGCAACTTATTGCACACTCTTGTTATGCAAAAGCTTTAATTTTGATTTCACCACAATTGTGCTAACATGATAATTCTTAGAAATCCTTGTGCAGAAAGGCCACTGAATGACTATACCTGACATCCCTTATTTCCAGAAGTTGCTTAGGTTGTACAAGAAGTAATAGGTTTATTATTACTATTGAAATATTCAATTTTTTATGAGCTACATCAATTAAAACATTACAAAATAAGCGTAAAACAATCCACAATTTTTAAAAAATAATTTAACACACGTGTACTGTTATTGCCTCCCACAGTGCTCAACCCTCATTGCACAAGTAGCTAAATTTGGACAAAGATTACCAAAATACTATCCTTGTATGCTCCCCAAACCTTTTTTTAAAGGGGAAACAGCTGCATAATTATTATCATAACTTTCCCAACAAACTCACGGTTTTGGCTTTTTTTTGGTTACTTTTTCTATGCTACTACACAAAATAGTGGACTTAATTATAACTAACCCTGTATATATATTTTTCTATTTTTCACCATATTGCCTAGCTCTTCCAAATATATACATATCTATACATGGGTGTTTTCCCCAGCATGAAGCCTGCAGACACTCTGCTCCCTAGCTTCTAGGGGTTCCACAGTGAGATAACTTTGCTAACCTCATCTCTGTCACTTCTCCAAAAAAGTACATTGTCTCTTGGTTTCTCTTTAGGGCTGTGACTTTCTGCAACAGCTTCTGTGTGACAGGTCAGATCTGGCAATGTAATCTAATCAAACAGCCAATATCCCAAGTAATGTCTTCTTAGCTGAAGCTAAAATACAATACCTCATTCTGACTTTTCTTGACTTGCCAGCTGCCGTTAGCAGCCAGTCACGCTCAGATTCCGTCTCCCTGAAACTCCCTTGTCTCTGCCTCCTCCTGCCAAACTGTCGCCACTGCCTCAAGGTGTCCTTCAGATATCATCTCTATTTCCTTCTCAACTTTCTGCAAAACTTCCCCAGGGCTCACCCTCCCCATCCTTTTCCCTTAGTAAGGTCACACACAAACTCGAACTGCACAGCCGTCTCCTTCTCTCCAGTTCCATTCGCCTCCTTTTCAAGCTCTAACTCTGGATTATTTTTCTGATGTATCCTCAGGGAAGGGGTCAGCAGCTCAAGGCCAGCATAAGTATCACTAAGCTTTGAACGTCTCTGGACATTATCCTGCTTCCCTGGAGGCCCCAGCATCCTCCCTCCCTCTGGCACTCCTGATGTGGGGATGAGACCCACAGCATACACCCACCACTCATCTTGGGCGCTGGAGCTCCCTTTGCCATCAGCACTGAGAAATGAGCATTTTAAAGCATAATTCACTCAAACTATTTCACTGGTTGAATTTAAAATGAAATAGATCACACTCTCATCTGCAGCAGTTGCATTAGCTTCACCGCTCAGGACTGTGGAGAGTCTTTAATTAAGCTGATGACTCTGATTCTAGGTGTTCCTTCCCTTGGGTCCCTTGGGTCGGCGTATATTGCTGTGAATCACTCTTGGTTCCATTCACAGTGTAAAGAACCTGCCTGTCTCATTCTCGCTCTTTGAAACAAAAAGCCTCCAAGGCATTCTGCCACATCAGGTGCCTCACTTTTAAGAATCATAGAAGTTAATTTTGCTTTGCTTCTGGCACATGCTGCCAGTAACTTTGGGTATTGTCAGCACGTGAGAAGTCAAAGTCACCGATCCAAAAACCTGTCAAATGATTAACACAGTGCAGTCACAAACCTTAACATTTATAATTAAATTTGAGGACCTCAGATACAAATCTTTAAACAAGAAAGGTCCTAAGCAAATTCCAAAACAATGCTCAGGAGTTAGACTGCATACTGGTCTTACTATGCTAAGTTTAAGAATGAAATACTGAACAAAATAAGCACAAAATTTTCTTAACACATGGTTAGGAAAACAGTTTTGGATTAAAGAATGAGAAAGGTTAAATTCCTCATGATATGGTATCCATCCAGAAAAGTGTTTCGTAACGCTCACAGATCTGTATCTTAAGTGGCTTCATAGAGAATCAAACTTAATGCCCTATTTCTTAAAGTAATGATGGGCAGTAGGAAAGTTTTTATATGATTACAATCCAGGAAAGTACTAACCCATTATTAATTATAATTTACCACAACGTTCTTGTATCTTTGTGTTTATTAGTTTTAAAGTGACTGCCTTCTAAATTCCTATGATCAGCATTACACTGAAAGCCATGAATTGCCTGTGTATTAGAATACATGGGGGGGATGTGGCTATATGTATTTTATATATATATATATATATATATCAAACCTATACCACAGAAGCAGTATGTATTTATCCATACAGAAGTATTTGCACTTTTTGCTAATTGCTTTTAAGTCTTATGAAAAGAGCTGGGAATTAAGAGTGGAAAGTTTTGAAAGCATATTAACAATCTGAAAGCAAGGAAGTGCCAGCAAACACACCCCATCAGCAAGGTCACAGCAGGCAATGCAACTGAGTTCCTCCGCAAGGAGAGACCCTGGCCACTTCCATCTTGGCTGTAGAATGCTGGGCAATCGCTGCTGGGACACACTGGGCCTGAGCACCAGACCTATGGAGACACTGTGCTGCTCCTTACAGCATCAGCTGGGGATCTGATAGCAGCTCTTTCCCCTTCTCTCTCTCTTTTAGTTTTTAACTAGTACTGGTTAACTAATCTTGATGTTACCTTTGACATGGAACAACTGTTTCTTCATAGATTGGAAGGGGAATATATAAGCATTTCAAATGGGTTTTTTTCCTCTTTCCTACAGCTTTTTATTTGTAAATGCCTCTTCTTATGAAGAAGGAAGGACTGTTTTTAAGATGAAAAGGCACTGGTTATTCTCTGGTAGTACAGATCTTGGCAAGGAGACTGAAAAAATACACAAAGGTAATATATGGAAATGGGAAGATTTACAAGTTGTGATTAGTTCTTCAATTTTCCACCCAGAGACCTCTAGCTTGTCTTCCCCACACATATGTATGTGCCATCATGGACGTAGTTTTGGTCGACAAAATACAAATAAATCACGCCAGCAACTCCACTCAACACAAATATGATCAAAACCTGTTTGTCAGAATGAAAGAAAAGCAAGTGCAGATGATGAGGATGAAAAAGAGTCCAAAAATGCATTCAGGCAACAACACTTAAGGCCTTTCTATCATCCTCCAAGCCAGTCTCTTTGATGAGTACTATAATCTTTTTGGACAATTTTTGGAGTCCCCTAACAGACAGAGTCTCAAGAACAGAATAAACACAAGTGCACTGTATGTTTGCTCAGTGTTTTTAAAAATAGAAATATTTACTTTGTTCCAAGAGTGCATTTAGAGCTCACCACATCCAGCAGTGTGACAGTGAGCTGTGTCCTCATGGCCAGGCTGCCTCCTGCCACCGCCACCCTGCGCTTCCTTGGAGCTGGGGCTTCTCATACAGCAAGACAAACATGTTGGAACACAGCACAGCACTGCTCAAATCCCACATTGTCTTAAACAAAATAGCATGCAAACCTATTCCTTTTAAATGTACCACTTATTTGGGTTTTTTTTTTGGCATGATTATGCTGCCATAGACTGTGTTCCTACCAATGACACAGCCCTGTATCACTTGTACCCTTCGTTGCGTATTACCCTGGCTAGTTCATAATTGAACACTCACTGAGATTATCTGTTAGTGACTTGCTTTTGATGTAAAGAATTTCAGAAATGCTGCTCTCATTTTAAGGGATTTATTTCCTAAGCAGCTGGTAGGTTGCAGTGATTCTCCTATCTGCACAAGGCCTGGTGTGTGCACATCCTGCGGGCAATTCAAAGACCCGACTACCTGAAGTTTCAACCCAAAAAGTGGGACCGAGCAGCCTTTATGACCAGGAACAGCTCCATATGAATCTCTCTCTTTCTCTCTCCGTAGGAGGAGATGCATTTGCAGTTTGCAGGAGTGGGCAGATGTTTCCTGCTAAGGCATAGCTTTGCTTTAAAAAAAATTAGTTGCTCTAAACACATAGAAGTCCAAAGGGAACCCCCTTAAAATCTGTGCTCCTCAACCTAATTGTAAGTAAGAAAACTATTAGTACACCACTACTCATCAATTAGCAGGTGCTAAAACACTACTACAATAAACCTGAAATGTAAAAATTACTGATACAGTCCCTGGACACGGATGAAACTGGCTACAGAATTTTTGCTAAGGACATATCTGCACTTTCCTTTTATAGTTTACAATCTAAGAGCTAATGAATAAATAAAAGCGAAAGGAAGGCAGGAAAGAAAGAAGAGTAAAAGGTTATAACATACATATTATATTACACAGTAATTATGTGTTTCTGAAATGCCAATTAGTAACTCCTTCCATGATCCAGCTCACAGTCAGATCAATATGAGGTTGATAACAGCAGAGAGATTTGATCTGGTAGGAATATTTTATTATTAAAGAATATATAAAGCCACAGAAATATTAGCTTAACTCCACTTTTTTTTTTTTCAATAAGAGCAAATTGTAGTCACAACTGTGTTAAGAGCAAGACATAAACTCTTCTATCCCACAGTCCCTGTAAATTTCACACAGATGTTTGTTTTGAAGACAAATGTTTGGTTTGTTTTCCTAGCCATCAAGATAATTATTATTTTCTATTTTCTGGGTTGTGGGGTTTTTTTTCTTTCTTTCCTCTGGACAAGGCAAACAATGTTTTAACAGAATTTTTCTCTGTCAGAGCAAAAAGAATGTTAAAAAATTGTTTGGCCATCAGCACAACATGGAAGTGCACAAAACTCAGTGATTCTCTTGGAAGAGCTAATTTACTTGCTGTGTTGACAAGATGAGCCAAAAATGTGAAGAATACAACCAATTTCATAGCCATGGGGGGGATCCTGGAGTCAAGCATGTAATGATACAGAAATGAGGAAGGTATTTGGCATTCCCAGCTAGACCCTAGAAGTTGTTGTTACAGATCTCAGAGTGAAAGATCATTGTTCATATTGTGTCAGCAAGGCGGTGAGGTTTGCAATCATCTCCAAATGAGCTGTAAAAACTCTTAGAAGTAAAAGGCTTTTTTAGGAGATTTTGCACTTTATCCAAGGGGTTTGGTATCTTGAGGCTTTTTTTCTTGCTTGATATTAATTTTCCTCTGTCATTTTGTTTCTCTGTCACCAAACCTATTTTGGATGCAGTGCACTCAGTTCATGGACACAAAAAGTTGTACCCATCCCTCAAGAAAGAAGGATGTGAGAAAGGGACAGGGGTGTCCCTCCATCCAGGCACCAGCCCTCCTGCAGTCCCAGGGTGGTTCAGAGAGGGAACTGACACGGATGAAGTTTGCAGAATTCAATTTAGTGGACAAAGTGGATCATTCTACTTCTTGTTCTGTGAATTCAGAAGTTTATGCTGTGTTACAGAGCAGAGAGTGGCTGATCCAAAAATCACTGAGAAGTAACATTACATTGATCGTAACACACAGGAACTGAGATGCCACAGGTTCATGTGTTGGGGAGAAACATAAAAGGAATAAAAGAAGAGGTTTTAGAGATCTCATTCCAATAGGTGTGAAGTTTTCCTGTAACCTTTTTCCCTGAATCTTCATAACTGCTAGAACTAACACTGTTTCTTGGGAAGTCATGCTTAAAATGCAGTTTATATTTGTCTGGTCACTAATGAAGTACTTTTGAAGTAATTTCCAATACAAGGTCCTCATTACCATGGGAAGTTACTGCTCCCCTACATTTGTAAATACTTTCTCATGGAGTATCCACTGGCTCAGCATTGAAGCACTTAGAACTATTTATAAAGCACATTTTACACCTGACACATAGAATTAAGAGCAGAAAAATGAGACAGTTTTCTAATGGCATCAGTATTACTGTGTTGGTTGTAAAATGGACTCATGTCTAGAAGGCTCTGATTCATGTTCTCTCATTTTGAAGACTATTGACTCCTCTGGCTCTTTTTCTTTTTTTTTTTTCTTTTTTTTTTTTTAATGGCATATTGATATTGGTGGTTGTTGTTGTTTTGGCTTAGAAGTCCAGTCAAATGAATTTAATAAATGTTCCTGTCAGTGAAAAATTAGCATTGGCTGTTCCAAACGTAACACGGAATACTTCCCAGAGCAAGTACCACACTGCTCTCTGTTCTCTAGTACTTTCAAAGATAGATCTAGAGAGGATGAAATGGTTTTAAGCAATTTAAGATTATATTTGCTGACTCTTTGAAGTAGGCCAGGGCAATTGTAATTCATCACTTCCCATGACCTTGCCCATTTGGGCATAAACTAAGGGGCTGTTCTGTGGTGTGATGGACACAGTTACACCTTACACAACTGGTCATTAGAGCCACAGGTAACCCCCTGTCGTGTCCCTGAGCCTGCAGTCATTCTGCATTACTCATCATACACTGCTCAGCCTAATGCAGCCTATATAAAAATGGCAGTGCTAATCGAAGATTTATACCTTTAATCCCCTCCTTCCTCAGCTCTAAGTCATGATTTTTATTCCCAGCCCTAACAGGACAAAGACCAATTTCCTAACATGATGTGAAGTTCAGCTGCTCCTTCTGAGAAGACAAACAAACCCCAGACCTCCCAACTTTGCAGCACAAGGAGTGCAGCCCCAGCAGGTTTCCTCACCCCACACAAATCTGAGCACAGCCAGGCACTCGTTGCCCTGAAGCACCGACAGCAAGGCACTGAAGTGAACTCTTCAGGCTTTCACATCATATAGCGCGAAATAGCTGGTGTAAAATTTCTCGACGTTGTTTTTTAAGGACTAAGAGTCACTAATCAAATATTGTCACTGACTGAGTTTTTATTTTATTTCAGGAAAAAAAACCCACTTATTTCTGCAGACATACTTCCTACTGAATACCAATCTGGTTAGGGATTTCATTTTATCACTCCAGAGTGCAGTAACTCGGCTAGAAAGCAGTTTTCAATCAATGCAAAGGCAGGATGGTGTCAGAGGTTGGGCAAGAAGGCAGTCGAGGACAGAGCCCGCTATTCCCTCGGCTCTTCCCCAAGCATGACCACCCTCACTGCCCAGCCACAGCACCCACCCATCTCTCCCACAGTGAGGACACCGCCACCAGCAGCAAACACACCGCCTCGCCCCGTCCCGGATCGCTCCGACCACACAACACCAAACCACGTCTCACAAGTGGATTTCACACGGCATCCCTCAAGCGGAGCCTTTGCCGTGCCGGTACTGCGGAGCAGCGCTTCGGGAGGCACGGGCAGCTCCGTGCCGAGCCGCTGCCTGCTCGGGCGAACTTTGGGCACGCACCCGCGCAGGGCAGGGCTCGCTCGGAAGGTGCCGCTGCC
>VZTF01009642.1:2255381-2389439 GCA_013397755.1 Cnemophilus loriae | reverse complement strand
CGCCTCGCCCCGAGCTCGGCCGAACTCCCCCGCGCCCGCCCGGCCCGCCCCGCCGGCAGCGAGAGAGCGCGGGGCGGCCGGAGAGCCCCGCTGCCGCCCGCCCTACCTTGACGCCCCGGGACGAGTGGCAATGAACGTGGTGGGACACGGTCGCCGTCTGGTTCATGTTGCNGGGGGGAGTCCAGCCGGTCGCGCCGCCCTCGCCCCCGGGGCTGGGGAGCTGATCGAGATCAGCGCCGCTCTGTGAAAGCCGAGCCCCGCAGTTCTTTCAGCCGAGATGAGTAAGACTGCAGCAGAAAGTTTATGCTGGCTGCTTTTTCCTTCGTGCTCTACGGGTTTTTTTCCTTTCTACCTTCCCCGTTTCTTCCTGCCGCCTCTTCCCCCGGTTCTAAAGCGCCTCCAGCCCACTGCGGTACCGGGGCACGGGCGTGCTTATGTAACACAGGTACGAGGCACAAGCACCAGCCCCACGGCCCCTGCCAGCGCGCCCGGGCTTTCCGAAATCACCGCGCTTTGTTAAGTACCGCAACAGCTCCACGCTTCCCCGTGGAGCAGAAGAAATGCATCTCTAATTAGACTTTCACCCAAATAACTATCAGTGGGGTTGGTTGTGGTACTGGCTAAAAATCTGTACCCTCCAGACTCCTGAGCAGGACTTGCCAGAAACACATAAATTCTCTTTCTGCGAGTCCAACCCTGAGCTGGTGCCAAAGCCAGGATTTGGAGATGGGAGTTGGTAAGGTCTATGAGCAGATTGTGACACCTCAGGCTGATAATGAACAAGCAATATTCTGCATATGCATAACATCCTTAAATGGCTCTTACTTTAGAGAAACCTCCCAGCAGAACAAGACACAGTGTGCCACACACCAACGCATTCCTGGGGTGTCTTTGAGGGGTGCATGAAACTGCAGCCAGGACAGGTAAAGTTGGTTCAAGAGGAAGCAAAGAAGAACGAGGACAGACTACAGCCAGAAGCCATGGCACAAGTCTCCTAAAGAAACTGCTGATTTGGAACCTCGCATTGCATGAGACTCCAGCTTCAGGCATCTCTTAAGCATCTGTTCTTTCAAGAGGGAAGCTGTTGAGCAGTATTTGCTACTGTATCAGAAGTTATACTCCCAGTGCAGGAAGTTATTGCTCAAAAATAAAATGACTTTTAAAAATTCAGGCCCCAGGTTGAGCTTGTTTTATGGGTCTGTCTCATTTTCCTCCCTACTCCCACCTNTTTTTTTTTTTAAGTAATTTGAAGAAACTGCACAAAAGCATGTGCCCAAAAAGTAGTGATGCAAGAAAACAAAAGTTTTGCTAAAGACTTCAGACTGTGCTTTGCTACTCAAAGGTCCATCCCACTCTGCAAAGGAGAAGGCTGAGAGCTTGCTGTGCTCTCAGCTCAACGCATCCTTCCAGGGACCTATGGGAACCATCATCTGTGCTTGTAAATCTCATCATGACTTCAGACATCTGCCAGAGCTCTTTTAAGTGGGTTTCATTTTTAGAAGATTTTTGTTTCCTGGAAGAAAATCTGCTTGAAATCATCTCAAACACAATATTCCAAAGTCAAAATTCATTTTGCACACCTTAACTCGGACACAAAGGCAGGTGCTGCTGGAGATGGAGCTGGTGAGGAAAAGACTGATCTGCTACAGTCTGCAGAAAGCTGCTGAGGCAGCCTCCAATGGGAAACCAGCCCTGGGTACAAACAACCCCTCTAGAGAAGGAAGAGAGGTCAGTGTTTACTCCAGTGATACTGAGAAAAATGTCATTGCCAAAGGAAGCCAAATGCAAAGTAAAGGCACAGCAAGAGGGTCCCTCCTGGCCCAGACCTGATCATCTCTGGGCACCACAAGCGAGGCATCCGGGCTGGCCTCTAGCCTGCAGGACTGCTCACATTAGCCTCCTTCACCTTAGCAGATTTATTGGATTTTGAGCAATAAAAACCACATTTAGCAAGCATATCAGGGGCTCAGCAGTGCTCTTTCACCTCTCTCTATCATATGCAGACAGGAATGAAACTTAATGGATATAGATGGGAAAAAAACCCACCCTCACATAAAAATGAGACATGATTCAACTCAAAGGTGAGTGTTGAGGAGGAGGGAACGAGTAAATGGCTGTTTGGGAAAAGGGCTAACAGGCCAACTTTCACCATATTCTGCCCAAACATTTGTCCTGAATAGAAAATGATGACTTCAAGTTATTGTCACCAGGAGCTCGTGCAAGAAGAGGTAACCTGGAAGATTCAAAGACATTCTTCTTCATCTTGAAACATACTTGTGTTTAACAATCTCACGTGGGAAATACTTTAAGACAAAAGAATGAACTCACGGCATTTTTAGTCGGACTAAGTATCTGTGGGTTTTTGTAAGTTCCTATGAGAACTTTGTGTGAAGTTTTCACACTTGATTTTATGCTTCACAGAGGCTGACCTTCCATGCAAGCCCCAAAACCAGCTTTAAGCTAAAAGAGAAATCTCTTCCTCATAATAACAAAGAAAAAACAACTTGGGTTAAAAAGTTGCCAAAGACAGAGATAAGATCAATAATTCGCTGGCATTGTTTTTAAATGAACTTCTACAAATTTTGAGATATCTATTCCCAGAAAGTACAGTTTGCTGATTAACCTCCTGCTCTCACAAGGTGGGACCTAATTAGAGGATGAACCTAGCAAGGGCTGGAGCTGTAAAATCTCTATAAGTGCATGGTTTGTCATTATAAAATATCCCAGAAACAAGGCAAATCAATAGAGTGGGATTCCACAAACTGCCTGCTGAAATCCTCCCGAGCACCATTCTGCTGCTTGCTTCTCCAGTAATGTCATTCCCTGCCATCCCTCCTGTTCACTGATGTGGCTGTTAATCCTCCACAGGTGTAATCTTCTTTGGGAACTGGCTGCTTAGCAAAATGCAGTTCACCCTGGGTGTTGACTGCTAATGCAAGCATCCACGTTAGCCCTGCAAGGAGGTTCTCAAATGTTTCAGTGCCTTTAGGGTGCAATTAAATAACTGAGTGATTACCAAAATATGCTGGAGAATATTAAAGCTGGGAGCAGATGCCTCTGTTAAACAGTGCAATAGAGCAGGTGGTACTTGCCCGTGTTGGAGCAGCCCCTCAGTGCACTGAACAAACCTCCTTCCTGAAATATTTAAAATGAGTAAGAAATCAACATGATTAGCCAGGAAAATTGATTAAGCTATCCCGAAAGTTTGAGAGTAAAGAAAATCTCTGCTTGTGACAGAAAAGCCTGCCTGTCCCACTGTCCAAGTGCAGCGAGTGGCTGTGGGCAGCAGAACTGCTGCTGAAGGCAGCATTTCCCAGAGGCTCCTGATCACTATTCAAGTCCTGCAGTAACCTGCTCTTAGAAACTCCCAATACAGTTCCCCAGCCACACATTTTCTTGCCTCTTATTTTCTAAGCCTTATGTTCTTAAAAAAAAAAAGAAATCCCCACAACCCTTTCTTCTTTTTTTTTTTTGTGTCACGTTACATTAATTGTATAATCACCATCCTGAGAAATAAAAAATTAAAGTGTATATTGGTAATTATAGATACTTCATGACAACACATTTTTCTATAGCCATAGAAAAATATTTGCTCTCTTTTCTGCTTTATGCAAGTACGTAAAATTTACTCTTTTTGCTGCTCCACATACCAAGGGCCTAATTCTGTGCTTGCACATGTTGGCAGCTACTGACACGAGCGAACTCAATTTCTAATTCACACCAGTTCATAATCAGATTACAGACTTCTCCGTTTATGGATGAAGACGTTTCAATACCACGAGGGAGGCTGAATTGGGATCAGTGCGAGGCTGCCAGCTCCCTCAGAATTATTACCCACCAGGAGCCATGCTGTGTGTCAGTGCTGGGCTTGTGTCAAACAGAACAGGGCAGAGCCTGCCTCCACTCAGCTTCCCAAAAATCCCCTACCCCAAGCAGGTCTCAAGGGAAAGGCCAGCAGCTACCGTACGCTGCTGCTCACGGCCAGCAAGCTCACACACAGCTCAAGGTATCCCAGGAAAAGCTGTTCCAAGGACGATGGCACTGTGGCCATGCACACACATGTGTTCATACGTGCACAATCCCACATGCCCTGCAGCCTTCGATCTGGCTGCAGCTGTTGAAGGGAACATGAAGGAAAATTCTCTCAAGTAAAGCACAACTTCAAGCAGACTCAATAAATCAGTGGGATGCCAGGTTTCAGGCTGGCTGCAGTGCCGGGAGCTGTTGCTGCTGTGTTAACCCACAATGTTTGGTTACTGCAGGGAAGGATTTCTCTGAGTGGACACCTCATCCACTGCGAAAGCACCGTGTTACGCCTGCCAGGCACGGTGTCATATTAACTGTGTGTATGTCCACTCCTCTTAGCACTCCAAAATTCCCTCACAGCTTACTGTCTCCAGGTTTTGCAGGATAATTTTTAACCAGCTCAGCATGGTTCAGTAATTGAAATTTTGAACAAAACCAAGGAGAATCCATTCCATTGCTGAAAGACATGCTCAAAACTTATAAAATCCACTCCAATATATGGAACTGATGAAGGAGAAAATATAGATCTTCCTCAATAACGCAAGCTAATATCCACTGAAGGATAAGGCTACATTTGTTATGATTACTTTCTGTTCTTATTCACTACATTTATTTCAATTGAAAATATTTAGATTAAGTATTTGTAACTCTTTTTAGAAACAAAAGGTGTACTAAACAATTCTGGGACACGAAGGAACCATTGGTGCACAATTATTCCTTCACTTAATTTTCTGTAAAGGTGAAGGTGAATGGTACTGAATTACAGCCAGAAGATGAAAAAAAAATCTTCCCTTTTACAGTAATAATGAATTATTTTGACTAGATTTTGCCTGCAACACAGGCTATCATGAAAATAGATCCAGTAAAGTCTGCATATCATTGATTCAGTGCAGGAAGTATGTTGTGAGGCGAGATGGAAAAAACAGCCTGCATACAACTGCCTTGTTACCAGGGAAGAGAAGCAAGTGGGTTTTGAGATATAAAACTGCAAGCAGAGGCAAGAGAAAATGGTCTGCGCCTGAATGAACTGAATGTGTCACCCACAAAAGCTGCATAGACAGGAGGTGACTTTATGAGCAGCATTTCGCAGTGCACCTCTTAGCAGGTCTCTGTGGGCTGCTGAATGAATTCTGACGAACCACAGGCAGTGCCACAAGCAAGGAGCATCTTCTTCAGGACCCCTCTAGTTTGTCCTATGTGTTCCTGTTACCAGGCTCAAATAGGGAATAAGAAAAGAGCAACCTTGAGTCCTTTTCATTTCCAAGTGAGGCTTCAGAGGAATAGCCAATACTATCCAAGAAAACAAAACAAATTAAGCAAAAAACCAACATACATGACCACCAAACTATGTTAATTTTCTTTAGCACACTGTGTATTGACAGATACACATACTTTACAGGTAAGGAACTTCAGGAAAAAAGAACAAACCCTTTTTCTTTGGTCTCACATGAATTCCACAGTAGACCCCAGGAGCACTCTGCTCCATCTCACTGCATTCATTTTGCCTTCTATTTGCACAAGCTATTGCAGTATAAAAAGAAGAAGGTGAACCCGACCTATCTGAGAAGTAGATTTAATTTCATGCATAACTATTACTCACACTGCTAACAGGATTCAATATTTCTACCATGCAAGAGCTACAGGGTGAGTAATGCCTTTGCCTGTGTGAGGATTTACAGGAGCACAGCCACCCATCTCCCTATCTGTGGGCATTGCACCGCACTCAGGAACTGCCCCAAAGTACTGGAGACTTGCCAAGAGTAGTGCCAAGTAATGTCAAATTTCTGTACAGGTTTGTGCTTCTTTAAGCCTTAAAATCTGGCTTGTTATGGGAAACAATGAACACCATGCAAAGCACTTGGTCTACAAGAACATCACAGCCCTGCCCAGTGCTAGTTCTCCAGGGATCTTCTTGAAGACATGCCTGAGCATCGGATTTCTGGGTTGAGACCACAGCCAAAAGCCATGGCTTTTATAGAAGGTTCAAGACTAGCACACAGGCTTGACTGAAATGTCAAGCAAGAGTGAGAGTATTTTGTCTAAGCAGGACCATTTCCCTTATTCTCAACATATGTAATAAATCATCCAGAGGCAAGTCCCCTTTTCAAAGATTTGACCCCAGGTAGTAGCTAAACTTCTGAAACAGAATAATAATTCCTACACTGACAGTCAGCCCATCTTTCCAAGTATTTATGTACCTAATAGGTAGCTCAAAATCTTGTCAAGGCTTTGCCAAATTTACTATGGCAGAACTTAATGTGATCAAATTCTTTGTCCCATCAACATGAAGAAGTTACTCCACGATTCTGCTTCTGGGATATTTGCACTATGTATCCTAAGAAAGCAAATTTCATGGTGAGCCATTGTTTTGGGATGAGAAATTTTGCCCTGAACTGTTTGTATGTAGAGGTATCATCCTGAAATCAAAGCCAGAATGAAAAATTTAAAAAAAGGAAATTTTACATTATTTAGAGGGTTTGAAATTTAAATTAATCGTTTGTAGCTACAGAGACAGAAGTGGGGAAGTAGGGAACTTTATGTTAGGTCTCGGAGGCCACGGGAAAGATACTTCACAGATTTTAAAAAACCACGAAATTTCAATGAAAACAGAAAAAAACTGTCTACATAGACCCTTTTCCTTCATCTTTCTTGGTTAATACAAGCCTAAGCAAAATTTCAGAGCCATGCTTCACTAAGAGAAAAAAAATGAGAAGAATGAAACTTAAACCATAATTATTTCCATTATGCTTCAATGCTACTGAATAACAGACAAAAACTCTCCCTTCCTTCACTCTGTGCGAATCTTATAGAACATAATATGATAATTTTTTTCACAAATGAAGATAATCTACCATCAAATGAGTACTTTCCCTGGAACACTGCAGAGCAGTTTGCTCAAGGAACAAGAAGGAGCAATTGCCATCAGAAATGAAAGGATGATTTGTCTACCTCTGAAGACAACACTAAGTGTCTTTTCCCTACAAGACATGTATTCCTGTCTCCCCACTTAAAAAATGTTTTTACAAGACTCTCAGGGCGTTGAAGGAGGCCCTAACTCATTGCCACATGTATAAAAATGCAGATGAGTGATTAATATTCTGGTGTATTGTTTTCTCACAGAATTTATTGATTTGGCTTAGTCTCCATACATATGTTATGACCCACCTCTGAGGCAGGACAACAGATCAGCCTTTTCCCTTATCTAGTGTGCAAACTCTTTGTTTAAGACATCAGGCCTGGGCCATCAGGGAAGCAATAGCAGGCTCAAGCAAAGGTCCATCATAACATGTTTGAGGCATGAGATGATTTGGCAATGGCAAATGAGGCAATGAGACTTTATTGAGGCAAAACCCATCATTTTAATCAATCAGAGTGAAAGATGAGATAGCCAACAACCATGTCAGAAGGACTGCAGCTTGGAGTTCCAAGGGGGCTGCTAGGAGGTCACTGCTTTTTTTCCCCACCTCTGGGGCAGGAGAGAGCATCCTGAGAACAGCAGAGCCTCAGGCAAGCTGCCGGAGTTGTTCTGGCAGATCCCTGAAAGTGAACCTTCCTGGTTGAACTAAGGGTTCTGCATCATCTCAAATTCTTGCTTCAGGAAATTAAAATGCAAGATGGTACAAAGAAAATGCTGGTGAAGGAGAAATCTTAAACAACTTAAATAAAAATGGGAGAAGACAAACCATTGGAATTTGAAAGAACTTGTCCAGAAGACCAGTAATAAAAGAGAAACTCAACCTCACATTTTAGGTATAATCCCTACCAACAGGCTATGAAGACAATGGTAGGGTTGCAGTCCAGGACCAGACTCAACCATGCCCTTAACTGCTATTGCTCACATCCATAAATGCTGCTGTTAATAGGTTCCTGGAAGAAAATTCTTTTCCTCCATGTGTAGAATTTCCCAGTCTCTTCAGATTTGTGATGCCTTTTTGATAAGAAAGCATCTGAAATCTCCCTTATCTCTGTTTTTCTGTTCAGTCAGAAGTGTCAGTCACAAGCCCACGCTGCTCAGCCACCAAGATCGCTGCTGCGCTTCAGCAGACGAGCTGTGAAAGTTTTGGCTGCCCAAAAATCATTGAGAACATATTTACTTCCTTTTGTTAGAATGATGTTTGCCTCTTACTGGCACATACCAAGGCAACTTCAGACACACACATCAGGGAGTTTTAGTGACATCAAGAATCACATTCAACCAGTTAGGAAATACTACCTTGTTCATGAGACACAACGTTACTGTCAGCTGCTCATTCCAATATCACTTAAACATGCATAGAAATAATTTCCTTGTGTCTTAGCATCCTTTTTATATTCTTATTATAAAAAAGTAGAACATTATGTGGAGAAAAACAGTGTGGATCCCACTCCTGTACTTTGCAACAAATCAAGAACTGTTTCAGTGTAAATTCCAGTCAATGTCACAAGGCTTAAACTAACCAAGGAAGATGTGAGATCAGAATGCTTTCTTCTTTCTTTTGGGCTGCAAGCCTTTTAGTAAATCCCAGAGAGCTGTTGAAGACTTACGGGACTCAAAATATTATGAAGAATTTGTTGAGAACAACCAAGTCTCATATGCAGTTACATATTCTCTAACAATCTTCTAACAACTAAATCCAGAAATTATATTATCCTGCTCTCAGGGAAATACCACAATTTATGCTTGCTGGGATGCTGAAGGCCTCAAACGCAGGCGGACAGCTATAGTACCTGTAGGCAAACACTGCTCATTGCATTTACTCATAACTTCTGAGGCAAATGTAACACAGCCATCCTGCACCCACAATAAAAGGACACCAGCTCCAAACACATAATCCAGCCATTATTTTGATTGCAGTATGTTTTCCAAATTGATTCGAAAATATGTTTTTATTAAAGTGCATGATTTGTCAAAAGCGCTTCCAGGAGGTGTAAGAAAAACAGCAAAGAAATTGGAGCTTGCTTAACCAAGTTTATGAACCTGCTGTTTCAGCCTCAAAGATGAATTACACTGCAGGAGCACGTTCACTAAACGTCCGTGCTCTCCTTCTTGCCCTCCTACCTTTGCTCAAAGAATAGAATAGAAAAACATAAATCAAAGTCACAGAACATATTTCTCCCCCAATTCCAAAGCTGCCATATCTCTATACCAGAGTCATAATCCCCTGCAATACAAATAAAAAGCACAGCCCAGCAATCACCACTTCAAAATAATTACAGGCCGCACAGTAATTTATACTTATCTAAAGCCTTTCACCCCAAGAATCCCAAAGCAATTTATACACAATATAGATGTGGCTGATATGAAAACAATAATGCCAAAGAGCTACTTGGGAATTGAGGCATTCTCTAAATCATGCGGATCTTTGGAGTCTAAAACTTACTCATTGTCCTGACAGCAGTTTGGACCAAATCTGTTAAAACCTTCCATCTCAAATTTAGGACCATTCTAGGTACTGACAGGCATGTTCTGAACCCTTCTTTAATTTTAGTCAATGGTATTGAGAAATCAAGAAACTAAAAGACTTGAAACAACACTGCCTAGCAGACGTATACAGCTTCAGAATGTGCTCATCTGAAGCACAACCAGGCCTAACACATCCTTCTGTGAAGAAAAAAAGGTCTACATTTCTATATTTGCTTCCCTTCTCCTTTATAAAATTTAATTCTGATCCATCCAGGCTGTGGCTAAGTACTGGCCTACAGGCAGAGCTTTCCTCCTTCTGTGGTGGCTCTGAAATATCATCATTTACCTCCCAGCTGCTCAGTAAATTAAAGCAGGCAGCCTACAGGTGCTTGCTGGAGTCCCAGCACTCTCAATAGCACCGGGCCACGCGGGTACAAATGGCTCTTTAAACAGAGCTGTGAAATAGCTGCTGGTTCCCTAATCCTCCAACCACACCCTTGGGGCTCTGGGTGAGAGGAAGCTTGGGAAACTGAAGGGATATGTATTTCTAACAATTAACTCGTAATCCATTTACATTTTCAAAGCTGTTTTCATATGGAAAAAGGCTACTGGCTCTTTCTATATTGTTAAACACAGATTTTGTTATGGCTTTCCTCAGTCTTCAAAGTGCAGACACACAAATGTTGAAAGCATTCACTGGGCATTTTTCAGGATCCCCAAAAGGCAAATTTGGGGAATATAAAAATCTCTTTTGCAAGGTGAGTTATAGACACCAGCAACAGCAGAGCTCCCTGGCAATCTTCAGGTCGGAGAGATCACTGCAAATTCCAGCGTTTTAAGAGATACCTAGATATTATTACCACATTTTAAAATGAGGAAATTGAATCAAAACACCTTCGTGCCATAGGATTCTTCGGTCTTAAGGGTAGGAAACTCTTTTCCCTTGCTCAGCCCTCTGTAACATGTTTCTCTACCCAGACATGTACATAGGCCTGTCAGGGAAATACAGGATTTTTAATGTTTTGGATGAGAACTGCACAAACGACAGGACTGCAGCATCTCATCTGCATGGCTAATGCATCTGCAGTCAATCTGATCACTGAAAGCATCGGCCTCACTGCACCATCAGAATTGCTGCTGACTTAGGAAGGAGGGAAAGCTAAATGTTTTTTGGGGAGCACAATGTTTCTTTTGTTTTAAAATAAGATAACATCGGGAGAAATCGTACTATTTTTGCTGCCTGCATGGTTCCATGCTTCTGTTCCACTCCTGAGTGGCAGCTGCAGCATCTCTCAACAGGGAGACAGGACTTTGCTCTGAAAATGTAGAGAGAGAAGCCACTGGATGGGCAGTTTCTTGCACTTCCCCATGATCCCTGGGCTGGCAGCCGATCCACTAACAACACTCAAAACAAGTGAATTATTCAAGCAGTTTTTATAATGTTATGCTGGAGATGGTCCATTGCATTGCCTCACACTGGATTTCTTTTCCTTATTACTTTTTAGGGGCCAAAGGTGTCACAAAATGAACATCTTTGTTTAATTAAAATGTCCTTAGAAATTGCAAATATTCAGTGTTGTCTATTAAGAGACAGATGCCATAGAAAAAAATGTGATGAAATAACAGACTTCATAATGAAACTGGATTTGGCTCAACTCTGAAACTAAAGCAGCAAGAATACGGGGTTTATTTCTTTTTGAATCTTCATATCGCTTCAATTTGTGGTTCACATCTTCAAGAAGTGAAAAACAATTTCATTTAGTAAAAAAGCTGCCCAAAGAAGCTATGTCAATTTATACCACCTGGGAATCTCACTCCGTGCTAATGTGTTTCATTCATCCCCATTTCTTGACATATAACTGCCAAGGGAGTAGCCTGGATGTGGAAATGTATTACCCAAGTGTCACCAGTAATGCTGTCTCTTTTTCTCCCATTCTCTCCAGAGCATCTAAGCCAGAACATGCTTCAAAACTGGATTTGTAAAAGTGAGTGGAGGCAAGGGCAAGAAAAGAAAAGGGATGAAGGTGTAGGATTTTGTCATAAATTCTGGGTAAAACAGGCTCTGTCACTGCCTTTACTGCAGACAGGAGTTAATTCCATAGTTCATATTTATGAAAAGGCTTTATAACTTGGAGCTTGTAACTGTAAGGGAGTGTATTAGGTGACCCCAGTGGTCTCACGGATCTTCATCCATGGTTTCACTGCTCTCATGGAGCACAACTAGTATGAGAAGTTGGTCTGGAAATAGCAAGGATTCTGATTATCCTCACAATAGGTCTTGCACTGACTTTGGAGTTCAATAAAGAATCATTGCAGAGACCTGATGTCAGGGAGTACATATTTGCTGCTTCCTATGTTTCTAATCACAGTACACTGGACTGGAAAGACATCCTGGTGTATTCAGTCCAGTCCCTTGCCATTGCAGGTGACCAAATAATAAAACCCATTTTGTAACCTGATGGATTTCTTTGTTCTGTCAGAAGACATTTCATGTCGTGTAGTTTTATTTCTAGTTACAGAAACTTTCAGTCAGTGCCAGGCACACTCTTGATGGAAGTGTATTTTGCAGTCCCTGGATATTGAAGAGGCAGGGAGGAAGGGAGGGAAGGAAGGAAGGAAAGAATTCAGGATCAAAACATAGCCAATGTCACACAATCAACAAATAATTAGGATTTAGGAATATACTTATTTACTGTGTATGGAAAATAGGCCATGTCAAACAAAATTCAAGTTGTGTTCCCATTAAAGTACAGACTTGGCTGTAAAAGTGGCTGCGCTGATGGAACAAAGTTCTGTATCTCATTTGATTTAGTTCCAAAAGATGCTCTAAGTGAAAGAAGCACTATGACACTACACAACAAAGTTCATGCTAAATGGATTTAAATTATAGAACTGATAGATCTTACAGCATAAATTTTAATTTAAGTGTCTGTCTTAGCTCTTGCTGCTGTACATTGCATTTAGAAGCAGATATAAGTGATCATTAATAAAATTCACAGTAACATTAAAAACTAGTGAGGTAGTCAATAATACTGGGAACTGCTGGATTATGTAAATCAACTGGCAGAGTAACATTCATTATAAAACTGCAAAATGTCAAGTATTAAAGTTTCTTAAAAGGTGGGAAACAGAATAGCTGGACATGCTGGCAATGAAAGGGACTTGTCGTAGAAAATCCCCAATGAAATGTGACATCCACAAGAGAGAAGGGGCAGAGCAAATATCTGGCTGCATGAGAAACAGAACCCAGAATGCTCAGGAGAGATTTTTTTTCACATTTTTTTAAAGGAGCAGTTGAAAATGCTGGAGGAGGAGAGGGGAAGAAGAAGAGGCTGAAGGCAGAACAGGACACATGAATGGTGTGACAAGACACAGAGGGATTATCAGCATGGAATAACTCAGAGGTCACCCGGTATCCCACACTTTTATAATCAGGATGTAACTGTGAGAGTTTTCACTCCCATCATGGCTACTGTTGGAAAGAGGCTTCCCCTCTAGCCTGTGAGAACTCCAATGTCTCACAGCTTCTGCACTACTTGGTAGATAGCTTGATAGTTTATTGTAAAGCACTTCCCTAAAGTAATACTCTTTCATTACCTGTTAACTTTGTATCTAGCTTTACACAATTAATTAGGGAAGTGTTCAAAGACCTAGATTTTAAACCACTTAATTAATTAGAAATGAAGGTTTAATGGTTATTCCTCTCAGACTATTTAATTTAATGAGAGAATTTGCAGGAAAAAGAAGGAAGAGAAATCAATTTAGTGTATAACAAACTGCAACAGAAAACGGAAAAGAGATGAACATATGTATCTGTTTACTGTTTGACTGGATAAGAGCATCCCTGTCAGAGCTCAAGGAGTTGCAAATTTTTGGTAATGGGGACACAACTCATCAGTTCCAAGAAACTGCCCATTCAAACAAACTGGTATTTCCATCACAACCCAGGACATCACTGTTTCCATCCCACTTCCTACAAACGACATCCAGAAACACAGGAACAGAGGAGCCTTGCCTCAAATCTAAGGAAAGGCTGGAAAAGAGGGACAGGACCTCCCGAGGGCCCCTCCCAAGAGCAGGTGCCAGCAGCTGGCATTCAGCACAACACTGCGCGGGGCAGGGAGGCTGAAGGCTCCCGCCGTGGTATCACAGGAGGAGGATGACCCATTTCAGGAGGAGAAGGACATGTGTGGCCCCATAATGTCCCAGACTAGAAAAACTAGTGAGTCATCATCCCAACACCCAGCTGAGCAATGTGATTTCATGCAGGACACTCTTATTTGAGCTAAATCTTTCTATTACAGGAAACAAAGCCATGAAGCAGCAGCAGCCCATCAGTTCTACTTTGTAAGAGCTGTCACACTGACATCTCTCTAAAAGCAAAATTCCTTTTTATGCCAGTGGAAGGTCTGAAAGCCAAAAGATGGGAACATGCCCTTCTAAGTTACTGAAATATTTTCAGTTGTTTCTTTCCCTGAGGTATCTGCCACAAACAAGAAGATCCAAGACCGAAGACAGGATAACTTAGTAAAGAACTCTGAAATACTTCTAATAATATGAGTAAGACCTAATAAAATATCAGAGCTGCTGTTGCACTAAGCTTTGTAAAGACAATAAAAGAAACTGCCCCTCTACTGAGACATTTCAAATCTAATCTCTGCTTTTAAAACAAAATGACTCTGGTACAGAGAAAACATCAGGCTTTGGGCTGTGGAGAGATGTTGCTTTGTTGTTTTATTTTAAGAACTTGGAATTTGATAGAATCTAAGTATAAGCATTCAAAAAACCACTAAATTTGAAAAGAGGCTTTGTTCACAAGTACTGGCAAGACTGATTGGTGTTAAGATGAAATGAGACTCCAAAGCATATAACACTTCAAAATAAATACAAGCCTGTAGCACTGCTGTGATTTTGCCAGCCATCTGCATGATTCATCCCCATATGATGGTTTAGCCACCTATCTGTTTTTACCAAAGCATTTGGAATAAAGGTTTGCTGATACAAAGCATAACTTTTTTCCCCTCAGCTATTGCTAACAAAGCCTGTCGCTAATTCAGATCAATTCTGTTGGTCTAATTAAATCAGGAAATGGATCTGCTCAGAACTGGGTGTCTCTTCCACAATTCATACAGAAAAAGTATTTACAGTGAAAATTGCTATTCCACATCAGCAACTGCCTTTTTAAAAAACTAAGGGATAACCTTTGGTGCAAAAAAAGAAGAAGAGGAAATATTAGGGAAGTTTTTTGGCTTTCAGAGGGTAAATCTGGACACAAAGCCTGAGAAACTCTAAGTAGTAAGGAATAAATACCGTACTGCCCAAAAAGCAGCAAGACTGGCTGGATAAGTCAGTGGCCTGGGGTAAACAACAAAATGTTTCCTCAGCAAATCTCTGAGTTCATCCCAATAAATTCTAGCTGGCCAGTGGCAGTATCACTGCCAAAGAGGGAGGATGCCTCTGCATTTTCTGTTCCACTCAGGACAGGATTTAATCCTAAACATTTTTTTTAAAAATCATTTAATCTCTAAAATTTATGTAATCACTTATGACTAACTCCTCATTGTAACAGAAGTTTTAGTGTGCAATTATCTCTTTAGTTTGGGTTTTAAATTAATGTCAGTCATTCTCCTTCCATTTAAAATCTCATTTTTCACATGTACAACACTTTCAACCAGCTTTGGAAGAGAAATATCAAAGGAGCTAATTCCCCCCTGGTTTAATTTAACTGAAGAAAATAGAGTTACAGAAAGGACAGTTTTGAATCGTTATAGTGTGTCTGAACTCTCACAAGCAAGACAGAAAGCAGTGGCAAATCTATGGATTCATAAAATATTCAGTGTCTTTTACTGAGTTTTAGTGAGGCTTTTTTGTTTTAACTGAGGGGAGGGCAGGGGAAAAAGGAAAGTATTTATGCAACACCACGGTAAACATGCCATGGAACAACACTTTTCTTCTCTGACTCCTATTATGCTCCTGGAACTGCTCACAAAATGGAGCGTAATTGATGTGATTATCAAATCCCCTTCCTCCAAGCACCATAATAATTTCCTACACCTAAATACTGTGGCACTCTCATCAGAGAAGTCCTCAGCACCTTCCAAGAAGCAGCAGCTTTCTTGGCACCGCCATTCTGTTTCAACAAAATCATCTGATCCATATGCTAAATTATTCCCACACTTGGAGCTGCATCACTGCTGTGCTGTCACTCTGCTGCTGCCCCAGCCTGGTGGGTTTTTCTTCGGGACATTTTGTCCAGGCCAAACCTGGCTGTACAGAAGATGCCAACACTTAGAAGTGGTTGCTTTAAAGATGCCTCATTACATCTGATTTTGACTAACAAATGATGTAGGTAGGTAAATTAAGTTTGTTATCACGAACCTGACAAAAACCTCTCTCATAATTAAATGTTCACTTTACTTATGTATTTTACCAAATCCACTACATGTTCTAGTCCAGCTTCCACAGTATGAAATCCCCTGACTAACAAGAAATTTATAACTCGGTGTATTTTGAGCTCCTCCTTTCTGTATTTCTGTTCCCATATTATACAAACATAAGGATTCATAGTAAGAATGTGTGCACACATAAATATCAAATCCTGTTTCTGGGGTTTAACTTTAAAATTCACTTCCCAGACAAAATTCGAATGCTCTAAAATGAGCCAGGAAAATTATCAGAATGAAATATGAACAAATATTTGAAAATGTTTGAGAAATTTGGAAGCAGAGTCTTGCTGCATTGCTTTGGCTCCATCTTTCCATGGGATTGATCTGAATGCATTATGAAGACTATTAGAATGCATCCCTCTTTTGCATGGAAAATGGAAATTCTCTGACAAATTACTTGAAGTGGAATGTATTCAATTCCATCCCAAGAGATAACATTTTGTTTTGAGAAGAGCCAGATGCATGAATGCTGCTGAGCTGTAGGCTCACGAGTACTTAAAGCTGTGTATAGTGTATAATTTAGAAGGCACCTCCCCAAAAGGGCACCGCTGGAAGATTGAGCTGAGCCCAGTACACTCCTGGTCCCTTTGTGGTCCGAGAAGGAGGGGAAACCCCTGGAAACCTCCTGTCACAGCAAGGCAGTTGGATTTGGGGGAATCCAGAAAGGCAGCCTGGCAGCTGGCCAGAGGCCAGCATGCGGATGGGCAGCTGCTGACGAGAACAGCAGCAGCCACAGAATACGAATCTGTGCTAAAGCAACAAGATCTAGTAACAGACAGCTACTGGTGGTGTTGCTGTTCCAAAAGGAAGAATTCCTAAAGAAAAATATTTCAGGTTTTTAATTACAAGTTTTCATTTTCAATGTTTTATATTTCAATTCTAGAATTAAAAGAAAGAGGGGAAAATAAAGATAAAACTCTTGGTTTAAGCAGAAAGCAGAAACTTCTTTCTCTCACACGCACAGTTCATTTAATTAGTAATTTGCCAATAAGGGATTTCTGATGGAAAAAGTTGGTCCACTCCATGCTGCTTCACACACAGTGAAAACGGATTTTAAAACTTCTTCAACATCTAGAGGGTGAAGCATGTTTCCCTTTGCCCCAAGCACAGCACCTTCAGTTTGGTACCCAGGATGTAAAGAGCAGCTCCCCCAGGTTTGGTCAGTGAGATGCACAACACTGTGATTACATCTGAAAATGTGGTGATCAGATGAGCACGTTGAATGAGTGACACTAACACACTGCAAAGATGACAAAAGTAAAAATTGCATGAGAAGCAACTTCTATAAATGCTATATTTAGATCTTGCCATGATGTGGAGTAGCTCAGCATACCTTTTCTGTGAAACTGTTTTTTGCCAGCATTCTTAAAATATTACTGCTAACCCATAAGAAATATTCCTTTTTGATTTTGACAGTTATATATATTTGAATCTTACCCAGAGATGAGCTTTCAGTGACTGGCAAGTTAAATTTTTCCACGCCATTTGTTTGCAGATGGGGCAGTCATCTCCTCGAATGGCTTAAACCTCACTGTGGTTCAAATGACTTCATATTGGTGAAGGTTTCTTGCCTAAGAAACATTCACAAATTTAATGTCAAAAAAGGTAGCCAAGTAATCTGTGACTGACATTTACACACACATAATCATATGTAATATATTAACTCAGCGTTTATGTCTCTGCATGCAATTAACAGCAGCGCAATTAAGTTCTGGCATAATGCTGCATTTCAAAAGGCCAGCAGAAGGATGGATATAAAATAAGCCAGCAGAAAAAGGTCGTTTATCATCGCATTTTCCCTTAGGTGGCTGCATCCTTAAAGATGGACTCAGAGGCACTGGGACTGGGCTGAGCCTGTCGAATGTTCAGAAGAAAGTTTCTTTATCACAGTCATGCTGGGGATGATCTGACTCAAACTTCAGTACCTCTTCTGAAAACAAATGTAAGGCATGAGTCACTCAGCTCGTTATCAAATATCATACCCAAACGAGATGACAAAAAGATAGTGATTTGCAACGTGACCGGCCGCTTAATACTGCAGTTTTATTTCTTCTCTATCCCGAAGAATCCAGCTACAAGTGCTGTATCTGTCAGATTTCCAAACATCTCAGCAGCATGGATTGCCTCCTTTCAGGAAGATGCTGTCAGATCCATCTGTACAATACCCAGCTACAGAGATGGCATGTGCTTGGCTTATGTATTTCCCCTCGAGTGCCCGTTCAGCGTTAGTGCCCTCGCACCTCATCCAAACAGGCTAAACGATTGCTGGTGCAGCTGGACATAAAGTTTCCAACAAAACGGCTATCCATCAAAAAATGCCAGTCTGTAGGAAATTAATTCTTGTCTTACAACATGTCAGTTTTGATTTACCAGGGGCAATCTTTTGCTTTCCAGTGGGATTTCTGACAAAAAGTACAAAGTACATTTTACCCCAGAGCCTCCATGGGTGAGTGTGCTCATACAGCACCACCCTTCTGGCCCATTTCAGACCCCAGGACTTCTCAAATGTCTGGGTACCTTTTAAAGCACCTGGAAAATGAGCACAGATTTTACGAGGTTGTTCATCTTTAACACACTTTCTAAATATTTAAATATGGTCTATTGTTTATGACATTTCCTGATGAATCCAGGGTAGCTACCCAGGAGAAAGGCTGCTTGCAGTTTAGATGTCACCACTGTAAGGCAACAGTCGAGCAAGGATTTTCACGGACAGGATTCCCGGCTTAGGACCATGGACAGCACACTCATTGATTTGTCATTGCTTTGGAGCTGATGGCAGAAACAGTCCTGATCCTTTATTCACATAATGTAAACTGCAAAGAGGATGATATCAGGCTAAATACTGCTACCTGGTGTCTTTTTAATCTTAGTTGTACGGCATCTTTTCTCAGATTAGTTAATGGGTGTAACACACACAACATAAACACAGAAAAGACTCTGTGTCATTGGCAATCACAGAGCTCTGCTGCCGTTAGAAAGGAAAGTAAAAGTAAGCATGCAAAATGCTCTTCACTTTGGAGACACAAAACACGTGGAAGCTAGTTTGTTTCTCTGCTATCACCACTTCTGAACCTGGCAAGAGTCTCCTAAACAGAGTCCTATTTTATTCATAAGAGTTATACAGCACTTTCAGTAAAGCAGCTGGCAACCACCAGTTATTCTGCTTTTTACAGCTGAGTAAGCAAACCCTTTTGTTTTATTAACTAGTAGAGTTTTTGTTAGTGGCATCTGTAATACAAATGATTCTATTGATTACCAGGCTGGTTTGTGCTAATTAGCTAAATTACACTTCAGAAAAAGATCACTGAATTCTCCAGGTTTGATGAGAGGTAGATGATCTGGCTCATCAAACAAATCATTCCAGATCAGTGCATATCTGTTGTATTTTATCCTTGCACAGTAATCAGAAATCTCTTTCTGAAAAACTTCTGAGGAGCCAAGAGTGATTCAGAGTTAGAAAGTCAGGGTGTGGAGCAGGAACACTTACAAATGAAGGTAACACCTAGTGCTTGTTATCTGCTCGCACCAATTCACCACAGGTAATTGAAAAGTGTTTGCTATCCAATTAGTGCTTGTTTCTGTCCTCGGTACTGTGCTAAATCAGTTTAATGAATGAAAATTGCTGACAGTTTAGTGTCACTCTGGCTATTTTGACACTAAGCAGCTTCAGCATTGATTTCTAGCATATGTTACTTTATTCAAACACAGTTTGGGTTTATATATAGTTATATATACACACATAAGGCATAATGATCTGTGAAGTGGGGGTGGAATAAGGCCACCTCCTGTATGGTAATTCTAAAGTCTCAAAAAACAATTTGAAATTGCATGCCTGCTTCTATGCAGCACAGTCCGCACAAAATTATGTCCAAGCTTTGCATTTTACCATGTGGTAAACCTGTGCACATGGCAGGTGACAGCCTAGTGGTTCAAAAGCCAGTTCCCACCTCCTTTTTTATCTCCTCAGTAAACTGTGGCAAGTCTCCCAGTTGATTTTTAAAAAGCAGAAAATATTTATATATAAGAAATTAAAAACGAGTATAAAATTAAAACAATGTCCTTTTCAACAAAATAGAGCTTGCACCGTGGCTCTGCTGCGTGAATCCTGCCACATGCAGTTGTGCTGTTCTGCCAGCACTGTCCCCAGTGCCAGTCCCCTCTTATCAGACAATTACCCCAACCTTGCTGGACACAAATTTGGCCAAAAAGAAAAAGGCCTTCTAAATATTTTTGATAATACTTGTTAAAAATAGCAGATATAGCTGCTCCAGTCACATGTCTCAGCCACCCAAAGATATAAACACTCTACAAGGGACATGAAAGAGGCTACCCCATATGCAAACCCAAAATCTATTTCAGAGGCAAAAGCTCTAAATTTAAGAAAAATGTCCTTTCTTTGTCTATTTCAGTATTTTAACTTCAAAAAACCAAGATTAAGAGACTGTAACTTAGAAAGTCCTTTTGCAGATTTGCATTAGTGAAAGTTTCAGGAGCTGTAGGTATTTTTTAAAACCTGACCAATCCACATCCTGCACTTCTGTATGCTTTTAAACTTGAAGTTCCAGCAGTGGCAAAATTATTGAGCAGATTATGATCAGATAAGGCTGATTTGCATGAGCTGAAAGCAAAAACGGAGAAGTTAAATCCTGCTTTTTCCCATTTGCTTTGATCCAATCGATATGCATACTGTCGGAATTCTTCCACAAAGCATAAGTGAACTTAACTTGAACAGAACTTTTATTGTTGAGTAGCTGACATTGACTGTCATTACTGTTCCTACTGAGGCAGAGAGTTTCTGATCAGATTTTCTTGCAGCATCTTTGTAGATAGGATTTACTTCACTTAGACATGACACATACCTCATTACTCTGGGAGTTATCCAAATTCTTCCTGTGCCCATGAAATTCCTAGAACCAAATGAAGCTGTGCTACTTTCTGTGGGTTACAATGATGGAAAAATATGTTTTGAACTATCCACTTATCATAAACTTCAAAGAAACTGAGAGTTGAAAAAACTTTTTCACTATCTCCAGTTTCTGAACTATATGACTAGAATAAAAATATTAAAATGTGAGAAGATCCATTATTAAGCCACATTCATTTTTCATTGACACATTTTGTCAATTAAGCCAACCTTCAATTTCTCAGGCTTCATACAGTATATTTTATTATAGTAATTCTTCTTTTTGTTTTTTTCCTTCAAGTTTGTCTGTTATTTTTAACCTCCGATCTCATAGCAGAGGTAGACTGCTTCATAAGGTGGTAAAACTGTTTTATAAAAACTCTGCAAGATGGAGTTTTTTCCATGATCTTCTGCTTCGGGGATATATAGGATTTTCCTCAGACAGACCTTTATCCTTTTCCCTTTTCCCTCCCTGACAGAAGTCCATTCATGCTTTTTCTCATAGCCATCCAGGAAAACATTATTAATTCTCTGCTTTCATTGCAGGAGTCCCTGTTCCCCCACACATTTACAGTGTAACTGAGAGAGATTGAAGCTAAGGTTAAAATCAGCTGCTGTGTGAGAGAGGGAGTTAAATTAGCTCCAAACTTCATAGCCAGGCTACTGTATCCAGGCTAGCCCTTCTGAGCTTTGGTTTTTAAGCAAATTATTTTTCTTCCCTTTTTTTTTCTTTTTTTTTGTTTGTTTGTTTGTTTGTTTGTTTGGCTGGTTGGTTGGTTTCTTCTGGTTTGGTTTAAGCTGCTTGCTGATAGATAATTCAACAAGAATAGACAATCCGAGCTACCAGCCAGAGAATTCCATAAGTCAGAACCAGGTAGCTACCACGCAGCCTCTGTCTTCCAGACTGAGTGATCACCCAATACTGCAGCACATTTCAGGGACATATACATTTACTCCTCTGTACAAGTCCTTTTATCTGTCTTTCCTCTGCAGTGTCTGAACAGTTTCCTGTAATGCATTAAGGAAATAAGAATCTTATACATCACCTCTATGGTTCTCTTTCTCATGTTCATGTAGGTGAGGAGAGAAATATATTAATGTTAATGATCGCTTTAACTTCCTTAATACTTATGCTGCTTCCAGCTTTCCCGAGCAGAGACTCTTTCTTACTGGTAAGACCATTTGGGCTTAAAGCTCTTTCTGATTTTAAAATATATTACAGCAGTGACAGTCTTTGCATTTCAAGGGAGCAGTAGTAATGGATTTGGTGACCTGTCTAAAGCAGTATAAATTTGGTGTGCTCAGGGTGTGTGAGATGCTCATGGACTTTTCAAGACAGTGGCACCCAAAGGACCCTGCAGGGTGGGGTGGCACAGCATGAGTGTCTCTCTGCCCCAGCACCATGCCAGGGGTGCTCCCCAGAGCCCTCTGTCTGTCAGGGCCTCCCAGTCCTGCGGTGCTCACCTTCTGAGCAGCCCTCCCTGATCATTTGTTATGGGTGCTCTCGGCGCAAACCCCACTGGGGGAGATCCGGTGGCTGTGGGTCTCACCGAGGTGTCAGTGTGTCCAGGCTGTTCCCCTCTAGCTGTTTTCCAGTGCCTGGGAGCAATCAGTTTCTTCTCATCTGATCTCCGAAAGTAATCTCTTACTCCTTCAGTCGGTGCACAGATATTTCGTCATTCATTGCAGTTTATATTCACTGTTAGCATATATTAACCAGCATAGCAACATTTTCATACCAAAGGTGTTATGGACAGATGGTTGAGGCAATCATTATACATTCCTGCACAATTTGCTCCAAAAGAAAATGTCTGAAGGCGACTTCTCCATACTTGTGGTTGGAAAACATCCCGCTCTTCCTCTTGGTGCTCCAAGGGCCTGCAGCCACCCATGGTGCAGGACCAGTGCCTGGTGCAGGCAGGGATGGCCCAGAGCCATGGCTTTCCCCACCACCCAGCTGGAAGTTAGTGCCACACAAATGATCCTGCCCGAAAATCCCGATGTACAGCAGCACAGCCAGCCCGTGGACACTCCTTTAACAGATACCAGTGAAGCTGAGACTCACCAGCCCTGTATCTCTCCCATCTACTGAGTCTCCATTCAGCACTTCTCTTTCAGCTGTCCCTGAGCCTATAGACATCCTCCACTCTAAGCTGCTGTTCCCTCTTCAGAAATACATTTTGGAAAGCTGTATCATGATGTAAAACAAAAAATCTCCTTTTAGGACTTATCTTTCTCCTAACACGGTTTCCAGTTGTTTGTAGGCTTTGTTTAATGTCATCTTTTCAATTTAAATGCTCTTATTCCAAGATAAGAAAAACAATTCCCTGACTTGCATTTCTTTTATCTGTCCTAATTAGTTTTTTAATTAATTCATAACTCCAAAAGCCTTCATTTATTTCATGTTTCAATTTAACTTCTGAGCTGGCATAATCAGATTAGCAATCAAACCCCTTTTGAAAATATTTCTTCTCACAGGAAGCTGGGAAAACTCGTAAAAAACTGGCTCTGCAAGTCTAAGAAGCTTACAGTTCCTGCTTTGTTCCCCCAGTCTAACGTTCAAGTTTGCAGGCATCACACTCCACCTGATGTGAACTTACTTACAAGGATGAGTCTTTCCCCCAGCAACAGCTCTGTTATTATTAGTTATTTGCACTGCAGTGCTTGGAAAGGATTCAGAGGAGCAGGGATCTGGGTTACACAGAGCCACACGATGCCTCCTGGGCACAGCTATCCAGCTACCCTCCTGTTTCCCGAATTACTGCTCTCCCCGCAATGCCAAAGTGTTCCGCTACTCAGCGGCGATAAGTGACATTTCATGGGTGTACTTGGAAAGAAGTCCATTAAAAAGTACAGGCAGCTGCAGATCAAAAAGACTGTGATCGAGCTGAAGCAGATAGCAGGGAGTTGTTCCCTTCTCCAGAACATTTCCACTGCACTGCTCTTACTCGGGAGAGCACCACACTTTGGAAAAGCACTTAAACATGTGCTCGTCTTTGACTATCGGCTCGGTGCCGCTGAGGCCCCTGGAAGGTAAGCACCCTCAAGAGCATTTTGAATAAAGACACATTTAGTATGTGATTACACTCCGTAGCCGACTCGGGGTCTGGAAAATGCAATCCAAAAAGTAGAAAGTCATTGTCATGGCAGATTTACAGAGCACCACAACACTGCCTGTGCCAATCACACAGCGACACTAAGATTTCTCATCCAACTAATACTCCCATTCTTGCCAGTTTTGCCCTGGAAATGGAGAAGTTATACAACATTTCCTACAGCATCCCTTCTAATCTTTCTGCTGTATCCTGGAGATATTCAGAATCTTCTTTGCCGTGGTAATATTTATACAAATTTTTAAAAAATCCTAATAAATACTGTCCTGTTTTCGTGCTCTCCTTCAAGTATTGCCTGATGCCACAAAGCACTCATTCAAAAGAGCCCAAACGTACCAATGGTTCACACCACACTCACAGTGTCTACACCTTAGGAGATTTTTTAAAGATTACATAGCATGCTGTTTTCTTTCATATATGTGTGAAGAGATAGGAAAAAGTTAGGAAATTACATAGATTAGGAAATTTTTCCTTCATGGCTTTGAACTTCTTCATTCACACATTAAGAAGCAACTGAGAGAATCACGATATAGTAACTTTAGCACAGGCATTGAAAGTGCAAATATTTTAATTCCTTGAACACATTGAAACCATAAAGATTTTAGAATTTAACTAAATATTTACTACTTTACCCCCAAAAAGCCCTGTCGTGTCTGGCCAAGGTTAATGAAATTATCAAAATATGGACACATATAGAAAGAGAGGAATAGTACCCATAATGACATGTTCTATTGTGTTACAGTGAGGACAAGTTTAGTTGGATAAAAGCTGCTGCATGAGAATTTTATCAATGCTCCAAGTTTCATGCATACAGATGAAGAAAACGTTGAAAAAGATAGCTATGAAAAAAAATTAAATAAATATAATTACTCATCTATTTGTGTAACACTGAAGCTTCTCTTGCTTTTAAAATCATTCAGAAGAAATCCAAGTGGTATGACATGACAACACAGTTTAAATTAAATCACTTATATTAATCAATATTAATTTATTCTTATAGCAAGGAATATGTGTTGTCAACATTTCATCTTTAGAGAAGGATTAACAACATTAAAACCAGCTCTCATGATGAGATGAAATTAAATGTGTGTTTATTCTCACTAAAGAACATATGCATTGCTCCTATCATGTTATTAAATAAGCTATCAATGAATTCACATTATTTGCATGTTTGCAGATTAAACATTTGTACTGATGAACTGCAGATTCACTGCTGAAACTGCTAATTGTGCAACTGCATAAAGATTATTTTTTACAAAGCCAGAAGGATATTTCTTCTTTTAAAAACATTCTGCACATGCTCTCATGTAAAACATTGCAGTAGCTGGCAGTACCCAGATTCGGATGTCTGCGTGAGCTGAGTGGGAAATAATCCTCCATTAATTTTCAAATAACTTCGGGATGCCAGGAGTGGCGTGATGCTCAGTGTCATGTTTTTCTTGGGATTTTCTTGGCAACAGAAACCCATTCATAATTCATCTGCTTGTAAAATCCACCTGAAGAACACGTCAGAGGAGGGGACACAGCTGTACCTCCCACGCTGCAGTGCACAGGCATTGCAGCATGGTCTGAGTCTCTCCTCTTAAAAAAAACACGCATCTTTAGCTGGCTGCAAAACAACTTTAAAATGGTTATTGGCCAGGGCTGAACACTGCCAGCATTTC
The DNA here is from genome assembly GCA_013397755.1 of Cnemophilus loriae. NCBI lineage: Eukaryota > Metazoa > Chordata > Aves > Passeriformes > Corvidae > Cnemophilus > Cnemophilus loriae. Next base: position 2,363,904 of record VZTF01009642.1, on the reverse strand, counting down.
AATTTTGCCCCAGCATACTCTGCCACCAGGCATGGGTGCATAAGTGAGGTCTGGGTTTGGGCTCCAGAAATGCTGTCACTCCAACCTGCAGTCCAGCCAGACTGGGATCCATTTCCAGCACCCAAGGAGCCCTTCAGAAAACCCCAGTCACACCTATGAGCTCATGTGCAGTGTGGGGACTGTGTGCCATCGTCATCCCACCCATCCACACAGCCCATTTCTGCTGGTCAGGAGAATGAAAGTTAACCAAGGCAGAAATCAAACCTCCAAGCAGAGCAGTTTGAGGGCTTTAAAGCATTTAAAGTTGTCTCCTGCTGTGCAGTTTGTGTGACACTTGGGTTTGTCCCCTTGGAGAGATATTGAAATGCCAGGCAGAGGTGCAGCAGCTACAGATGAACCTGTGCAGAAGGTGGCTTTGGTCATTTTTTTCTCCACAAGGGCTACTATAAAGTTCCTAAATCATCATTTTTCTTGAATTTCACTTACACTAACATACATAAAGGAAAATGACGATGTATTAAATGATCATTAGCTATAAAAGCCGTAATTCCCACCTTTCCTCCTCCTCTACACATAGAGTGTTACAGGCCCAGACTGGGCACACCAGTGAGGCAAAGCAATGATATGTTCTGTTTGTTTTATAGATAATCTATTATGGGATGAAGGAGGTGACAGTTAAGAGATGTGTGACCTCTCAACGCTGTGACCACATTTGTGTTACCATCCCTTACAAACACCTTCTTCCTGCAGTGTGGGTGCAGTGGGTGTCAGCAGAGCTGGTGCACCAAGATGTAGCACTCAGTTGCCTTTAGCAGTGCCTTAATGTTTTCCTAAGTATTTTTCTTGAAGGATTTAATACTTCCTATCATCTCCTTTTGCTCTGTACCCCTCTGTCTGACACGTAAATAATGAAAGTGTGCTCTTCCTATTTTGGTATCTCGTCCTGACAATCAGCTGCAGGTACAGCGCAGTCAGTCAGTATTTGAGAGGAATGAAAGAGAGAAAACAGGCTGAGTTTCATCTGTGCAGCAAGTTTCAAAGGCAATCCCATAAACTCTCTTCAGCAGCGCTGGAGCCTAACAATGCCAGCTGCTGGAAATGCTCATCCCTTTGCAAAAGTCCCTAGCTCCAGCTGCAGTGCCCACTAAACTACATCAGAAGAACACAGGAGCTTTAACAGCTCTGACAATCAGGTGACTGGCCACACATGCCTGTGCTTTAGGGCTAGGGGTGAGCCTGAAGTGAAGACCAGAAACTTTCAGGCAGAAATAGAAAATGCTGTGTTACTGGGTTCCCCCACTGCTCTGAGCAGAGCAGCCCCGTGCGTGGCCACCACGCTGCCCACAGCCACACTCACTGAAGTCCTGGTGGCCTGGGGTGGTTGCCCAGGGATGGCAAATTCAAATGCAGCAGGAAAAAGCTTCAAGGGCTTGGCAGCCTGGATAACAGAGAGTGGAAATGTCCATTTGCCAAATCTGCTGAGAGTCAATTAGCACTTCACCGTTTAAACATTTCTGAAGCTCGGATTAATCTGACTCCCAGACTAGATTTTCTGAGCTGTGAAGATGGTTTTAATATGGATTCTTTTTGTATTCTCCTATGCCAACTGCTACTTGCAACTGCATGGAAATCTTCCAGGAATTTTGCAAACGATTGGTGGTTTGAAAATACCTGAGATATTTTATCCACACAGATGCACCTTATACTGGAGGAAATGAGAACCTTGTACTAAACACTTGGGAAATATTTATTATTCATACAATCAACACCCAGTCTTGGTCTCCGTTTATGTACTTCTCTGTCAAAAACTTTTACACTGCTGTTATAAGTATCAGAGCCTGCCTTTTTGATGCTGAAATTTCACATCTTTACTGAAATTTAGGCTTCCAGCAGCTTGGAGCCCCCCCGCACTGGAACTGAGTATTAAATCTATGCTGAGCTCAAAAAGCAGTTGGTTTCACTCTAAAATATTTAATCACTTTCCCCAGGTCCCTTGTATAATTATCCACATAAAATAAAGGTGCAAGCCTGGTCCTTTACTTTCACACCAGATATTTCTCACAGAATGGTTTCCCTCCATGCAGGAAAATTTTTACCCCTGTGAAAATTTATATTGTGGAGCTTCTGAAAGTGAGTGCTTAGGCAGAGGCACCTGCACCCTCAGCTGCTTCAGAAAGCAGAGCATAAACCACTTAAAGCAGCACTAACAAGCGCCAAGGCTTTGCCTTGCTTGGGGCATTTTAGAGCACTTGGGTAGAATTGTAGTTGCAGCTGACCCCATGTAATACACAGAAAAAGATCGTTCCCCCTGGAAGCATCTCTGACTCTCTGCTGACTGCAGAGATGCCAGTGCAATTACCTTCCTAACCTGGATGCCTCAGGCACGGTAAATCCACACTCCTTTTGTGTAGTCTTAGCACTAAACTGCCTCGAATTGCTGCTGTTTTGCCTTCACCTTCATCCCCTTCGCCTGTGTTGTCGCATGTCTGCAAAAGGCATCTGGTTCTCCCCATTCAGTCTTCTAAAAACCAAACCCTGTATTGATATCACTTGTCTCTGACCTTTCAGAACAGAAAGGAAAAGTGACACAGGTTTCAAATTCAGAATGGATGGAATAAGTAGCTACAAATATTTTCCATATGAATGGCAAATAATGACAATAGAGAACACCAAAATACATCTTTGAGACATTTCCTAACTGGAGTGAGAAATAAATTAAAATGTGCAATAAAAATTTTATAGCAGTTAGTGATTTCACTTTGGAAAACCTGTTAGGAAAAAATTAATGGCATGATAAATACATTTTTGGGTGAGAAATTATTATTTGGGGGTTTAAGGTTTGACAATTTCTTGTAAACCTAATCAGCCAGTTAGCAATTAATAACATTAAATTGCTTCATGTCTTCCATGCTGTACCGAGGCAGAGCATTGACTGCTCAGGTTTCTCTTGCAGGCTGGTTCACATCAGCTGTGTGCACACAGAAAAAAACATTCTGAAATGTGTTAAATAACTATCAGCAGAAACTCAGGGCAAGGGATTAGAGGACACAAGATTTCTACCAGCGTGGTTGGAAGACTCTTTATTTTACTTTGGATTCTGCCCAGCGTATCTTTAGCATTTCATTTTAACTCTAAGGAAGAAGCAGGTAATTTGGGTCTGACACGTCTCAAATCAACACTCAAACTCTTTGACATACTGTGTTTTCATCTGTTATGCTTTTGATCCTTGAAGAGACTGAAATCTGTTTGAACCAAATTATTTTTCAGCATTATGGATGACACTACAATTTTTAGCCATAAACTCAGTTCAAATGAGGAATGAGGAAGTGCCAAAATGTCAAAGCCAGGGAGCTGGAGATGGCTTTGGTACTTTTGTTAATCTGGATCCAACATGATATACGGGACCACAGGGCGCAAAAAGAGAGTTTGTGCTTGAAATAAACATTAAAAAGATAAGTGGGATAACCACAGTTCAAACACAAAATTCAAAGTGTCCATTTCCTTTATACGCCCCCCCCCCTTCAGAGTTTTGCTTTAAAACTGAACTCAACCAGAGTTTAATGGCAAGAGATGATGTGAAGCTGAATCAGTGGCTGACAGCCTGAAGAGAAAATTCGCAGCACCACTGCACAAGAAAGGAGGCAGAGCTGAGCTGGTGAGACTTAAAATTTATATTTGTCCATTATAATACTTTTTCAAAGTTATTACTTATCCCTAAGAAAAATGAATGTGCTACAGTGGGTTTAAACCTCAGTGGAGTTTGAAATTATTTGGATTTGTCTTTGAGCAATTTCATCTATTGTTCTTCTTGTCTCCAATCAGCAGACACACAAGCCAAAATCCTGTTACAAAATCAAGTAGCTTTTCGTCTTAAAATGTTAATTATCACAAAGTCTTTGTGAAGCTGATAAGCATCACTGCCCTCCATTCCTCAAAGGAGAAAGACAGCAGCAAAGCAGCTTTCCTGAAACCACAGAGAAACCATCCGAGAGCCTGAAATGTGATTTAACTCCTGTGCTTTTCTAAACTGAGCAGTGGCAGGGACAGTGTCTTTATGACGAGTGTCACTGGGCACTAAGTCAGCAAACACTTTAAATCACTCTTTTGAAAGTCTGCAGAAGTGAAAAAACATCCTCATGGCAGAGCCACCCCAGGAGCTTGCCCCATGCAATTCCACAGATACTTAGCTCAGGCAAAATATTCTCCAGGCTCACATCCCTACAGGCATCTGTGGAGGCAATGGATCAATCCAAGGCAGAAACTGTAGGCAAATGTCAGTAATAATATAATTCCAAGAAAGGCAGTGCAGATCTTCACCTCTGCACATGATCTAACATCACATATTTGAGGTGGCATGAATCCCATGCTCCTCACACCGATTTGGTTTCAGTCCATCTCTCCCAGCTTGTGTCAACTCTGTTCTCATCACAGCAGTTGCCTTTACCTCCTGTTTGCTCTTTTTGCTGGGATTCTTATTATGCCATGGAGAAAAGGCATCAGAGCAGATGAATTCCATTTTTCAGGGGCTCTTTTGAAGAACTAGCCCTTAACCATAATTTGTTTTCTTCAGTTAAGCAAAAGGTTTATGACATTTGGGTGTTTCTCAGGACAGAGCCTTTATCTGCCTGTCCACAGGAACTTGTGCAATGAGCTCCATATCCTTGGCCAAGGCTTTTCACCTCACCACAATACAAATCCTGCTCTAAGCATAAAGTACATCACTTTTATCAGAAGTCTCTCACTTCAAAGGGAAACTGCAGTGGAACAGAGCATTAAACAGATCCATGGGGCTCATAAGCATTTATAAGCCTCCTAAAAGCAAAACTCTTACAGTTCATCTTCTCAGCTAAAAAAAGGCTCAGTTTTAACTTTTTTTTTATTTTTTATTTTTTTTTTTTTTTTTTTTTTTTTTTACAGTGAAATACAGCAATATCTGTGAGCTGTTCAAAGCTCATGTGAAGATAATTCAGGGATCTTGGTCTCTTCCATGTGCAGACCAGCACCGAGGGCAGCCCGAAGGAGCAGCATCCCCCCCACAGCTGGTGGCTGCCCCCAGCCCTTTGCCCAGCTCCGTGTCCCCCACAAGTGCCCTCCCCCAGCCCAAACCCCAGCACTGCCCAGTGTGGAGGGCAGGGAGTCACTCAGCCCTGAACCTCCTGGCAGCCGCACCTCGTGCTGTCCCCACTGCCACGAGGCAGCTCCCTGGGCAGAGGACAGGGAGCTGGGAGATTTGGCTGGTTGTGGGCTCTCCACAAATGCCTATTATGGGATAATTAATGACAAACACTAATTGTCACTCTGCCTCCACTGTGAAGTGCAGTGTGTTGTTCCTGCACGCACAAGCTGTGAAAGGTTGCCGAAGCCAGAGGGTCGCGGCCAAACGCAATCAAAACGCATCACACGGCACAACAGGTGCATGGTGAAGCATCACACACTCCTTTCTTCCTTATTCCCTGGGTTTTTGTCTTTTCCTTTAAAAAATGAGTAAAATTAGGCTTTTAAAATTTCCTATTACTAGTGTGGAATTTGAAAGCGAAGAACATAGTTGCATGCAAAACTCAGGGTACTTATTCGTACAAAAATGATGTGTGAAAGCTTCCACTCAATTAGTGCTGCCAGTGCAAATTGTTTTCACTGGAAATGACGTGATAAAATGTTAAACAGCAGGTGGGAGCTCCATTACTAAATGCCCAGAAGGAAACCAGATGAAGGACTCTTTTTTTTGTCTGCTGAGAATTGACCATTATTATAATTGAATAATCTTTTTTTAAAAGAGGTACTGAGCAAAGTTTTCATGACCTTAATTGTTTCACGTAACTTCCCACATCACGTGCTATTGTTGTTCATATCCTAAGTGTCACTTGGTATTCATGACAATTCATAAAGACTATCATTTGTGATAATTGATGTCATTAATATACAATCTTTGAAGGCCTTTCTGTAATCATTAGCTAAACCATACGGGATGTAAAATCAATGATCTGAACTATGTCATTAATAATAATAAGTTAGGTGTGATTGAGTTTTTCCCCAAAATACAAACTCTTCAGGTTATTTAATTTCTATTATCGCTGTAGAGAAACAAGAACCTTGACATAAAACAAAGTTTCCATATGACCCAAGACAGTTATTTAATGCTAGCTCCTTTTTTCCTTCAGTTGGAGAAAAGTTGAAATTATTTTCTATACACCGTGTAAAACATTAATCGCAGATAAATTAAGATTTCACAGTGGAAATGCTGAGAGCCAAATCTGCTCTAATGTAATTACTTAAAGAAAGTGTCTGAGTACTGAAAAAAATTCCTGTGGTCTGAGACAGAATGAAACCAGTAAAATTTTGCCACTAACTTCATGGATATTGCAGTATTTTCTTCATTGCCTCCTCCTCTCCATAAAACTCTGGGGGACTTTACACTCTGCTAGCTGTTCTCTGCAGAAGGTGCAAACATCAAAGGAAAATAGTATAAAGGAAATCGTGCAATCTCCTCATTTTTGTACTGTCTCTTCTAATACCTTTTCTGTCATAAATCAAATCACAGCTGGGCCTTACCTGTTGTCCACACTCTCACTTGGCAGAGAGAAAAGACATTACTGCAGTCATCAGGTTTAACGCCAGCTACTGACAGTGGGAAGAGGACTCCTCCTTCCCAGGGATGTACCTGGGTCTCACAGTGGTGGAACACCACAGATGCTGCCCAAAGCAGAACCAAAATGCAGCCCAGGACATCACACCTGCTAAATGCCCCTCATGAGCTGCCTGACCACAACTCTGAAGCATGTTCAGAGCTTCTTGCTTAAACAGAAACATCAGCCATTTTTTTCCAGCTGAGAGAATGGATGGATCCAGAAGGCAGAGGTTTCCCGGCTAAATACTGCCTGGAGGCTTAAAAAAGAACTGTAAGTGCTATTTTCTCCTGTGAACTTTGAGCCGAAGCCTGTTGAGCCATCCTGACCTCGGTCGAGCTGGTATTTTAGATTTCAGCTGACGAGGGCAGTGTATCATCACCACACCCAGAGCAAGCAGCACACAGCAGGCACTCAAAGCCAGCACAGCTCCCAGCTCCGGGGGAAGCACAGCAGAGGAGGAAACGAAAGCTTCACCCTGAGGAGCAGCAAGCAGCAATTACAGGGCATGAGCCTGGGAGAGACTTTCTCCTGGAGACACACTGGGGGAAAATGACCTGTCCTGAGGTGAGACCCCTCTGGGCACCCTTCTGCCCTCTCCCTGCCCACCCAAGGCCAGATCCATCACGCCAGCCCTGGTGGGAGGCAGCAGGAGGGAAAGCAGCTCTGAGAAAGCAAAGGCAACCCCCTGACTCTGCCTTATCCTAGCAGGAGGTGCTAACATGCCCCAGTCGTGGGTGCAGAGCATTCTTGGCAGTCATTTTATCCCCATCCATATATTACACGCAGATCCCAAGCTCTGATTTCTAATGCCTTTTCTCCTCTTGACTGAAAACTCCCCAAAATGACAGCTGCGTAAGAAAGATGTTGCTGAAGACAAGATCTGACTGACAACATCTTTACAAATGAGGGGCTGTCAGGCAGAATGCATCTTGATTTGTGGGTTTGCAGAGAAAAATGTTTAAAATGTTTACTCCTAAACTCAGCAGATTTGCAACAAAGAAATTAAAAGATATTAAAGCCTAGCAAAGTTTAGTGCCATTTTATGTGAACTACTTTAAAGAATATTACCTCATTACGTAAATAAGAGTTTGCTGTTTAAGACTGAATAATTACCAGTGGCAAAACCAGCAATGTGGCTGTGAATGCCTGAAAAATCACTGACATCAACACCACTGATATTGTGTCTGCTTTTGCCTTAGAGGAATATACTAGTAAAGCACATTTTTGGTGTTTGGTTGTTTCAGGATGCTAAAATTTGTCCAGGGAAGCTTCCCCTGAAGAAACTCAGTTTCTCAACAGAAAGTTTGCATTTCAGAACAGTTTCTAATGAAAGAAATGGTTGTTCATGGAAATCCAGTCTGTCTCTGACCTCTGCCACGGGTTTATTAAATCAGCAGGAGCACGGACTTCTCTTTGCGGTTTCCTATCCATTAACAGTATTACTTCTGAGCATTTCCCCTGCCACGTGTCCCCCCAGGGAGGCCCCTCGCTGCCGCTCCTTGGGTTTCATGTGCACGCCCGGAGCTGGACACTCGCCAGCACAGGGTGGTGGAGGGAGGCTGAGGCTGAAATTGGGGTGTTTGAATTTCCGTATTTCATTTCCTTCAGCACAGTGCAGAGTTTCTGTTTCCATCAGAGATCAAGATAACTTTGATCAGGTTATTTTTATTTTGTATTACATTTTTTCATTGCTGCATGATCCCCTCTTCTTGCCTTGAACCGAACTACAATGAGTTATCTCTCTGTTTTCAATCACCAGATCTTTAGGGGAAAAAGAAAACAAGGCAATCACGTTGCAGGGACAAGAGCATATTTTTTTATGAAGATCTTCTGGATGTTTTTCAGCTAGGCTGGGTTTTATTCTCATCCCTTAGTGAGAACCAGAGAAACATTCTCAGGAGTCTGAACTGGCATTTGGGCACCTATGAAATTTGGTTTTCACTAAAACTCATTTCCTTGCAGTATCCTTGAATTAATTCTGGTGGCTGGCACATGACTGTCCTGGCTCACTACATAGTCCATTCCAAACCTCATAGAAACTGCATTCCTGGATCCTTCTTGAAAGCATAATTGTGTTCATTCTAAATTTAATTATTTTAATTGCCAGCCAAAAGAACTTTGTTTCATTACACTCACGTAAAGCTTATCATTTCCCCCCTCCTACAGTCACTAACCAACTCGCATAAAAGAAAATACATTAAATTGATTTTCTTCCATAGGAAATACATCAAGGAATGGAGAGGATTGATTTCCCTCCATAGGAAACAAGATATAAATGTTTTTAATCCAGGTGCTGCATTCAGTTACCATGTACAGTATGAAAAACTGTGCCATAAAAATGGAATTAAATGCATAATAGCATGGGAAGATCTTCCCTCATATTATCTTAAAGTATCGATTTTTTTGGCAGGACACAAAATAAACCTGTAAGCGTTACCTACACCCATCTATTTTTCAGTGGTTTCTAGTACTTATTTATGCACCTTTCTGTGATGCTCTTTGGAAAGGACCATGTTTCATCATCTCTCTCTGATTTCAGTGAGCAGACTCAGAATGCAATGTACTCACTAAATTTGAGTAAGAGTGGCAAATCTCACCCTGTGCTACGGCAGACTGCACTCTTCCATCATGTATCAATCCCGTGAAGATTTATAACTGAGGATATAACTCACAGCCTCCTTTAGAGTTTGTATCTCAAGGCTGTACCATCCCTGACTTTAAAATCCTCCATGCAGATTTTACGGGTCAAAGCTGTAATTACATCAAATTTTAATAAATCTTGTGGCCTGTATAAGGCAAAAAGAAGGCAAAGTTGGAAATATCAGATTCAAACATTGCAAAGTTTTCAGCTCAGCTATTGCATTGAATCCTGGGCTTACCCTTAGTGAAAATACATTAGTTATTATATCCTTCTGAGGTCATTACCATGGACAAGCTGCTGTTGAACAGAAGGATTTCCCCATATTTTCCATTCAAAAATAATTCCCATCAGCTCTTCTCTTCTGCACTGCAAGCACAAGGGGAGAACACAGTGTTCTATGATCTCCATGCCCACAGGAGGAGCTGAGTGCTATACAGAAGGTGTTATGTGTTCATGCAGAAAGGATCCATGTGCCATCACACCCTCTCTCTGGACCCGCAGCAGGAGCCAGGGAAACCCAGCAGGAATGGCCTGTGCCACCAGCACTCCCAGTAAAGAAGGGATATTCACTTGCTGCTGACTGGTTCACTTATGAGCTTTCCATTGCCTTGAACACAACATTTACATTTCTCTTTCTCTTCAGCTGTGTTCTGCATCTATTAACCATTTCCCTGGTTAATAAACACTAGAGCTTCTTTGATCAGTATTCAGTGAAAGTCATACAGACGTGATCTTTTTGACTGGCATCTTCTATATCTGTAAACAAAATATTAGCAAATGGTTGTCTCTGTTCCATCTGCCAGAGAGGGACACAGTTATTGATCTGGACATTACGCTGCCATTTTATTGAAAGTCTGATTATCTTTGTATCTAAATTGGCAGATGATATCAATAAGAAACTTGCTATTTTAGCACAGATGCAGGCAGGTCCTCTTTCCAGGGTAGCATGTTGGCCAACAGCAGAGTCATGACTTCCCTCATGGTTCTCTAAGTCATTATCTGCCATTGAAAAACAGATGATCAGTTTTAGATCAATAGTTCTGATGTCAAACACATGGAGTGCCACTACTGAAACTGTAGATCAAATGTAGTTTCTAGGGTCCCATTTTTAACTGTCCAACAAAATATGCAATCCTAATTCTTCTAATTACCTTCTGCTATCAGTGTACCAGAAGTGGCCATGTGTAATCTCTGTCTCTGGTTTTGGTTTCAGAGAATGACAGAACCACAGAATGGATCAGGTTGGAAGGGACCACAGTGGGTCATCCAGTCCAGCCTCCCTGCCCAAGCAGGATCATCCCAGAGCACATTGCCTGGGATTGCTTGCTTTAGCTGTACATTTACCATACCTAAGTTGTGCAGATGGCAGGAAGAAAAAGCCTCACCAAGGCCAGAAGTAGTCTTTTATCTGTGCTGCAAAGGCAACCAGAAAAGCTGATGACAATTTGTGTGTAGCTGGTGTCAGTTGTGCTCCCTGTATCAATGTGCTGCTCCCAAATATGCAGGTAGCTGTGCAGGCTCTGCAAAGCTTTTCCTCACTCTTGTAGCCCCTACACGAGTTTTACTACCTTGCCCAGAGCTTTAATCATCTGCCTTTCTCATATTTTATCAAAGAATTTGACTGCCTTCATATTTTTTACTAAAGCTCAAATAGGGTCGGTGACAGGCTTTAATGGCAGCTACTCAAGGGGTGGTGGTTGAGTCTTCTATAAGAGTGCCAGTCTTATTTGATGTTCATTTATAGACCAAAGGGTAAACAAATCCACAACAGGCATTCAGGGGTGCACTGTCAGCTATGCTGGTGAAATATCCCCGTCTCATTCTGGGAGATTTCCACATTTATATTGGCAAGATCTCCCATAAAAGAGAAGAACTACTCTGAAAAAAGAAAATGCCTTTTGCCTAAGATTTTTAAAGTCTCTACAGTTACAGGGATACACAAGATCCAGCCACAATTCCAAAACTTTCTCCTTCTTGCTAGTTAATAGTTTCTGCAGGCAGAAAGCCAGACCCAGAGCATTTGTCAGACCACAGTACATTAAGGCTTATCTTTTACCTGTCTGTGCTGCTGGCCAGGAGACGCTCAATGTCTCCCTCAGCTCAATTCCAAGGAACAGGCTAATTTCTTTAATTGATTCCTAATCTGAAAGATGCCTTACTAGGAGTAATGAAGGGAAGCAGCGCTCATGCCACACCTGCTTGGTTTATGGTCCCCTACTCAATATCTTCATGGAAAGAAAATGTAACGACACTTGAATTCTCTTGTCAGTGAGACACGGATGAGAGACTCTTTATTCCTGCAAGAATTTCAACACATCAGTAAGAATCAAACAGTTAAAGCTGAATTCACACGAGAAGGGAGCTACACCACTGGAAAGGAAAAAGAATTGCAAAATGTTTGCAGACTTCACCCCTTCTGTGGTTGATGCCCAGCATGGTCCCCATTCCTGTCAGACAGCAGAAGCAGCAGCTTGTAGTTCCTCTAAGCTCCTGTAGACTAGAATTCCATTTATCAGCTAGTGTCTTACACCAGCCTGTGTGCCTTTGTTAGACACATTCCTGTCTGTACAACACTGCAACAATTTATCTGGATTTGGATCTATTGATACACAGGACAGGAATGCAGGACACAAAGGAATGAGCCATTCTGGATGTTCCTCATTCTCCAATGTCTTTTCAGAAAGTGCCCTTATTCTAACCCTCAAGTTATCAGTGGCTTTGCTTATCCTAGAGATTTCCCACAGCAATAGGATTAAGGTTATGGTCAAAATGTGCTTTGCAGGTGACAAGACACCTCATGTCACAAGGGCTGCCTGGGCGAGGGGCAGCACTTCCTCACTGACTTGAGCAAGATATTTCACTGCATAAAAGCCCCTCAATAGGGGGCTATTGTCAAATAGAGGCCAAGAATAAGGTTTTGGCCATCGTTTTTGTGTACATAACTTAAGGACTATAAAGCAAAACCACATGCAAAACTTAAGAAAACAATGAGCTGTTTAATGGTAAAATATCACTGCATCATGGCGAACAATTCCTGGTAAAGCTGTCATGAGCTGCTGTCAGCTTGTCTGTTTGATCTATTAATCTGTTACTGCTGCAAATGTGACCCTTATTTGCTTGTTTTTCACGTGGGGCATCTTGTTATAAACTTTGTCCAAACTTTCAGCAAAACAGTAATTATCTTCATTTATTCACCATGGCATAAAAGGTCCTGACCCCCAGATGAGGATCTCCAGCCATGGCTCACTTGTAAATAAATATAAATGCAAACATCTTAAAGCCATTAAGAAGAAAGACAAAGTTTGTTTATTCTGCCACAGCTACTTATACTGCCTGTGTTCATTTCTAGAAATAACTTTGCTACTCTCGAGCTCAGAAGAGGCTGTAAATTAACCAGCACTGCACTGGATATATTCACAGTCACCATTTGCCATTGCCAGCCCCATATAGATTTCCAATAAACAGGTCTCATTCATTGTAAAAATTAGATAATTGAAACTATCTATTTGCTTCAAGGCTGTGGTCTCAGAGGTGACGCTTCTGTGTTGCCACGACAAGTGGGAGACAGCAGCCATAATTCACTTCCACGATACTCTTTGCCCATTTCTTTTGTCAGTAAAAAGAAAATTTTTGGAGATATTGGAGATTATGAGTTGACTTCTGCCCACAGCTCTTCTGCCTGAGAAACACCCCTTTTTACCCTTTTACCATCCCTTAGCTCAGTAGAGGTATTTAAAAATGATAAGAGACTAAAATCTTGTCAGAAACAGCAATCTCAAACTACTCTATTATCTATTCCATGCTGCAGATTACTGACTGTTGATTATAATACGGACCCTGACATAAATGCATTCATGATGGCAGGAAATGTATAGCAAACACTGCTAAACAAATTTTCACGCAGCCCTTTCCATTGCAGAGTAACTTATCTACTGAAGTGCTAATTAAATGTCTTTGCTTGTCTGATTAAAATCTTAGGGTTGAAAATGGATATTTCGTGTTAGACTGCAGCAAAGTAGAAGAGATAGAGAAAAGTTCGATGGATGTAAAATGTTTGCATCAGCATCAACAAACAAAGAGTTGTAAGCATATATCTCGCTTTTAAACAGAGAAAAAATCCAGAAATAAGAAGTTTCCCACTCAAAAAGTACCTCTTTATTATTTTCTCCTCATTCTTTTCAGCCAGTGCTGCAACACATTAACTGACTCCTTGCTATAAGTCCACTTGGTAATTTTTCCAAACCTGTATTCAACTGCATCATGAGAAAATGTGTCTCCCTGGAATGGATATCCCACTTGGAGCTATGCTAATTTCTTTTTTCAGGACAATCATTGAGATTACATTCTCTCTAACTGAAAATCACTCAAATATATCCCGTGATAGTTCAGGGAGTTGGTGACTGGATGATCCATCACCCATTTCCCAGGCGCAGAGCTATTCCTGAGCCACTGCACCTTGTCATCTGACAGACTGCTGCTCACATCCCTGTGAGGCAGTTTATAAAATCTTATGGAGTCACTTTTCCACTTCATGAAACAATGTGGAGATATCAGACATTATTTATACCACATATCACTAACTTGAAACCAAAATAAATCTGCAACAGAATTGCATCCGCATTTTTCTCAGAAAAATTAATACAGAATTGGCAGGAATTTATAAAGCAAAACTCTTCTCTTGTTTTAATGCATGAGCTTCTGGCAGCTGGACATGCCTTGCATTTGTAAACCAAGGAGCACAAGAAACTGCTTTGTGTTCCTGTGCCTTATCCCACATCCTCGGGAAGCTCCATAATCACAAAGATAACGGAAACTTTGGATTGGATATTTGTCTCGATCATTTTCATGTGAAGTAGACTTTCAGCTTCATGCAGAAATGCTTCCAAAATTATCAGATTCCTTCAGATTTCTGTGTCTTGAAAAGCAGTTTTCTTGTACTACAGTGAGAAAATGAGTTTAAACCCCAGCATCTTTGTCTAGCTGTTTTTTTAGGTAACTGTCTGGTGTTCCCACAAGCAGCCTTTGCTCAGCACTGGTGACATAACCAGAGCTCTGCAGGAAGGATGTGCCAAAACCAAAGAAAGTGGCAGGAGCAAGTGTGGAGCAGGTTGAATTTTGTCCCTTCTTGTGGAGGACTTGCTGCTGAGGCATCCCTAAAAGCAGCTCTGCTCCACTGCATTCAAAGGGAACAGGATTTTGTGCAATCTGTTAATAACTATGGCTGCTCCAAAGGAATACTTCACCCCTATTATCATCTCTAGTCCCAAAGGATGAGAATAAATGAGGGTAATGCTGGCAACTGCCCAGGCTAAAAGGGCAATATCACTCAAGAGATGTCATCGACAGCTACAGTGGGAACATTCGATTGAGTAACTCAGAAGCATCAAGGCCTCTATCCTTAAAATTATGCTATACTTCATATATAATTTCCAGCCATGTTCTGGATCATTCACTTCATGATCGAAAATGATCTTTTTACTCTTACTAACAATATTTAAACTATGATGTACCTGCAGGGAAATACATGATTGCTCTGCAAGAGAGCACTTCAAATGTTGAAATTGGCAAGTCTCTTATCCATAAGCCAAGAGATTTGTTGCACTTGTTAAAACCCAGATATGCAATACTGAAAAAGAAAGATATAATTATAATTTATGGAGAGAGTATTCAGTAAACAGTGTGATTCAAGTAGTTTGTATGTGCTGCTTTAAATAACCATTCTTCGGCATGGAAAACTCTAAGTTCAAACAGAACAAATGAAGAACTGGAATTCAAGTTGGTGTTTTATTCCGTATAATGACCATTCAAATAGAAAAATCTCTACTGATTACATTCATTTATGGGCCTTGGTAAGCATAAGAAAGTATTTTAGCTAATTTATGAAGATTAGAATAGTCGTGACTTATAGGAAACAATTAATACAAGCAGTTCTAAAACATACTTTTAGATTAGGAAAGAGCTAAAATTCTGGCAATGGCCAAATTAGCAAAGAGAAGACACACAATGGTATTGATTAAAATTTGCATAATATCTGCTTGATTAAAAAAAGCAGTGTTATATATTGTAGCCAATAGATTAATCCACTTTTCAACCAGTTTTAAAAGAATAGCGTAGTTCTAGATCAGAAATATTTTCTCCTCCAAGCAATTTGCCAAATAGGGGGCTAAAATGTAAAATATTTTTTTCATTGGTTTTAGGTAATTGAAATGCAAAGTGCTAAGCACTTAATCTTTCCAGGCAGGAAAAGCTGCCTGCTGTCAGATTTTATTAAGTCTTTTTGCTGCTCTTTGAATAGTCAATAACAAGTGTCTAAACCCAGGAAATGATGTAGAGGTAGCGTTCAAAGGTAAGGATATGATAAGGTGGTGTTTCCATTCAGGATAATATGAAAAAGTCCAACATGTACGCAGGAAGATTATTCTCCATGTCAACTAATTAGCATGTTTATTGGAAGCATTAATTATTCTGACAACCAAAGAGATTTTTAAGTGTGTTAACTCTTCATATGCTCGTTTCCTACATGCCTTTCTAGGCACACTCTTTATATGTTTATATTAACAAACTTAAAAGAAACTGTTCTTTCCGATTTTAACATGTGCTAGTAAGTAAAAAACAAATTCTACCAGGAATAAGTGAGTTTCAATACAAATCCAAGACAAATAAAATTCTGACAAAAATCAGAAAACCCTTGTCACCTTCCGGGAAGTGGCCTTCCATTTGAGCACATGACGCTATCTGCACCTCAGAAAAATGAATTAGATTTAAACCTACACCTGAAAACACAACGGCTTACAACATCTCAGATATCAAAGCAACCACTAAAGACAGGTGCAGATCCATACCTACTTAACATATAAACAATGTAGCTTCCTGATGTGTCCCAAAATGCAGCTCCTAGAAGCCCAGAATAGGAAACCCCACTTGCAGTCTGGTTCCAGTTCCTCTTCCACAGAGATGGGGTCCAGCAGCATCTCCTGTATTTTGGCTCTGGAGCTGGGACCTGCTTCCAAAAGCCTCCTGCCAAGACCTGTGCTGCCCCAAAGCGCAGCTGGGACTGACGAAATTTCTGGGGAGGGTTTGGGAGCTGATGCCTAAACAAAGTTAAATCTTGAGCAAAGAAATGAAAGCATCATCAGGTTTGATCATGGAATCCCAGTGCAACACTTAAGTAAGGATTTGGTGTTGGATCTGTTCATAAATTAAATAATTTGGCACGTAGCTTTGCTGCTTAGAGCAACCACTGCATTGCCAGGACCACGCTCTTCCACCAGGCTCTTCCCCAGTGCCATTCTTGCTCATATCGAAATTTTTAGGGACAAATAATCATTTTCACTGTGCCCAAAAGCATTGCTTGGAGCAATATTTTCCAGTCTCAATCTCACAAATCTGTTCCCTGCAAAAGGAAAAAGGAATTCTTTGCATTTTTCTAGTCTTTGTAGTGTGCCAGTGCACAACTTTTTTTCTGCTATCTTTCTTCTTTCCCGTTATTTTATTTCAACTTTCTTTGCAATTTTTCTTTCTTTCATTTCCTCTAGTGTTATTTTCCCTGTCTACCTTTCTTGTACTTTAACCATCATATTCTCAGTTCCATCTCTTTACACCTGTATCTGAGTCAATCTTTCTTTCCTGATTCCTCCTCACTTTCCCTCGCTGCATCTCTCATCTCCAACTTTTCATTTCACCATTATCTCTGCACTGAGGCCTTTCAGTACACACTGCACACATTCTCCTTCTGCTACACACATGCATCAAATTATCTGCTATTGGCGTGAATGCATATGCAATGAAAATTGGGTGTTTATTAATAGCTCAAAGTTGATGACCTATGAGGCTTTTTTTACATCACATTAAGTGTTTTTCTTAAGATTTCGTGTTACTCTTGTGTCTGCATTACAAACCAGCAAGACAGGGACCTTTGTCCAAATTACACTTTGAAAAACCTCATATCTAGGGCCACCATGTAGCCTTTCTTTTTCTCGTGTCAGCTTCTCCTGGTTTCCTCTTCCTCTGAAAAACTAAACAGATACAGATCTAATTACCAGTATCTCAGGCCATCGTTAGCAAAGTAGACACAGAGTTAATTGAATATCACTTCAGGAAGATCATTATTTGAACAATCCCACAAAGCTCTTTAGTATACCTTTCTTTGAAACTGCACCTCCAAGCATTTTGCAAGAACTCAATAACAAGGCTGAACTCAATTGCAAGGCTGAATAATTTTGGGTACAAAGAGAGAGTTTAAGAATCTGCATACGAAATAAAAACAGCCTGTAAGTCAAGATAAAATCCAAAGAACAGCAAAGTGGCTGTGGGTGAGCTGATGATGGTTTCTATCAAGAAACAAAATCTGAGGGAGCTGTTAACTAGCTATGACTCTGCACTTCAAAGCAGCTCCTGGCCCGGCACAAGGTGAACAGCACTCCAGTGACTTCAGTTCTCTATAAAGAGCTACTCAAGGGTCGTAATTTTATAACTGTTTAGGGATACAGGGACAAAGATAACTGTAGTTAACTCCTAGAGACTCATCTGCCCTTCAAGGTGTATCGAAAGCTACAGCCCTGATATTAAATCTACTGGTGTCAAACTGAATACAGCATTGATTATGACATTGTACGGTTTTCAGACATCTTCCAATCACATTTTTGTGTGGTAGCAAAACAGTCCAAAAGGAAAAAATACCTGAAACAACGGGTATTAAAGAAGAGGAACAAAGTTTAAGGGAAAAAGTGCAGATCTCATAGAATAACAGAGAGCTTGCTGGTAGACTTCTTACTTTGATAATTGAGTTAATTTATTGTTAGCACTAAAATATACCTTTTGTATGAGATAACTGATAACTTTTGGCTACAAAACAGGTTCCCTCCCCTGGGAAGGAAGGGACATCCAAGCCAACAATGGAGAACTTCAGTCAAAATACTATTTCACAAAACACTAGAAAAATCAAAGGGTAAAATACATTGCTGAGAAAAATTATTGGCTTGATATTTAAAACTGCATAGTATCTGCGAGTCCCATTTAAGTCACAGGGAGATAAAGGCATTGACAACCATTGTAAACCAGGCTGGATAAGTGGCAGGACCAATAACAAGCCAGGCTTAGCAAAGAGATTTCATAAGCTAATGGTGTGAGATAAGAGTTCTCACTTGAGCTTAGTGGCAAAAGAAAATAATACAGCTTAACAAGAAAGCTCTCAGAATCCATGATGAAACATTTACCAATTTTTTTTTTGTGTTTTCTTTTAAAGAAGACTCATTTTCTCTGTCATGTTTCTGATAAGGAAAGCACTTCAGTGACAAGAACAGGATTATATGCAAACCAAACCTGTACAAACAAGTCAGTATTCAAAAGAAATTTTAGTAAGAATATATATGTGTCAAAGCTTGCCTCAGTGATTTTACTTTTAGCTTTTTTATTTTTTTTAAGAATGCACTGAAAATAAAGAGGAAAAAAGCCTCTTCAGAGGTTCAGAGTCCTTTGACACTGACATGCTTAGGGTTACAAAGATAAGGGAACATCGTATCATTTTCTACTGGATGGTACCATCCAAGGTATTTGAACATCTCTTTTCACCCAGGTCATATTGTTTTCACTTCTCTGGATGTCTCTCAGCACAGATTTGCGAAGAATACCATAAACTGCTAAAATCTTTGGGCACAGTGAAGTCACAGAGAAGCATTTCACTGTTGACTGAAATGAAATACTAGACAATTGCTTTGAAAATCCTTGCAGTCTTGGAAAGAGTAAAAATTATTTTGGGAGCATTCATCAGTATGTTCAATTTCTTTTAATGACACATAGGACACTGCAAGTAGTTGTGTGTTTTGTCGTTGGATGCACTGAGAAAATCTGACTACTGAGATGCCATTAAATTAGAACTACTCATGTTGAAAAGTGTCTCAAATTGGCCTTTTTTTTAGTAAGGAGAAAGAAATGTTTTTGTTCCTTCTTGTAATTTGTCAGAGCCACACAAATCTATTACATGGCTTGACACATTTTTGAAGAGTAATTTCTGAAAGAATTCATAAGAGAAAGATGAATCCACATTTCGAGACACAGAGACATCTCAGTGAAATATTGTGCAGATCACCCTCCGCACACGCAAAATTAAGTGGGCATTTACCCTGCTTCTATACGAGTGATTTGTAGCACTTTTCCACTGTTTCCCATTCCCAGACCCCTTGGAAGAACCCTCTAGGGGACAGGAGGATTTGCTGCTACCAGCCACAGGTTTTCCAGAAAACCTGCCCAGATCAACTTACTCCAAATACTCTGGAGGCCAGCCTGGAAAGGGAGAGACGAGGCAGCCTCTGGTACAAGATGGAGCTTTCAGAAATGACTCTCTGACTGCGGAAAGTCCTGGGAAAACGAAGACTGAGTCACTTGCTGACCAACAGATTAGATATCTTCACCTTCGGTGAAGCGGTGTAGGACATCTGAGCTGGCAATTCCACCCATTGCAGAGGGGAATGATCCATCTAAGCACTTTATACGCCCCTGGATCAGTATTTTTCAAGCAAACAATTAAAAAGAGAGACAAACACAGTCCAGCAAACTGGCAGCAGTAACCTGGCTTCAGTGGTAAGCACCCAGGCACAGTACATGGGTCTGTGAGACTGTTTGAAAGCACTCCATCTCCAATACACATCAAAACCTGCAGGTGAGTAACATGTAAACTGGGGAAACATTAATTCAGGTGGTGTCTGATAGCTTTTTGACCACTTTTCTGATAGGTCTGAAATATATGGATTAGGGAGAGAACCAGAGAACTTTTTCAGGTGCCACAGTTATCCTCTGCTGTTACATTTTCTGAAGTATAAAGTTGGGTTTCTATGCTACAAAGCAGGGTGACCTAGGCCTCACCCACTGTTTTACCACCACCCTCCATGTCTTCAAGAATTTCAAATGTTTAAGAGAAACTCGCCTTGGATATGATGTTTTCCAACTCCCGAATGCACCAATAGATTTTCTTCCTTTCAAGTACTGGCTGATTTTGTTGCACCAAACTCAATATGTTGATCCTGGCTCCAGTGCGTGGCATCACAACATCACTCACTTCACACGCCAGTGGTGATGCTGTGCAGTCATACCACAGTAGGAAAGGTCAAAATCTGACCACTCTGTGTTAAAGAGGCTTTACCTTACCCTCTCCCTTTCAGGTTAGCTAAATACTTGTTTCCAGTGTAATTTAGAAAAAAATCCAATCAATTTTAACACTCTCAAATTAGTGGAAAGTATGATTCATAGTGTAATATAGTGTAATATAGGCCTAAAACTCTTTTTTGTCCTTTTCTTTTGCACTTCTCTGAAGTTCCCCTCAGCTTTGGTTTCCAAAACCCCACAAAAATACAGGAAATTCAACTAACATCTTCCACAGACTAACATGTGTTTTATAGTGCCATTTTCTTTTACGTAAGGATGTCTCAAACTTAGACAACTGCAAGAGGCAAGAAAACAATGAGGAATTAAAATATTAATGCAGTAAATAATCTTTTTTCCTCTGAAGGAGGAACACAGTATTTTTCTGTGATGCCTCCACTAACTTTTCCTGTTTTCCTCCCTCGGGTCTTCTTTACCTGGTTCAAGGTAAAGTGTGTCCAAAATCCAAAGCAGAATTTCACCAAATGTCTCTTTCACCTTGGCTAGAAATTCTGGCTGAGTTAGCAAATATATTGTAGAGGAAAATACATACAGGAAGAAGAAGGAAATGTCTACAATTTTGCTTATAAACAGCTTAGCTCACTGGGGCCTCTGATCTCCAATGAGGATTTGAGTGCTTTGCCATGCAATTAAGAAGCTAATTTTCCTCATGCAGAAGTGTCATTTATAGGACACAGTCTTTCTCCAATAATGTGATAATTTCTCTTTTCAGATTAAGATGTAAACACTTTCATGGACATAAATGTTTGTACAAAAGAATTGCTTTTGTGTAAACACTTCACTGGTGAAAGTCAGAGAAACTTATTGATGCACAAAATTTTGCATATATTTCCAGTGCTAGTCAGGTGTTTGTTACATCTCCAAGAGCACCAACCAGGAGTAATGAGGAGCATTCTGGTTTTGATCCTTTTATATTCTGTGATGTGTCATGTCTGCTTTATTCACATATCAAACACCAGTCTGTACTGTAGAGAAGCTGCTAAGCTGCAGAAACACGATGTAATAACCTTTTCAAGCACCTGATGTGGAAAAACAGAATACTTGTTTGTATATTCTGGGACGTTTTGGAAATGTGGGTTAAACATGCAGTATCCCTAAGATGCAGAACACTTTCTTTTACAACACCAGCATTTATAATAGTGTGAGAATTTTTACTTTGTTTTGTATCATAGCAACTAATGAAGCCATTACTTTCGTCTGAATTCAGCTCACTAATAATTTCAGCGGAAAACTTATTCAAAACACTTCACGAGAGGCATCCCTAATGTTCTGCCAGTAAATAACATATTTCATTTATAAACCTGTTTTCCGTCCCACTTGGCTGGTCCTTTAGAAGCCTGTCAATAGACCAGGGAAATCCAATTTTCAAACTCAGCTAAATCTCATTTTCAAAAGTGACTTCAGTGCTCAGAACTTGTCCTCACTTCAGTCAAAGATATGATTGTAATTCAGATAGGCATCTCAGCACCAAATAACCGTGCAAGGTATGATCCTGATACTCCTGACACAGCACAGGGGCCAAATGGGAGAACTTGCAGTAAATCCTGGAAGGGTTTCTGACCTCTGCCTGGGCTGCCATGGTTATATTGCTGTCTCTGCTCTAGCGCTGTCTTTGATGTCGCGGTGCAAGCTGCAGTCTGAGTTCAGCCCTTCACAGACGGGGTGTCCATGTGCATGATTTTACATTGATATTTTTTACCTTAAGCTTGCAGTGGGCTACATAGTGGTTATGTAGCTAAGACCCCATGGAAAGTCAACAAAATCTGACTTCCAGGCCAGGCTCACTTTAAAAACATGAGATGAAAACCCTTAGCACAATCTTAATTTCGAACACATTTAATAAACGTACAATTAAAAATTGAAACAGTACTATTGTGTAAAAGGCAGGAAGAATCCAACTAATCACTCAAAAATTGCTAAATTAAACACACTTCTGGCATATATGGAGAATATTTTTTCCTCTTAGTAGAGTCATTAAACCAAGAGCTGGGCTGAGCTGAGCTGCCTTGCAAGAGCCACTGCTATGCAAAGTAACCCCCTCACAGCTGGTGGGTTTAGTTCCTCTGGGTAGAGCTTGCCCTGGTTCAGTAAGCCCTGAATATGAGTAGGTGTTAATACTTACAGCAATTTTTAGAAGGGAAAAGTGCATATAGGATACAAATTCACACCACATTTTATTTAACCAAATATTTAAGCATATGGATAAGTCCCTTCAGGCTCCAGTGAGAGTGCTGAGGAATTTTTTTCTCATTCAGCAGCTGCAAAATTTTAAGGAAATCTAAAACTTTATATGAAGAGGAATAATGAGTCATGAGGAAAAGAAATCTGAAGCTTGCATCATTTTATCTGTGGATACATGCAGCATGTTAGCAATTCATAAAGAACTCATTGCAGATACCAGACCACAAGAATGAGTAAACGCAATTCCGTAGAAGAATTGTGTAAATAAATAGATCTCTCAAAAAGCTACCTCATGGCATTTTCTGTATTTGGCAAAGAATATTCAGCCAATTAAGCTGTTGAAATTGACTTCTGATTTAATTACTTGAATTTCTAATTCTCAGAACATTCACTCCTACACACAGTAAAATGACCTCATGACTGAGCATTAAGACAGAATGGTATCACATCTGAAAAAAGCTGTAGCACTTTACCATGCTAGAGACTGCTTTCTGAAATGAGAGAACAGTGAAATTACTAAATTGTTTGGGGAACACTCTTTGATAACATATACCGTCAACTTTTCTTCTGCTAGCTTTTAAATTACACCATCTAGGTGTTACATGTTCCCTCATTTTTAAATATATTTTCTCTCAGCTTTGCTTCTAAAACTCACTGTAAGTCAGCTGCTTCCCTAACCTAATACTAGTATTTTTAGAGTTTTATTATGTGCATGTGAATGATTTATTACTATAGGGTTGCTCATAAGTACAGGTTGATGCTTAAGATTCTTCCCAAATTTATGAAATAACTTGATTTCAATTCCAAAATTTTCAATATACTGCCAATTTTAAAACTTCTACGTGCTCTTATCTAGAAGGTGTTTGACACATGCAATCAATTCTAGCATTTTCTTTTATATATGTATATATATTCTGTAAAGCAATAAGGAAAGGTCAAACTGGTGACAATTAAAGCTTCTACTCTTATTTTAAGAAATGTTATGAGGTTATTACAGTTTAATCACTGTACAAAAGAGGTAACTTTCAGAAAATCTCTTTCTAATCAAAGAAAGTTTGCAATTCTCAAACAATGGAAGAGAAAACTCCTCATGAATCTAGTGGTTATAAAACTTCATCTGCTTTGATCTTTTCAGGAGGAAGGTGTTATGGGAAAGTGTGTTCCCCTCTATTCTGTTTGATTGCCTGAGCCTTGGCAGAAGCTGTTATATTTTCTTTGGATCCATCTCAATATGCTGAAAATCTCTCTCCATGGAGAAAACTTCATCACAGCCTTTCAAGAATAAATATGTCAACATGCAGTAGTATAATGAGAAAAGGGAAACACAAAAGCAGCTGAAGGTTTCAAAGTATTTTGTTGATGTTGTTCATTGTGGTATTGAACACGAAAAACTAGACTTTTCTAATTCCCAGTGTCCTACCCTATAAAATCTAAATGTCATCTCTTCACAAAGAATATAAGACCTTACTCAAGACCTTATGGCTTGGCTCAAGGCTTTGAACATGAAAAACCTGGCTGATGCACACTGTTCTTAAGTTATTGAAACTTTGGGGTCACAGTCTGCTGTTAATGTGTGATGCTTGCTTTGATTTTTATGATCAGAGGGGATATATTCATTTATACTCTTTTGACTGTCTTAGAAATAGCATCAGAATTGGCAAGAGAATTAGGTCAGACTTCTTTGGGAAAACTCAGTGTCCATTATAAGAACGACAAGAGACAGAATACTCTCCAGTGAGTCCTATTCAATGTAAACTGGGAGGAACTGCGTGTTGAAATGATACACAACACTGTGTCTGAACTCTACAGCAGGAAATTATAAAACAAAGTTAACTTTTCTTTGTGCTCACCTTTGATGTGCCTCATCAATGGCAATGGGAGTTCAACACAAGGACAATTTAGATGCCATCCAGACATCAGGGATGCAAACTAGCAGCATTTGCAATTGGCAGTTTTCTACGGAGCCTTGTAAGAGAGTCAGTGCTACCTTCAGTAAACATGTTTTGGCATCTAAAGTATTCAAATGTCCCTGGATTTCAGTAGCGAACACTTCCAGTTGTGAAGTTCTGCCAAACTGACCCGTGAAGGCTCTCTACAGAGCCCTACAAGCCCTGAAAAACTGTGGTAAACTTCTTACAGCAAAGTCCTGCACAGAGAACTGCTTCAGACCCAGGGTCATATTTGTAGCTGCTTTGGCTATGGGAAGCCTCTTCTCACAGAGGGGGTCCTGTGCTGGACATTCTGCACAGCAGAGAGGAGTGAGAAGCTCCAAGGTCAGTGCTGCAAACACCAAGGCCAGAGAAGAAGGAGAGGGAAGAGGAGCTCCAGGCTGTGGAGCTGGAATTTCCCTGCAGCCTGTGGAGAGGACTACACTGGAGCAGATATCTAGACTTCAGCCCATGGAGGACCCCAGGCCAGAGCAGGTGTTCCTGAGAGGGACTGCATCCCAGCTCCAGATTAAATTCATTTTCCACAAACCGAGTCTGTTTGCCCAGGTCGGTAATTGATCCTCTCATTTTTATTTGACCCCAGGAGTGTTTTTTTCCTATTTTCTCCCTAGCCAGATGAGGAGCGGAAGTAGGAGAACACCTGGGGGTGGGGGGGCAGTTTGGCAGCCAGCCAAGGTACCAATTCACCACAACTCTATTCCCTGTAACTCAGATGTTTGATTTGTGAGGGCACCATGCTCCCTAAATATAACAAGAACACCCTGTGTGCATTCCTGGGTGTTTTCTTTATTAAGGGAGACTGAAAGAGGAGCCAGAATGTGTCAGGTAGAGTAACGGAACCAGCCCTTGGAAAGAAATTATTAAAAGATTTTTAATTTTTATGGTCTTGCCCTCTGAGGAGGATAATTCTTCTGTTTCGTTGAATATTCAATCTGGTTGCTTTCCACAAGTATTTATGTGTTAACATTTCAGAATGATGTAAAGAATATGTGAGTTGAGACCTAATTTGCTTTTTCTGATAAGCAACAATTTGTTTTAGTATTTAGGAAAGCTGTAACATACCATGTGGAGCCAAATACTTTTGAATCTGACAGCTGCTGCCCAATAATTTCTTTAGTTTGCTTTCAGAAGCTTCAGAAGTCACCTAGCAGTTCTTTCACTGAGCAGACTTGCTCTGACCTTAAAGACCTGAAGTACATTAAACTGCAAAAAGCATCTATTTACAAAGTGAATGTGTTTTCACCTACTCAAAGGGGACAGGAATCGGAGTGTACAGTCCAATGGGAACCATGGAAAGCTAGCACAAAATCTAATGAAACAAGGTGGAGCTAAAGAAGGAACGGTTAATTTGTAATTTCAAGGCTTTCTGTATGCAGAAGGTGACAAGAATAATTGTCATGGAAAGCCCAAAAGGTTACTTAAAATTTATTTTGAAGGCATATGTAACTGAGGCAAAATTGTAAGAGACACTTCCATTGAATTTGTAAGGTACCAAGTCCAAATCTCCTTTCAAACGTCACCCAAGAAATCTTGTCCTGGGGACACAAGGACAAAACAGCTTTACAAATGTCTTCTATCTAAAAGTTGTAATGTCAGCCTCTTCATCAAATTTCGTTCAAATAATTATGGAAACCATGAGCTGAGAATCGCCGTTTAGGAAATACTTTTAGAGAAGCATAACAAAGGGGTTGTGTTTCCCTCTCATTGTATGACCTGGCCTGGTCCTCCCTCAAAATTTAAATGAGACACTTGGGTCGTTCCAAACAGCATCTCATGTGCCCTGTTCTAGCTACAGTTCCCGAAGAGCAAGGCAAGGAAGGCAGCGAGGAGGAAGACAAGAAGGGAGTGCAAAGCTTGTCCTGGAGCTCTGGCCAGCTGCAAAACTCAGGCCTCGTCCAAGGTGAAGATGTCCTGCCAAAAGGCCAGTGAAGCCAATGGGCATCACAAGGAGCTGGAGCATTTCTGTCTCAGAGAAGTGGGGGTTTGGAGCTTGGGGGAGGAGTAGTGTTTGCTTTGGATTTTTGCCTTCTTTATGAATGCTCTTCATTCTGCTGTCCCATCCTTTCTTCTCATCTCTGGAACTTGTGTAGCCTATTTCACAGGGCTGCTGCTGGTGGGAAAAGGGAAAAATCTGGAGGGGAAATGGTTCCATTTGCTTCTGCTGGGATGTTTATTATTTTCACGTGATAGTAGTCTAGTGGTGGACCATAAAATACTGCTGAGCAAAAATTTTCTAATTGTTAATTAGCTATCACTAAGACCACTGGAGTCTGTTACCCAAATGGTTTTATTTTTTATATTATTTTAAGAAAAGGCTAAATGAAAATTCATAGTATTTTATATATTTGCAATACTTACATTAGTATGGAGTCATTTTCCTCTTCAAATTGAACATAATTTAAAAATGAAATGGCCATTTTGACATTTAGAAAACAATACAAAAAATTAATCTGAAAAGCCAAAAGCCTGGACTTGGAGCAGAACACTGATATTCTTCAATTCACAGCTAAGACCTCCAATTTCTTTATGATGGTGAAATTGTCATGAACAATATTTGCGTTGTTTTATTCTACAATATTTCAGCCTGAAATAACTTCAGTTTTTTATTAACTGCAAGACTGAGTCCTATTCATCAGTTAGGCAGGTGTATTGCCTGATAATGCAATAAGCTTTCTTGGATGTATGAGTTGTTTTATTTCTTTTATACCAGCAATCAGCCATTTCTTTTATACCAGGAGCGTAATAAAAACAAAAGGCTTATTTCTTTCTTACTGGTAGCAGAGTTATAAATTATCATCCATCAGCAATAACTGTTGCCATTTAATAAAAAAATAAACCTTTCCTAAATCTCTCATGGAACATAATAGATAAGAATAAACAATGATATTAAAGTTGGTGCCAAAATGAAGGATTGATGCAAGTGAGGATGTGCAGTGAAGTTATTTATGTAGAGAACACAGTCTGGCAACCAAAAGGAACTAATTCAGTTGTAATAAAATAGATAATCCAAACTTTTCTGAAATATAAATAGTCACAAATTGTAATAATCCTAACTTGTTCTCAAAGTATTCCAAAGACAAAAAATTGGTCAGAAATATAAACTAATTTAAGAACAACAAACAATAATCAAGGCAGAAAGTTCTAAATATTTCACCTGCAATATACCTATAAGCTGTTCACCTGAGGATCTCCAAAGAAAAGTTCCTCTTTCAGTCCTGTCTTGCTTAGCTCAGACCATCTGTCCAAAGTTGGTGTTTTTTTCTAGATTTCCTAGAACTAAATGTCAGCTTTAAACAACCAACATGGAGATTGCTACTTCAGAAAGTCTGCAGACCCTGCAGCTGCAGCCAGACATGCACCATATTTTTAAAATTGCATTCTGGATGAAAAGTTACTGTCTTGGGTAGCTGAAAAAAATCAACAAGTATGAAAAGCCAGGTTTTCAAACACAATGGGCAAGCACTATTGGATGTGAACCTCTCTGCAAGACACAGCTTGCATTTAGATGGAGTGGACACATGCTTAATGCAGCAAACCTGCTGCAGTGTCTAGGAATAGCCAGAACAACAACAACGAAATGTGTTAACCCAAATCGCTGTTTCTCCTCTTGCTCCAGTCGGGCTGCCCCTTTCAATGCTCCACCCTGGCACAGAACACCTCTCAGCTTCTCACAGCTAAAGCACTTTTGTGCACTATTTAACCACTTTCAAACTTTAACATATTCAAAATGACAAGCACCATGTTTTTTTGTCATATTTGTTTGCAATATGTGGTAAGTCTATAAATATCTCCCATTCTCTCATCACTCTTACTCTCTATTCACTCAACACAGTGCACAGTGTGTACAACTGTGGGGAGCACCTCTTACACCTCAGCTGCACAGCCCTTTCCCAGGTGCTCACCCTGTGCTTCATCCTCAGAGCCTGCAGCAGAACAGGATGATCAGCAGCTCAATAAATCAATAATACCAATGTATGAGCTGGAGATCGTGTTCCCAGAAAATCTGATTTGTGGATAGGTTTATTGTCTTCCCACCTGTTATCCTGAGAAGGTGATAGTTATCCTCCATCTTTCATTTGGGTAAAAATTCTCTTTCCTATTTGCACAGTGGTCAGCTGGTGACTGGATCATCACTTCTGTCCTTCAGGAGAGGGGGAAACACTTCTCCAGTTGAAGCAGGGCAGAGAGGGAAGCACAACCCCACAGGAAGCTGCTTCACCTCTGGTTCATGAGAAGATGGAGGAAGCAGAGTGCAGGATGAGACAATGCTGAGGAGCACTCACCAGATGGATGCTGCCTGCCCCAGAAACCTCATCCAGGTGTGCAGCTGCAAGCTGAAGTTGGAAGGACAGTAACCACAGCTTCCTATAAATCCTGAAATTCAATACTGGCTTCTTTAAATATAGATATGTTAACTACAATGAAGATATATTATGACCTAGTGATAAAATTCATAGGGTTGTCTTTTTTTTTTTCGCTTAAGGTTTGAAAATGGAAAATATCTTTCCATTATCTCTTTTCTTGATATATAACCTTTATAAATCACTGGCACTCCATTAGTCTACACTGGGAAACCAATTTATATGAGCAAATAAAGATGTGATTTCCTTAGTTTTTGTTTCCACACACACCTGACCAACTCGGTGCTAAGGAAGATGAAGTCAAGGGACTCCACAGAATAGAGGATAGAGACACATGGGCCAGAGGGGATGTCAGAGAGGATTCACAGGACATTTAACAGCAGAGCAGCAGGCTCACAGGGAGTGGATTAATATCCACTCATTTCCAGGCACCAACCAGAATGGAGCATTAGAACAAGCCATCTGTGAGAAGCGGTTGCATAACAAAATTTTAATAGAAGAGAGAAATCTTTATTTCCTATCCCTAATCACTTGATATGGATTAGTGTTAAATTTTGGGAAGTCACATCTCACTTCACTGGCAAAAGTTCCCTTACACTGGCAGACGTTCTCTTACTATCAGTTGTCTCTTCCAGCCCATTCTGAAATAAATTTTTTCTCTCATTCCTCCCCTCTTTCACATTCTCCGTCCCTACTCCCAGTCTTTGGCAGCCCAAGTATGCATCAGCTCTGTCCTTTTGCCCTTTAGGACTCATCCTAAAAGGGAAGTGATGCTGGAGACTCATTCCTGAGGCTTCATCATAGGCTGGGGAAAGCCCAGGGTCCCATATGAGCACCTCCAAATTCTTTTTCATGGATAGCCAAAGAAAAATTTTTCAGGAAAAAATAACCTTACTGCAAACACGTTTTAAGGACCAAGTGCATTTGGTCTTTGTAAAAACTGTCCAAACTTCTTTCCTAAGGGTCCTTTATAAAAGTAATGTAACGTACAAAGGAATCAACTAGTATTAAGAGGAGGGGAAATTGATTGCAAACATTTTTGGAACAATGAATTCAGCAAGACACTCAGGGTAACATTATAGGCTTTAGCATTCGGGCATGCAAAATCATCCTTCATGAACTCATTCATTGCAGAACCTAAGAAAATCATGACTTTCTTACTGGAGATGGAGAAGGGAGGGAATTTGTTGAATAGTCTCTGAAAATGATGCTATAAGCTTCAAAGATTAACAACATAAAACTTCTTTCATATTAACTGCAGCAATTCCTCTGTGTTTTAATAGCTTAACAAATATACTTAGGATTTTTACAATAAAGAGAAAGTGATAAGGCAATTATTTACTACCCACAAAAAGCTTTGAAACTATTTATTCAATATACCGCCTAAATTACACATTAGGTTAACAGGTTGTAAATGATAATCTAGCACAAACCTCAAATGATGGCTTTTGCTTCCCAGAGTGATAACATTATTCCCAGCTAGAAGGGAATAAAAATACAAATTATTTTTTCATTGTGACCGTGAAAACTTTCCAGTTACAATTCACATGCAGTTCAGTATTTTATGCACAAGTGAAGGAAGCAAGCAACATTTACATGACAGAGTTATCAGTCTTTTTTTTATATTGCAGCTGTTTGGAAAGCCACAGGGCAAAGGCATTTATACACGAGATAAGCTCAGTCTGTAGAACAAATTAATGCTGGATTGTGAATTAAATGCCATGTCTTCGGACAGCTAATTAGCTTTGTGCTGCTCAATTAAGCTCTGAAAGGACATGTTGTGTTTCTTGATGGAAGAGCAAACATTTCCAGACTATTTCACATTCTCGGTGCTTTCTGTTTCTATGGCTGAGAAGTCCAAGAAGAAAAAGAAAAATCCAGCAGCCTTACCAAAAGGTATCAAAGCCTAAACTACAAAGTAGGCAACAAAGTTATTTTCAATAGTTCTAAAAACCTTTGATTTTTTGTCAAATGGCTTAAAAATGTAAGCTAGTTTGGGATAGGAAGGAACTATAAATCCATGTCTTCAATGCTTCTTAAACTAGAAAAGTAGCAGGACCTCTCCAAGGAGAGGATAGAAACCCTGTATAACAACTTCCAATGGTTTGTTAATATTGCATCTTTATTTAGTTAATCCGAAATTTTCCACCTTTTTTCTTCCTGGCTAGTGTCCTAAGCATGAGCATTGAGCAAGAAACACTCAAATGTCTTTGGACTCCTCAGCTGACAGTATGAAAGAGACATTAAAGTTTTAAGTCCTGTGTTTCTCTTGTAATCCAAATCTTTTGAGACTTAAGCAGTAAGGGAAAACCTTCCAAGATCTGGTTTCTCGCAAGAGCTTCGGTACTTCCACGTTTTCTTTTTTCTGCTGGTAGTAACTAGGCAGCTGACTTCTCCCTTCTCTTTTTCTGCTTGCCAGCCTTAAAGTAGGAAAGCCTGGTTAAATTGCCATGGAGAGGGGGTAAAACTAAATGAGATTCCTGGAAAGGAGAGATGGTTTTCAAATCTAAGCCCATGATGGTTCAGGCTGCATTGAGCTCTAGCAGTGAGATCTCTGTTGTAGGGTGAGCAATCAAATTCTCTTTCCCTGTAAAATTTTCATTGCTTTGCACATTAATCTACCATTGGGCTGCAAATGGCACATGCAGAGTATTTATTCAATGTCAGCCAATAACCAACAAAAGGAAAAACCTGTGATCAAATGCTGCCTTTGGCATTGCAAACTTCAAGGTTCAGCAGTTTCTTATCACACTTCCATACTGGGGTATTTCTTCAGCCTGAATCTTAAAGCTAAGAGCATTTAATAAGCACTTTGGATTGCGAAATAAACAGACATCAGAAATTTCTGTCATGGATCACTGATGATCACACTAACTAAGAGGTTAAGTAGCAAAGTCTTTGAAATCAGAAGTTAAATCCACAGGTAGCGATACCAAGCAAGCAGTTCTTTTTATGAGCTCAAATGAAACCTCATCCAGAAGCCACAAGGAAACATTAACACTAATTTAACCGTCATCTTCAAAGTGATGTTTGGAATCTGTTGTATGGCAGTTCAATCTCTTACAGATATTCCAGTACAGACAACCTTTAAAATTTAAGCTAAACATGCCATCAAGGGCTTTGTTGTGGCATTCCTCAAATGTTAACATGAATTAGCTCTTGATGCTTCTCTTGGAGGAGGAAAACAAAATGGCAGCAGGTGCAGCTGGAATGCACAAGTTCCCACACTGATGGAAAACTTCAGTGGCACGAACAGAGCTAAGAAACATGTTCTCCACTTAGAGAAATCAGCCTGAGTGCATCATTGCCTGGCATTGAAAGCAGCTCTCCCATAAATATATAAATATTTCTGCTAAACCATATTTTCAGCTGAGAAACCTGAGATGTTTTTCAGGTGTCAGCAGCAAAACCAACCACTTCTTTATTTAAATATCAAAAAGAAAAAAAACCAGCATTTTTAATCACTGCTGTCCTCTGAGCCGCACCTCTGTGACAACCAAAGGACCGACATCCTCAAAGCCAGACAGGATTTAGGTTTGCAGTTGTGACTGCTTGCACGATGGTTAAAACGTTCAAAGCACACAAGTGGTCTTGAAAATCTTTAAAGTTATATGTACTAAGAAAATACTTTCAATCCTTTGATTTCTCTCATATTACATTTCTTTTTTTTCTTTTTCTTTCTTTTTTAAAGGCACAGATAGTTTTATTTCTGTGTGGTTTCTCCCTGAACATTCATATAGCTACATTTAATTAAGCAGACTCTGAAAACTCTGAACATGCTTCAGATATGCCAGGCATCACACGCCTGTATATAACACAGAAGTGCTTCCTATAGAAAGCTGCCACAGTTGAGAAACAGTATTAGTCTGAGCTGTATTTAGCATTCTCAGAGTGACTCTGATACTCTGTCAAGAGCGAAGAATTAGTGAGAGCCCACCATGAAAGGAAGGGAGCTTGCTTTGTTCTGAGTCCAAGAAAACCAGCACCACTACTTCCTAGATTGTATATGAATCCTGCCCCACTTTGTTTTTCAAAACCTTTAATATTATGGGTTTAAAGCAGGGAGAGTTCAAAATGCACCAGAATAGATCTGCTGATTAAATAAATTATTAAATATTGTGCTATATTACCTCTGCAAATTCTGCAGTGCCAGTTCCCAAACTAACCCTCCAAAGCCAACACGGAGGGGAACAGTAGCTCCTCAAGGCATTGGTTTCTAAGACTTTGCATAAACCAAGGTCACATGAAGGAAACCAACGTGCCCAGAAAGGAAAAGCAGGTGGAAGAATTAAACAGAAAATGGTCAATAACTGAAACCCAAAAATGTGTTTTGAGAGAAACAGGAAACAAATCTTTTATGTAACAGGAGAAACAATAGCGGGTGAAATTCCTCCTTCAGAAGTGCTTCTCAGCCTCCAAACAGGCGGCCCGTGTGTCTCAGCCTGGCTGAGGGGCACCCCTGGTGCAGCAGAGCCTTCCCTGTGCCCTGCAGGCTGCAGCAGGGCCTCAGTGATTCCTGCAGCTGAGACTGGACCAGCGATTCCTGCAACTGTACTGGGCTGACGAGGAAAACTGCTGCTTCCTTGTTGCTGCCTCCCCCATGCTCCTTCCCAGCAAAGCCCCTTCGAGCTTGGAAATTTCCCTCGATGGGAAACACAGGGCTTGGGGTAAGTTGTGACAGACACTTCCACCTTAGCAGTCTGTGAACAAAGATTAACGTCAGCAAAAGCCCAGATAAAAGCTTGACTGTGTCGAATGCCAGAAATGTTCCTTATTTCCCCTTTCATTATGAAAAATGATTTTATCTTGACTTTTCAGAAATACAGCATGATTGCTCTTTCAATTAACTTAGTGTTCTGTTTTCCATTAGCAGAGTACAGAATAACTGTAACCCATTGTACCATCCCAGGGCTTTTTTCAAAGATGCTGATTTACAGCAGAAAAGGGATTTTCTGTTTCCTGCCAGTTATAAAATTGCTAAGGTAGAGCCAGGAAGCAGACGTGTTAGCATTCATTTCATCTCCAGCTCCTTCTATTTTCCCAAGAAGGCTGCAGCAGGCAGTTCAACATAAAAGAAAGTTATTAAAAATTCCACACCCTTGAAGCAATCTTCATAAAACTGATAAAAAATTCAATTTTCAAATTGTTTAATACAGCCTTCTCTTGACTAACACAGTTATCCTAACTTAAGGACCTTTTAAACTAATGACCTGGAAGGAATAGAGAATATTTCATTTGAATCTGTGCAAAATTTGAAGACATGCTCTGTACTCTGATTTCTTCCGTCTCTTAGTACCATTAGTAGTCCCTGAGCATCCTTCTCTGCCATGGAAACTTACAGGAAAGAACAGGGTAATTCATAATGCAACACAAGTGATTAAATACATTTGAACTCAGAAATATTAATAAGTTGTTGGTCATATATTTAAAACAAAGTCATGAATACGTAATGCCTTACAAGTCCCATCCAAATACTACAGCAGGTGAAATAATGAAAGTTTACTTAACTAAACCACCTAGGAGCAGAACATCTGATAAATTAATTTTGGACTTTGGTTTTGAATTGGAGTTATGATAATTTATATCTCATAGCTCTTTTTCAAACACAACACTTGAATAAAAAATTTTAAAAACAACTTTAGTGGCATGAATCTACATTAAAAACTAGATTCCCAAATTTGTCTGGCTTAGGGAATACCAGTTACACCGCAGAGATTTCTTGAAAGTTTCTTAAAAGCTTCCCCACACAAGACAATACACATAAATCAGTCTGCAGTAAGGCTAAGAATCAAACGGAAGCTAAACATTTGTCATTGTCAGCCCCTTTAGAGGAAGTGGCCTGGATTTCTAAAAGGCTTTGTGCAGAGCAGCCGCGCAGAGGTGCAGAGACATCTGTCCTGCGAGGTGCTGGGTGATAACACAGACCTGAGTGGCACCTGCAGCCCCCTGCTCCCATTCCTGGCACAGCCCCACAGCAAACAGATCAGGCCCCGAGCTAAACCAGCACCTTATCAGCTGCTGGCATATTCCCACCGTATTTACTGGTCCACACAGTCAGTAAAATAGTTCCCTCAAGCAAGACTTTTCTGCAGCAGAGAGACACAAGCTCTGGAGATGGCGCTCAGACAAGCATGAGTGACAATCTATGTTCCCGACCTGCAGCTGAACGGAATGGCTTCACATCTCCCAGTCTTCACATCTCCCCGTTTTCCTAACACTCAGATTCTGCTGTAACACTTGCTGACAGAGTTAAAACACCTGCACCCTGACAGGGAGATGGCCTGTTTTGTGAGGAAGCATGAGCAGTTTAAAACAAATGAGAAAAGGTAATATTTTGCAGCAGAGTGCTCCCACAGTCCCCATCAAAGCCTCTGCACCTCTCACAGGGACAAACCTTTCTTCTACACACCATGACTATTCCTTTTGAACTTCTGCTGGGGTTTTAGTTCTGATTTGGGAACACGCCTGTGTATTGATTAGCAAGAGAAAGGGAAAAATCTGGCTTTGAAACTGTTCTTTTGAAGATATTTTCTTCCAACTTTATGTAAATATCTAATGAATTTGGGAAATGTTTGCAATGGCATTCAGGTAGCAGGATACAATCTTAATATATATGGAAGTTTCTGATCTGACCGTACTGAGTGCTGCAGAGATTTGGATGAGTGGGTATCCCCTTGGATGAGGGAGTACCCACTTGGACTCATGCTATCTCCAAGAGGTACTTTTTAAAGCCAATTATCTGATCAAATTTAATTTGTATTTAAACAACTGCAGAAATTAGTTTCTTTCAAGTACTCACTTTTATAAACTGCAGATGCAACATCATTGTATGATGAAGTACAGTACATGTTGTCAAATTCAGGAAGTGGCACACTCACACAGTAACTGAGCATATATTTGTGAATAGCATTCATGACTTTTTAAAATTTAATGTGTACCATAAGGACGTAGGCTAATATCTGGAGAACTTCTGGAGATTTCTGAAGATGGATGTTTTGATTAGTTGGGCTTAAGACCACTGTATGTTACAACCAAGCCTCTGTCACACCTGGGAAAAAAGATCCAGCAGCTCACATAGACACAATAACACCATTTCAGAGCACAGTCTAAGCACAGACAAACAAATGAGAGGAAAAAGCCTTAACCCCACTCGACCGAGAACTTAATCTCTGAGCAAGGTGCAGGAGGGAAATCTCCCCCAGAGCAGGGAACCAAGTCAGCTCCTCCTCAAGTCCCATCCAAGGCTCAGTAGTAACACTGTCCTGGCTCAAAGTGCCCCTTGGAGTCACACAGATGTCGCTTTGGAGCAGTGCTTACTATTGACCTCTGCTGCCTGTAAAGTCAATGGCTAAACTCCTACTGAAGGTAACCGAGGGGAAGAGGCTTTTAAGACTTTCCTCATGATATGCGCAGTGAGAAAGCAATTTTACTTGCACCGTTGGTTTGAACAAAGCATTATCATGCTTTGAGCACACCTATTTTCTGGTGAGCTACAGTGGTTGTTAGAGCATAAGCGCAATCTGCCATCACATAATAAAGTCAACACATTACAGTTTAATTGGATGGAGTCATTTACACAGTAGTAACAAGGATTGAGAAGCAAAACACAGCTCCTCATTTTCTTAAATCTATAACCAGCTGCTTTCACTGCAGGAATAAAGGGTGCATGCCTCACTCACCTCTTATTCGTTTTTGTGTTTCACCAGGTAATTTAAGAAACGTTTACAAAACCCACTGTTTTCAGAGACTGAGTCATTCAGCAATGCAGCTGCTTGCAGGGGAGTCAATCTGCACAGGAGTGCAGGAGGAGCTCCAACAACTTTTGCAAAACTGCAAAATCCCTGGATGCAGAAAGCAACAACCCAAAAGGTAAAAGAACTCCTTTTCCAGAAGAAGTGCCCGAGAAGTGCAAAATACAGCTTAATTCAGTGCACTGACAGAGACAAGGATTCCACAATTATGTTTTGAGAGATTTTATTGTAGAAAGAGAAAATTAAGTGTATAAGAAATTAATTCTTTGCTGCAAGCTTTTTCCCAAATTAAATCTCAGTATGTCTTTTAATGTATTTTCTGGTTGCATTTCATTCTAAATGAAACTTTATAACCTTTTAACCACATCTTACTAATTCCCCTTTGCTGGCTTGATTAGCACTAATCAGATGAAACATTTGGCTGGATAAATATTGTAATGGTTTTTCTTCAGTTGCAAACATGCACTGTTGGTGCCACTTTGCCAGGGTCAAACATACAACTTCCAAACCTGGAACTGCTGTGCAATTCCATCTCGCCAATAAACTGTGGATGATTTTAGGAAATAAATTCTAAATTTACGTAACCATTGACAAACCTGATTCATTACCAAATGTAATAAGTATTCCTATAAATTCATTGGGATAATTCATCTGAATCTCATAATTATGTTTTTTTCTCCTCCCAGTGTTTGTGGAAGGGTTTGTTTTCCAGCAACAGCAAATACTGCTCCACAGTGCAGCCAGTGCTAAACAGAGAGTCCAAAGTGAGAATATCTGTATCCAGAAATTCCATTAGAAGAGCAGAAATTCAGCATAAGCTGCTTCTTGTAAAAAGCTGCTGTCATTTAAAGTTTCATCTTCAGCCATAATTTTATATGTTTGCTCCTTTTTCTCTTCAAGATGTATTTTGCACACTATTCTATTGCATTATACGTCCCTGAGCAATCTGCTCAATCAATTTTTTGGATTACCAACTCATTGTATAGGCTGAGTTAATAAAAGCTTTTAGTCTGTTTACTGCTATCTACTTCAAACAAATACATCTAAAAGCTTTTTATTTTTTTGAGTAAATGTAGTTACAAGCAATACTCTGGGTATTTTTATCTATATAATTTATTTTGATAAACAGGTTTACACAATATTCTTCTACCTTCACTAAACCAAGTGGTTCTAAATACATATTACTATGTAAGAGAAAGAAAACCCTACAAACAGGCAGCTCACATTGTATTCTCTGGATATATGGCACGAGACTTACCTGCAAAAATCATCCTTTAAAAACACTGTCAGCTCCCACAAAGCAAAGATATCCTTCCAACTGCCCTGGGCCCCTCATCATCACCATCATCACCGGAGGGAAAAAATGGCACCGAGATACTGCATGGAGCTGCTGTACACACATGATGTCTGTATATTAAACATGACTGAGACCCATGATATTGGGAATGCAAACAAGGGGAACTTAAGCTTGAATTTTAAAATTGAGAACAGCTTTCCAACAAGTCCAGAGCTGACTGCTCCAACAGCAGATTAGGATGCTTAATTTTTTTTCCTACTTTGGCAAGTTACACAAGAACTGAAATACGCTTAGTATATCATGAAGCATATGCTTGTTGCTCCGCTTGTAGTACATGGAAAATCATTAAATAACACCTTTACAGGGACAGCAAATACTGCAGTCTAATTTCAAGGTAAAATGTCTCCAACTAACTTGAAATATAGAGCAAAAATTAGAATGACCAAGTCATACATCATTCATTGTCTTGAACAAAAATTAATTTTTAGTTCAAAGCAAGAGCCTGGAAGTTTGTGACATGCTTTTCTCTAAATTTTTGAAGAAAATCCACCAGTGTTCAGAATTAGCAATTGCAATAAACTCATTTAGTTTCCCCAGAGACAGTGGCAAAGCAGTATTGCCTTCTAAACTAACAAAATTATGCAGATAGCTTTGATATCAATTACTGTCTTCGCAGTAATTGAGAAGATTTCTTGTCATTGTGAGAGAGGGTCATGTAATGTTAGAGAGCCAGTTAAGAACACCACAATGTCAGTGTGGTCACTCCAATCTCTCCTCCCTCTAGTCTGCAGTGACTTTTCAGATTTTCAACATTCACCTTTAGTGCTAAAGTCCTGTGGGAAGTATCCAGACCAGGCATTGCAGTAGCTTCTACTGTGTTACAAAGTGCTTCTGTAAAACAGGCCTTGGTCTGTGACAAAGTTTCATGTGCTTGAGTGAAGGCACAGCAAGAAATGAGGGAACATATTCCTCCAATTTCTCACTCTGAGCAACCTCCTCCATGACCAGGACCACAATCAAAGGGGAGTAAAATTTGCCAAAAATATTTATTTTAAAAGAAACTCCACATCCCAATCACTTGAGAAAGCCCTAGGTCCAAACTGTATCTCTAAATACAAATAAGAGTACTAGGGTAGATGATAGTTTGTAATTTTGTACAAAATATCTTCTCTGAGTATTTAACCCTGTGTAATCTGACAAAAACTTGTTCTTTAACTTTAGCTTTGTGATTTACCAGGGAGAATTATTTTCTGGAAAAAAGTATTTAGTACCTTTTTTCCACTGCATTTTCCCATTTAAATTCCCATATGATTGTTGACAGAGCTTTCATGGGCACCTATCTGCAAGAGCTTCACTTACTGTAAGAGGCAGGTCAAGAGAAAAGATGGGATTTTACACCTCTGCTGTTGGTAGGGTGGAGACAAGGAAGTAGGGACACCAAAGCCTGCTTCATTCCCTTCACCTTCTACATGGGTAATGCAGGAACTTGCTCATCCCACAGTGGTTTCCTGCTTGTAGCACATATTGTGAGAGGAGAAATAGCCCAGGCCAACTTGTCAGTCCAGATTTAACTGCCCTTTGTACCCACCAGGAGGCTGGGAGTGCCCAGAAGCTGCCTGGGGCCGAGCAGGCACAGCTACACAGCCTTCTTGCAGGCTGCAAAAGTGCAAATGCAACATCGAGTTTTCTTTATTCCAGCATTTGCTGAAACTATTTTGGATGCTTAGCAAATCTAGGCTCAAACGTTCACCCCCAGTCAGAGACAAAACCCCTTGTTCTTCCAGAGCATCCTCTGCCACTCAGGCAGTATGGTTCTTAATCCCTCGCTGTCCTCCCGTGCTGACATTGCTGAGGTAACACAACTCAGTCTGCTTTGCAAACTTAATATTCCTGCACATCTCTCTCATTATCCCTCTAAATGAAAGCACCAAAGTAAATATGAGTTAAGATTAGGCTGAGTATACTCAGGTTTTAATTAGGAATAATGTAGAAGTTATAGTGAGATCCAGTGCTTTCCTTACCCTTGCTTATCCACTTAATAGCTTTTCCATGGCACAGACAGGCTGCCAGATGACCTTATCCTGGTAATAAGGGAAATCAGACCCTGCCCATTTCTAAAGGACAAGTTAAAAACATGCCTCCTGGGCTCTGATATGCTCTCAGTTGCTGCTGGAAAACCAAGCAGCTACCACAGCCAAGGCAACCTGCTCACAGCTGAGGTCACCTGAAGGCCTGGCACCTCTTCTCACAAAGGAAGATCAAGTAAAATAAACACATGGGTCTTTAGCATCTTAAAACCTACCTATATTAAATCCTTTAGGACTGACCTTGGAGAACTCGGTAGCCCACATGATAAGCCTATTTCCTGCAGGTTCCCAAACAACTCATAATGTTGGTTTTATGAAAGCCCTAGCTTACCCTCACACCTCTCTATCTCCTGTCAGCACAACTGCTGGGGCTGCAGTCAAGTTCATGAACTGAACATTGACAATATGAAAAAAGCCAAACATTCTCCTTTAGA
Source organism: Cnemophilus loriae (assembly GCA_013397755.1). NCBI lineage: Eukaryota > Metazoa > Chordata > Aves > Passeriformes > Corvidae > Cnemophilus > Cnemophilus loriae. The sequence goes on along the minus strand of VZTF01009642.1, from coordinate 2,323,420 downwards.
GTCCTTGACATTTGAAATTTATATTTACTCAGTCCCTTATGAACCAGAGACCAATAAACCTTCAAGGCACTCTTGGCCACTTGGCACCTTAAAGCCACATGTAGATTTACACCACTGTCCTAAAACAGACTAGAGAAGTGGGAAACTGAATGGCAATTTTGGGAATTATTTTGATGCATATGTTCGTAGAGAGTTATTTGAATTAGGTTAGGATTGAAGAAGAATTAATAAAGGTCTGGTCTTTATTGGATTTCAGAGATTTTTCCAAGGCACGCATGGTGTTGGATCTTTTAAAAAGTAATCCAAATAAATGCATAAAGTATTGATCTTTTCCAACAAGGCCAAAATAATGCAGGTGTTAAAGTTCCCTACTCTCAATGTACATCAAAATAAGTAAAAAATAAGCAAAACACTACAATTAAATGTATAGGTTTGTGTCTTTCATACCAACATCCTTCAGGTCCTGAAGTCCTGCAAGCATTTTCCCCAGCTCTGCTGCACAAGGACATACATTATTTATGCACTGTGCATACTTAGAAAAGACAAGTTCTTTGCCATACTCAGGTAGTCTGTGAATGACACATAAAAGTGCTGGGTTGCTCAGAGCAGCCCTAACACAAGCTCTGCAGAGGCTCTTCACAGGCCACTCTAACAAACTGTAACCTGGGGATGTGCTGGGAATGCAGCTGCTGGAAAGGCCATGGTGGGTGTGAGCAGCTTCCCAAGCTCTGCTCCCAGCAGGCAGCTGTGGCCCAGGACACACAGCCCTGCCACAGTGAATAGTCAGAGTGTGGCTGAGCACTCAAAGACATTTTAATCCCTCTCCCTGGGCTGATTGCCTCCTATACACTACAAAATCCTACCCATGGCTTGCTAAATATCTGGAAGTAAAGCAGGATAAGAAGCGCTGCAGAATGTACAGTGTTATAGCTCCGCACATCTCAGGCAGAAGACATAAAATCACTTTTAGAGACCTGGCGTAGCTGAGGCTGGCATGAAAACTGGCTACCTTCACTCATCCTCAGCAGCAAAGTTCTGCTCGTGCTAACACTGCACACAGGACCTTCCCAGCGTGGCTGACCCTGGGTCTGGGTTCCTTTGGCTGGGTGCTCTCCAAACAGAGACCCGTGTTTGTAACAACGTGAGTCAGCCTGGCCTAAAGCATTTAGGGGAAGGACAGGAAGGGGCTGCGGAAAAGCCCCTTCCACAGTCAAGCAGCTTCAGACACAGGCACCATCTCATACCTGACTGAGCTGGTGTCACCCAAGGGCTGGGATCAGCACGGTTCTGGAATTTGGTGGGTAGCAAGAGCAGTCTGAAACAAGAGCTGGCACATCTGGAAACAGGGACAGCATTAAGGTGGACCCACCCTAGGCATGACGAGTTGTGTAACCCAAGTGCTTCCTCCCGGGTTAGGTAACAAAGGAAGGGTTCAGCACTGCAATCTTTTTCCCTGACCCCACATTACTGTTCACCTGGAGAGTACTGAATAAAGATTTTCAATGAGATTGGGAAAGTCTTGCCTCTATCAGGCTGGCCACCTACTAGTGTTTCTTCACATTTTAGATTCCCAGGACAGATACCGTTGGTGATCTTGTTTGTAAATATGTTACCACGCATTTTTATTACAGTAATTTTATTTGTTGTATCCCTTATTTAAGACTGTCAAGCTTTTTCTGAATTCACTCCCTTTAAACCCTTGGTTTTGTGAGTTACTTTTGCCCCCTGGTTATTGCTGGAAGACAGAGGGTTACTAACCACTATGTAATTTTATAATTTTATGTTAAATTAAATGCAATATAAGTTTGAAAAAATAGAATGACCAGTCATTCAGCCATAGCTTGTTTCTCATTAGCTTGCAGCAATTTCACTTAGAACTTCTGCTATCAAATTGTCTACTACTTGCTTTTTAAAAATGAAGTACTAACTGTCTTTCCAGAGAGGTGATTGGAACCATATATTGAAAATGCAAGTTGTAGTGCCTCCAGGATATGCTGTTTCTCAAAAAGCCTTTGCTCAGTTAATCAGACATAAAGAGCTTGGCATTATCACAATCTGTGTGTTGGTGTCAAGGACATCACCCATGTGTCACTCCTGTAATCAACCCAATTTGCTAAGCTCCCAAGTTCCTTGCCACAGTCTTTAGATGGAAATAAAGCCCACTTGTTAATCATGAGGATAATGGATTTTGCAGTAATTGACAGCGACAGAAGTAAAAACAAGCTGGCTTGGGTAAACAGTGAACTAGCAAAAGCCTCTGCAGCAGCCAGCTATAGATCTGCATTTCTGAATAACAAAAGCTGCACAAATAACACCTAAAGTCAGAGGCAGTGAGGGATGTGTGTACCTCCCAGTACTTCCTGAGCCATATGCATCCTGTGCCACATGCAATGTACAGCAGGAGGAATCCTGGCCTGCAAGTTATGACCAGGTAAGATCAGGTAGGGACAGAGTGAAAAGCAAGCTGTCCAGAACACCGCCCAATGCACTGCTCTTTTGTCATAACTGAAGGTATTAAAACACCTCTCTAAAAGTAAAGGAGGAAAAGCATTTTCTATTAGAGTTGTGTTACGTAAAACTATAGTAATAATTTAGGTCAATACTATTTAAATTGTAAATGCTGAGGGGTATAGAACAACTAGGGCAGGAACAAACAGTTCAGAAGTGTGAAGGCCAGGATTTACAAGCAAAACTTATCTAGAAAAAGGCTTAATAATGGTCATTTTTATTTTCATCCTGCTGTCACTCCAGTGGGTTCAATCCAACAACAGATGTCTGTTTTGACATCAATCCCTGTTTTAGGATTATTTAAAAAATACCCAATTCATCATAACATTTCAGAAAAACATATCAGTTTCAGAGATAGCAGCTCCCTGGTTATGGATCACAGATTTAAAGGACTACTGGGAGCTGCTGGGAGAACAAGATGAGGAAATTTACTTTGGAAAGATTGTACATTCTGACTTAGCCGTGAAATACAATAATCAGAAAGCAGGACGTGCTTGGTAACGAGTGTGGATATCCTGCCTTATAGTTGGCCAGGGAGCTGGGGAAGGTGCTTACTGTTTCCAGACATAACTTTTCCTTTGTCAACCTGCCACACGGCATTCCTGCATTGTGAAAACAAGACTGCATTTACACTGTAGTTATCAGAAGACTTCACCTAGTTTGGCTCCTCTGGGCACCCACAGGAGGCAAAGGATTTCACATTCATTTTGCAGAAGAGCAAATTGAGTAACTATGAAATCAGCCTTCTAAACTGCAGCAAATAAGTGAAATTACAAGACCCCGTATTCCATATTAGAGCTCCTTAATATACTGGAGGTCCTAATACTCACAGGAGAAAAGATTCTGGACACTGCTCATTTTCACAGCACATGTCATACAGCTAGACATGACAAATCACTGGTTCTTTTGCTATATCAGTGATGTATTTCTCAAAACATGTTCCAGGTACAAAGGAAAATTAACACATTGACAGACATCATTAACACTGACACTGTGCTACTGGTTCATTACCTCTCATATTTCTGAATCTTCCACATTTAAAAGGTTCTTTGTAACAAATATAGGAAGTTTTATTAGAGTTCTAACCTTTCCTAGGTTTCTTTTTTAGATTGTAATTTTTTCCACCAGAAGCATAGTAGACAACACGTTGGCAGCTCTGACACACTGCAGAGCACTTGTGCTCACTTCACAGCATTTGTCACATACCCTCACCGATCCAGTGTCTCACAAGCTGCTCTTATATATGTTACGTGCACAATATGAATTCTGAGAACCTGTTGTCAAAGCATTATAAAAATCCTTTAGAGCTGAGTTCTTTAAACATTTATGGCTAACTGCTATGCAAGTCAAGTGCACTGTTTATATTACCAAATGTCATATCTAATTCCCTGTTATGAACCCTTGAAATAAAATTATGTGATAATTACGCAATCTGTTTGAAACCTGACAAATATATTCCCAGTACAAATGATTTATAGAGATAATGCGCTGCTATAGCATAATGGTACTTCTTAATGGAAGCAGTAAAGCTGTTTCCTATGCTCCGATAACCACAGTGATTTCTTACACAACTACTGATTAAGCAATAGATAATGTAGGCATTTTGGAAACTATATACACCGCAGATTTATTTCAGGCTGCTCAGAAGTTATGGCCTGCCTATCTAAATGGCCTGTTAGCAAGGTATGAGCCTCAGCTGGGCTGTTTTACTTGCTCCTACCCAATTTACTGCCACTGAACTAGATTTATGTTTAGAGCAATGCACAGTTTAGTCTCTTTTTATAAGAACTGTGGTTAATCAGAAAATTAATGACTTGGCCGGTGTGGTGTGAGACATTAGTAACGCCAGCCCTGCTCTCCTGGAGGGGACTTTGGGCTAGTAGCTGGTGAGCAGGAAACTCCCCCATGTGGGAAGGTCTCACGGCCCTGCTACTCTGAGAGCACCACCTGGGACAGTAACTGAGGCACAGCCGGTGACGTGAGCCCAGTGGCATCTCCTGTGTGTCCTCCCCTTGCTCCTCCACTGTGTGCTCTCCCTCCCACCAAGAGGGGCAAGTGATGCTCAGGAGGAAAAACGATTCAATAAACTACCAACTGTATATTACATTATTTCCCTATCTCCTTTTCTCACCGAATGAGAAGCCTCTTCTCAACCGTTTCATCATCATTATAATTAGTATGTATGGCAGATAATCAAATTAATTGTTTCTTGGGTTCAAATCTAGTACTGGTAAGATGTTAACAATTTAAATGAGACCCTCAATTTTCTACACATTTCTGCAGAGAGTTTAGTAATTGCTTTAGCTTTGTTCATTCTGCCAATCCATGCTTCAGAACACTGATTTCATTAATGAGCAGCTAAACATGACTGCCCTGCTGATGATTTGTTCCCATGCTACCTGGGAAATGTCATTTGAAATGGCCTAAGCTCAGTAAAAGGGCACTGAAAAATTTTAAGTGGCAGCACTTTGTTTTACTCCAAATTGCTACAAGTAGAAGAAAAACTGTATCTTACACAGCCATATCCAAAAGCATATCTAGAAGTGATTGGTGCAACTTGCAAAATCACATCTGGTGTGAAGATGAAAACTCTCACTATGAAGATTTTTCTGAGTTTTAATTATCATAAATGTATAGTCTTCAAAAGCATCAGTGCTAGAATTATAGTCCATAATTAAGGAGGAGCTCTAACCTGGTTTGTTCTTGTCTTCATTCTAATTTTTCAGTAATGCAAGATCCATAAAGCATGAACATTTAATATTTCAGAACCAATGCCAAGTGGACATGATGAAAGTAAGACTGAAGAAATGTATTCTTCCTTCCTTAGTGCTATTTAATATTTTTCTGTGTTTAGCTGAGAACTTCTGCTGTTTTGGTGCTTTCAGGTGGGCAGAGGAACATTGGTTAAGGGAGCAGAATAGTGTTGCAGACAAGTTCCTTGCTAATTTAGTGAAAATGTATCCCTACTCATGCAAACCTTTGGGATCTTTTGTTATGTGAGTTTATACACGCTCAGATCTTGACAGATAAGTCCTACAGCTGGGACAGCAGAAGGGGAGCCAAGTACCTCACTGCACAAATCAATTCACTGAAATTCTGGGAAGGTTTGTGATTGAACTGGGGTTTGCTTCAGCATCACCCCTGCTATTGACTGGGGTTAGATCTCTTCATATAAAAGGTTGACCCTTTCAGTGCTCTGTTGCCTGCAAATAACCAAGAAGCCTGCTAACACTGCTAAAAATTGTTGTAAGAACATTTTTAGCATCAACAATATAGGATCTTTTTCCTTAGACTTTGTTCTAATTCAACAATTTCAGTTGAAACATTCCTAAGCAAAATACGTCTAAGGATTAGAAGACGGACAAAGTTATAAGCAGCAGAAAGAACTGTCCTAAGGAAAAAAGCAAAGATGCAACCAAGCACTGTTAGCTGTACTGCCAAAGCAAGGATTAGCCCTAAGAGAAGCATCAGCAAATTACTGTCCTCATAAATAATTTTAAGGCAGTTATTTAAATTAGAAGTAGAGCAGGTGTTAGATACTAATCTGTTTTGCAAAGTAATTACATTAGTTCTATGCAATGTAATTGCAAATGAGTGTAACAGTCATTGAAGTAGGGGTGGGAGATAAGAGTAACAAGAGTGAAAGCCTGCAGCTGCACAGGTGAACTCCACGCATTTATGGATGAGGTAGGAATGGGAACTTTCATTAGTTCTGGTGGGCATGTAGCCATGCCATAGCCAAGCAGAGTTACCAGAGTGCAGCAGAAAGGATGATGCCAACCATGCACCAGTTGTCTGCTCTCCACAGCATTTAAAAGAGCAGCTTGAAAAATGCAAACAGATTTTGTCAGCAGCTCTGCGGTATTGCCACGAGGGAATAAAGTTCAGTGATATTTTGAGACATTCACAGATAAGAGAAGGGAACCACAAAGAGTTTGATTTGATTCAACAGCTGCCTGCCTGTTTCCCTTTCCACTGCTTTTCCTGCACACACATGCTGCAGATCTCCTCCTTCATCCCAGCTCATCTTGTTCATGGCAAGCTTGGATGTGATCCAAGAGAGGAGCTGGCTCACCAGGAAACCACTCTGCAACCTGTCTGCAGGACAAGGCAGGTCCACCAGCAACCCTGGGCAGGTTGGGAGAGCAGAGAGAAGGACCTACTGAGCGGGTTTTAGGCTACGTGTGAAAACCTGTGAGAATCTCCCTGGCAGAAACTGGTTGTCAGGAGGAAAAGGTCTGAGGGAGCCAACACTAACTTCACAGGAGTGCAAAAAAATGCATTTTAGGTTGGGGAAACACTGAGGTGGCTTGAGGCTGAGTCAGGCCAGAGAGCAGGGAAAGAAGGAGAGGAGGTTTCCAATAATCCCATCTACGGTGTATAGTACCAGGGCACCGTGTAGAAAGCAGGGTGAAGACTACTGAAGACCATTAAAATTCAGCAATATGGTTTAAGTTCACATGGTCAAAGGCAAACATCCTGGAGAAGATTTCCCAGGTGCATCTCACATAAGAAACCCAGGAAGAATATAGCCACCGGCAGAGGACCAGTGCCCAGAACCCCAACCCTTCAGAGGTTCTCTGCACATGTGGGGTGCTTCTCCACTGCCAGACACTTCTCCTGGCCTTTCCTTCACAGACATCTCGCAGGCACTCCCCACTCACAGAGTGCTTCAGCAGCAGTCAGATGTTCAGGGACCAAAACCCAGGTCTCAAGGGTTCCCTGGTGAACGCCCAGTTCAGATCACAAACCAGCCCTAATTCTCTCCGATTCTTCATTCATCCGAGACAAGCCATGGTCCCAGTGTCTGTTCTAGCTTCACATGGAATAACATGGTTTCTGTGAAGCTTGGTTCTTCTAACTAGAACAAATTGTTCTAAAGGCTGGAGCAGTGGGAGCACAGCAGGGGGAGCAAAGCCGGGGTTTTCTTCATGTAGACGATTGACATATAGACAAATATCTTAAAATCAGAGCAAGGGAAAAGATTTTTCTCCACATTTTGTAGCTGTAAGTGTCCAAAAAATAAAACATTTGACTTCTGAGTGAGTTTTGGTTGCTTTTTTAATTCTCCAAGAATCCTGATGTGATGATTAGATCAATTTCTCTCCATTAGAATTTGAAATGAATCTTTTTTGCAACTAGTGAGTGCCCTTCTAGTATTTCACTGAGCATTTTTGATAGATGGATGAATTTAAATAGAACAAAAATGTATCTGATAATGAAGTCATTATGCTTTTTGTGATTTAATCAGAATATTTGTACCATATAAGTCCATTAGAATATCAATGAGATGATTCATATCAGGCTTCTTCAGGGAAATAACAAGCATTTTTAAAAATTTTATACTTCCAGCAGTGAGACTTTGTCCTCACAACCATCCACTTCACACAAAGCTTTGGTATATTCATTGTGCATCTCTGATGCTTTTGCAGATCCTATTTCAATGCTTTCTTAAAAAAGGTGCCATCACTTAGAAGGTGCCATATGAAGAAAAGCATTTTACCTTTAACAGATATTCACAATTCAGGTAAATACTTTGAGGCAAGTGAGTAAAGGCATGTCTAACAGCTTCTGCGGAAAATCTCACCTCTGTTTCTCCGTCGTGTAAGGAGGGCCAAGAGCAGGCAAAGACCAGGAACAAGGCACTGTCGGTGCTGCAGGACAACAGAGCCATTTGCCAAATACAAGCTACACCTACTTTTGGGGCTTTTGGTATCCCAGCCCAAAGAGCTGTGGGGCCATCCCTCCTCCCCGCTACAAGAGGTGACCCCAGTATAATCCCATGATAGAATTCTGCTGCTGGGCTTTCCCACCTTCTTATCCCTGAACTCTGGCCCCTATTGATCAGGTGTAGAAACTAGAGATGCAACTGAGCACATTTATGAAAATTCATCTTTACCTCAAGCCCCTTTGTTGCCAGGCACCAAAAACCACTGTGAGAAACAGAAGGTCTTGATGTAAGGCCCGCTTAGCAGTAGTTAAAACATTGGTGTGTTATCAGCACTGTTTTAATCACCAGTTCAAAGCTCAGCACCATACAGGCTCCTATGTGACTTTATGGGAAAATAAGGCATTAGCAAAATGCTCGTAACTAACTGCTGTTTGTCAGGAAGTTTTCAACCAAAGTTTTTTATCTACATGTTTTATTTCCCATCCCTACCCATACAGACCATTATAACAAGCCATCGACATCACTAAACTTTAGCACATATTTCTAATTACATCCTAAATATCTAAATATCTCAAATAACAATGTTCTGAGTTTCAATCACGCTCTACATGTTAGCATATATGATATAAAGATACATCTCTCTAGGTAAGATACTTTAAGGAAGGACTTGGGAAATTCAGCTGCAGCATATCACAAATTTCAACTCAATCCAGGCTGTAAACCATGACAAACCTGAGGATAACAGAGCAATGAAACTTGCAAATGGCCCTTTACAAAAAAGGTGGGAAAAAAACTGTATTTCAGTGGTTTTAAGCTTCACGGGTACTTATTTTTAAATTAGAATTGTTTTTTGCTTCTTCATCAAGTATAAGTTTAATTTCCATGTTTGACTGGAGTTAATAAGGAAATTAGAACATTTTCCTTGCTCCTCCATGTTATTCAGCCCTGTTGAGTCTCACATACAGAGGGTTTAGTGAAAGTTTCAGAGGCAGTAGAGCTCATTTAACTATTTATGATTCCAATACAGTGGGGAAAAGCACACAACTAGAACCCAAACCCCCCATTCCTGGTGAAGCGGAGTCGTGTCTTAAGTCTGCATCCCTGGGCTCAGGCAGCTGGGCTTCCCCCACCCAAGGCACAGTGTGTTTCACCTCAGCACTGAGCTACCCAACATCCATTTTGCACCTATGAAAGCCAGATCAGGTAAAAATTAGTTTTTCATCCATTTCCATGTCTCAGGATATAAAACACTTCTCTGTTTTTCACATCCTTCCCATGACACCTGAAACAGCACCAGCCCATCTACAGGTTCTGAGTGCATTCAAACATAAATGTTTTGATGAAAAGCCTGTTCAACCTCTGACAGATATTTCCCCTCCAATCATTCCCTTTTCCCAACTCCAATTCAGCCAAGGCTGCATTTGCTCTAGGTTGTTATTTATTTCTCAACAACTCATTTAACAACAGGTGAGTTATTGGCTGTTGGCTGGTACCAAACACAGCCTCGTCCTCCTCTGTCAGTCGTGCAGCCTGCACAAACCATTCCAGGAGTAACACAGGGGAGAAGATGCTGCTGCATGGCACAGAAGCATGCTAAGTCCGAATGCATGGCTCCTTGTGAGAAAACAGTTCACAGCCTGGGGAACTGGTCTTAGGTGATTGTTTTCTGCAGGCTTGAAAAGTCCGCTCAGTGCTGAGGGACCTTTCAGAAAGAATTCCAGCTCTAAGCACGTTAGACGTAAAACCCGCTTTCAGGAAAAAAATATGTCACATGAAAAGTTTCATGAAGTCAGACCTCTTTTTTCCTATGGATGGATCAACCTTAACTGCAAGACAAGGTTTTCATAAACCCACAAGCTGTGAAGACATCAAATAAATCATATTGACAAGGTTTAGTTAAAATTCTCTAACTGGCTTTTATTAAGCATAAGCTTACCTTTCCTCTACATTTCTGAATATCACTTAAGACCAGTTGCTGTTGGAAGCTAGGTTTCAGGCTCTCAGCTACCCTTTTTACAGGCCAGGTGATAAGAATCAGTGATGTCTAATTCAAGAGATACAGTCTGCAAGAGCTATCTCTGCATGCTGCACAACTCTAAATTCACAAAGCATCATCCAGAGTAGCTCAATAAAACTGCTCCAGGCACAGCAATGGTCAAAAAAATCTAATCAGACAATTGGAAGCCTAGAAAACATGACAGAAAATAGTGAAATTATAATAATGTCCTCAGATCAATATTACTCTTTCAGAATGTAAATAAAGACTGAGCAGACAAGCAGCAAAGGTGAAGTTATAAGCTTCAATTCTGACTGCTTCTACAGAAGGGCATAGGGCTTGCAGAAAAACTGCAAATTGGTGGTGCCCTGATTTTAAAATCACTTGGTCCCCTCATTACAGCAATCAGTGAGGATGTACGTGAGGAACATGAACCCGAGGCTCTGTCAGCATCTGCAGGCTCTACCCTCACTCTCAATCTTACAGCCAGAACACTTTATGGCTCAAGCTGTCTGAAATAGATACTGTGGACAGCAGCACAAATACTGAATTTGTCAAGAGAGCTGACACTGCGTTCAGCACATCTGTAATTGCAATCTGGCCCCTACCAGAAGTAATTCCAAGCAACCACTTAGGAACAATATTTTTTTCCCTCTCCGTCTCAGTTTTTAAAGAAACTCAGAGCAAGTCTCTTCAGATGACTCAGTGCTCCTCATTCCTGCATCCTGACAGACTGAGAACTGACCTCCATGTGCACGTGCACCCACATAGCACTGGAAAACCTAACAGCTGCTGCCCATGTCCCTGCTGGATAAGTGGGGTCCTCTCAAACTCTGCTGCAGCACTTGGTGAACAACTTCAGAAGGAAAAGTGTTTTCCTGCAGCAATGTGGTAAACTCCTTTTCCCATTGCAATCCCATTAGCGTCCCACCTTCCCAGGACTGCTGCAGCACCAGGAAAACCCTAACTGCTTCACCAGCCAGAAGGAGCTACAGACACTCTCAGGGAGTACAGATACCTAGGCCACCACTTTCATTAAAACCACAAAATAAAATCATTTACAGCGTTTATGCGCAGTCTCTGGAAGCACAAAGAGGAAATGACAGAAGGTTTTTCTCTCCAGAATGGATTTTAGACAAATACACCATTTTCACTGAAGGAAGAAGAATCTTACAGGGAAAACTGCTTTTGCTATCACACCCAGTTAGCATGAAATACACATTTATCTGTTAAGATATGTTCAAGAGGGAATTTTGGTATGGGTAACATAATCACCACGTTACTGATAGAAAGGCAATTCAAGGTTGTAGTAAAGGCTCACAGCAGGTGCCTGCTAGCTCCCAGTATGTGCTTAGATCCCACAGAACTCAGTGGCAGGTAGAGGTGTTTGCAGAATTGACATTCTCAGAATAATGGCATTCAGATGGTAGCAGACCTGAAACACTTCTATTCATGTTAGAATAGCACATGTAAAAAGTTTGGATACCTTAAACATGAAATCTGTGCTTCCCTTAAACAATGATATTTAATTAATTTATAAGCTTTCACATCTAGATTCACGGACTCTGAAACTTGATTTTATTATTATATATCTTCACATTGGTTTCTGTTTAAAACTTTGTTTAGCACCCCACTGCACAGGACCACAACTGAAGCTAAAGCAAAAGCTTGATCAAAGCTGAAGCTGTTTTGTAGATAGTGATGAGAACACTCAGAGAAAGAAAACATTTTAAAAAGAGTAAAGTTACCCAGCTAAAGAAAACAGAAAGGTATAAGCTAGTAAGCTGTTACCAACTATATTATTTTCCATTTGAATGGCATCTTTTTTTCTCCAGCTGTATGAAACAAATTGCTGCCCTGATCTATGCTGAACTGGGGCCTCACTACAGACACTCAGAACCACAACTGCTTTTACCACAATTGCCATAATACCGTAGGAAAAAGAACCCTAACATTTTTAAGAGAAATTGTTTTGACAACATATTTGTTTTTAAACAAATATTGCAAGTTTTTAAAATACAGAAATCAATGACTGTTACAGTGATTTTCAGAATAGCAGTTCCAATGTCAAGAAATAATTATGGTTTTAATAAACCATTTGCTATTTTACTGGAAATGTCCAGACTGATGGTAAGTTGTTACCCTACTCAGTCTGGATGCTAGACCACATCCAACATTAGGAGCAGTTATGAGTTTTATTAAACTAGCTGTGATAACAAGAAATCTCCTTCCATGTAATGGTACTGTCTTCCCCATGAAAAAACGGGAAATATCTGGAAGGTTTGATTCCGTAGAACTAATTAAATAAAGTTCAAATTTTCCCACAGATAATTCCTTAAGACAAATTTAAAGTTTGAAGGATTTAATTTCAACCTTTCAGCCATATTTTCCCCACAGACAATTTAACTGTGCATCTTTCATAATTACGGACAAGCATATTTGACTGACAAAGGTATTCTCAAATCATTTCTGTGGCCTTTTTTTTTGTTTGGGAATATGGACTATCATCAGTAAGAAAAGCTCCAGTGTGTACAAGTTGGGAAGAAGATGAGCAAGCTTGAAGTAGTTGCCTCTTCCATGGTTTGCAAGCTGTGCTAGAACATAGGGATCCACCTGATAGAAGGCGCAGAAATGAAAAAGGTCACTTTGGGCACTGGGAATGAGCAGGGACCTGCCCAGGGGGCCGGCCGGGGAAGGAGACCCCTGAGTTCCCCTCAGGCACTGGTGTGGCTGTGAAAGAAGTGTTCCTTCCCTAAACTCAGTTCCTAAAGAAAAGGGAGGCTGTGAATCATCAAATAATTAAAAACGCTGGAGGGAAAAGTAAAAAACATAATAAAAATTGACTTACGGCACAGGATGGGGAGGTGTGGGCCTGTGGGGCCTTGCTCCTGGCAGCCGCCGGCTGTCGGCTCTCTCGCTCGCCGCTCACCCTTTAATTTCAGTTGTGTTTAGGAATAAAAGGTCAAATGTTTTAGTCAAGCCTTGGACTGGGTGATTGCGTGCAGGTGCTGGCTGTGAGGGCTCCTCTGTGAGGAGATTCCCGCTGGAATTCTCTGCCACAGCCCCATGGCCGGGCACAGCCGGGCCCCTCAGCGATGCCGCCCTCAGCAATGCCACCAGCACCCCCGGAAAATCGCATTTCAGAAAGCGCAGAGTGCGCTTTGGTGGTGAAACTCTGAGGAGCACATCCCTCGTAGTGCTTCAGCAGCCTGGGGATCTTTCCTCGCATCAACAACCCTGGCAGATCTTTAGGGAATTCAATGCTGTTAAATAACGCACTTCTGAGATTAGGGGCCATAAACAGCTTGTGCCAAAAACTGGCCAAGTTTAATCAGAAACATTCATCAGAAGACAGCTATGGCCATGGAGGCTGAATTATTTCTCTCTAAACATCTTGAGCTCGGATCAGGACTTTTGCCGAATCTTTGTCTGGCTCGCAGAGCAGGGCTGATTTCCAGGCAAACCTTGCCAGAATCCTTAGATCTGAGGCAGATCTGCCACAAGGCAGATTTCCTCTGAAAAGCGATGCTCTCTCCAAGTCCTGTCAGCTTTTCCAAGAATTTTTAATTTCTGCCATACACTCTGGAAAATGGCCTTCCAGCACTGCAAGTTAGAAAGTCCCACAAGTGCTGAATGGATTTGGGCTCCAACAGCTTCCAAATTCTTGCTGCAGAAGTACAATTGAGGATAGAAAAGACCGTCTTTTATTTGGGTGTTTGGGTCTTTTCCTCAAATTTCCGTTTGAAAGTTTGCACTTGGAATTGAAAGTACATATCAAACCCACACAGGCAGAAAAAAACCCCTGGCAAATGTCTGTCTAATCTGTCCTTTAAACTTCAGCAATGGAAATCCTACAGCCTTTTTCACTGTGGTTCAAATGAGAGAGACATGGAGGAAGAAGAAAATCCTTGCCCATGGCTCCTTCAGCAAGGGAGAGTGGCAGATTAGCTAGTTCCCATTCCGAGACGTGCTGATTTGGGCTGTATTTTAGCACACCATGATGTATTTTGAGAATCCTCATAGAATCAGAGTGTCCTCATGCTTAGCTAGCCCAGAACTACAAATATCTTCTTATGCCTAGGTCCTGCTTGCTGCAGTTTAAGTCCAGTACGTCTTCCTTTACCGGTCACATCCATGGAAACAGTTTCTTTCTCTGCACACTTTTTTTAGCTATATTTTAGGCCTGAGGTGTTTCATTCGTCCTCTCTTCTACAGGACACAGCTACAGCACCTCACTCTTTGCTCATACATCTCATATTTGGTAGCCCTGTACTCCCTGGGACAGGTCCACTTCGTGTTATTGAGAACAGTGCCATGAACACCAGTGAGCCCTTCGGAGAGTACTGTACACACATCACTTCAAACATTTCAAATGCCACACTGCTCCTTACATACTGCACTATTTGGGGAAAAGGAGATGTGCAAGAGTATGATGTTCGTGATTTTCCTGATAGCCGGAGGATAACTGTGTGTGACTTAAAGGTCCTTTTTATAAACATCGTTTGTCACTGGCTTTCCACTTTCTATAACAATTCATTTTAAAATTTCAGGTCACTAAAAAATTGACAGTTCAACTTTCTACCCAGTCTCCACAGCAGAATACTTTGCTTTCAAATTCCTTGATGAACAGCAAAGCCTTTGGAATACGTTTTTTTCATAGATTTGCTTTCCATGTGGAAATCTCTCTAGTTATTGGAGAGAACCGAAGTTTGCTGTCTTTATCACCTTCTCCCACTTTGCCTTCCCAAGAACACTTTCATGATCACGATTACAAAAAAGTGCCTTTCACCATCCTTTTCTCAGTTAGTCCCCTGTGCTGATCAGGTCAAAGCCGCATGAGACATTCTCTCTGCTTTTTTTGTTTCTCTGTCCAAAGCTGTATCCAGATTTCTTCTGGAACCTCTGCGTATGTACCTGGGCAAGTCTTTTCCCTCCCATAAAGTGTCTCATCAAGCCCAGTCTTCCCTTCAGATGATGTTATTTGCTGCTGTTGAGGTCTCAGCTGTGTGATGATTACCTTGGCCCCTATCACTGGGATCCTCATCCTTCATTCCTATCACTTTCAGCCAGGGACTTTAAATGGTTTTAGTGCTCATCACTTTCTGGACCTCAAAGTAGTTATACAGCTCCTTCCTTCATTCCTCCTCATTCCTCATCTACCAGAGTAGAAAGAACATGCCTATGGTGCTTGTAAAAAAAAAATCTGGTTAATTTTAATTATCATTCCCAGTGCTGTACCTTGACAAGTTCACATCACCACTCCTCTTCCTGCTGCATCTTTTTTCAAGGATCAGTTTTCACTCACAAAGCTCATTTACTATTTATTAATTTTACAACCAAAGATACTCTTCCCATCATTTATATTTTAGACCATCTTTTTATTTTCACATCACCTTTTTTCCACAGGTTGAACAACTTTACTCTAGATAATTGATGGAAGGGGGCAGGTTCTCATAAACGTGTTGTTTAGCAAAATGCAAATAATCATACTGGTGAGGAACCAGAAGAACATACTTTAAAACTTCCTGGCTTTTGAAGGTTGATGGAACAAGAATAGAAAACATCTATACATATAGAAAGTGATTTGTGTGTGTGTATGTGTAGACAGACATAAACAGAGCTATAAATTTATAGATTAGAAAAATTGTCCATCATCAGTTTCTATACTGGGTTTTTTCCTTTGGCTTTATTACAGATGAACTTTCTTTAGATCAAAGTCTAGCTTCCTGGAAGCATGTTTTCATAATTTATTAGTTTCAGAAAACAAAATCCAAACATACTGCAAATTTCATGTGCTTATACCACGGCAGTTATTTTGAATACAAAGGACCAAGTGCTGCTGACCTTGTGGTAGTAGAACACCCACTCCATGAAGTTACATCTTTGCTTAGGGATGAATAGTGAGTTTCAGTCCACAACGGTATTTGGTTTGATTTTTAGAGACTGTGTTCTACAGAGTTTTACAGTGAAGATGATTTCCACACTGCAAAGCTATGCAAGCACGTTAATCAACTTGCAGGTGGACACATCTCAATCACAGAAAATTTTTTATCCCTTGAAGGTAGAGAAAAGAAAAATTGTTTAACTAAGACTAAGAAAGGAGCATGCAGTCCCAAGAGCATTAAATGTTTTAAGGAAAATGGGACAGAAAAGAAGGGTGACAAACAGAAATTCACTTTTAAGCTGCTGTAACACCTTCTTCACCTATATTTTAATAAAAATATCATTTTGACTACATAGAAAATAGTTTCAGAAATCGTGTTTTGTAATAGATGAATTTATTCTCATCCTATGGCCCACCCCGATGCTGTAAATAGAAAGACTCTCCAAATCTCTTATGCTGCTGAAACCTCATATACACAGATGGTTACTTACATCCAATAACCCATGCTCTGAGTGACCGAGACACTGCAGGAGCCCAAGAGCCTCACAGAGCCTCTCTCCAGCTCTGCAGAACACTTGTACGCAGGGCCCCCTGGCCACTCAGCTGGAACTGCTGCCACACCTCACTTGGTTCAAAAAAGATGAGTGCACATGGCTTTCCTTGAAAGTCACATGAATTACCAAGGTCTGGATGCTTTGCAGGACCAGGGTGAGAGCTGTAATTGCTACAGGATTTGCAGGACCAGGGTGAGATCTGTAATTGCTACAGGAGTCAGCCAGATTGAACAGCTGAGAATATCAGGGTATTTGAATATGAAGACATTTATCTCATCATTTGATAGGAAATCTCTCTGCTTGGTAACTGCAGGAGTTACGCTGGGGCTTGGCAAACTCTCTATGTCTTGGCCTGAACCAGAGAACAGAAAGAAAATCCTGGCAAGGACTGCAAGGCAGCATCAGCTCAAGCCACATTGGAGGAGTTAATGAACTCAAGGAGTGGAGCTCTTAAAGGAATGAATATCCCCAAATTAATAAAATTTTTCATTTCATTAGGAAGTGAATACTCTTTCTTTTTATTCTACATCACTGAAACCAATAAAGACAGCCCCGATGGAAATGGAAGACTCATCTGAAAAACTGATTTCATCTTTATCCATTATCTTTCTAAGTGCAGCATCTTAGTGCCTGTGCTTTGAGGGTTCTCCAGAGAGCCAATGGGATTTCTTAATGGACTCTATGCCAGGCTCTGTGTAGCTTCACCTAACAATATAAATGCAGCACTTCTGCTGGGGAATGGTGGAATGAGGAACGGTTGTCAGTTATAGCCTTGTATGTGGGAATCTCTCTTTTTCAGTGCATTTGTGTGGGTTTCCTGCCAGAAAGAACTCCCATCCAAATTTCTGTGCAATATTTAAAACATAATTGTGTTTAACAAACCCTGCAAAAAGTGGCGAGCAATGCAACAGTGAGGTAAAGCCCAGACTTGTTTTCAAACAATTTCTGGGCTAGCTGAGCCAGGCAGCTCTCAAGAACTGTGCTCAAGGATGTGTCCAGCAGGATGGCGTGCCACAGGGAGCCACAGAGCAGCTGCAGGAACTGTGTGGGGCCTTGCAGGGTTGGAAGGGACCGGTGGAGATCACCCAGTGCAACCCCCATGCCCAGGCAGGGTCACCTGGAGCAGGGGACACAGGAAAACATCCCACTGGGTTTGGAATGTTCCCAAAGAGAGAGACTCCATGCCCTCCCTGGGCAGAGGTTCCAGTGCTCTGCCACCCTCAAGGTAAAGAAGTTCTTCCTCATGGTGAGGTGAAACTTCTTGGCCATTGCTCCTCATCCTGTACCTGGCAGCGCTGAAAGGGTTCTGGCACCATTTTGTTCAGCCAAAGACATCCACTCTGGGCTGAAGACAACTGGTCACAATTTGAAACACTGGGAGACTGTTAATCAGCTGCTTCATTTGGTAATCTTTTCCAGTGATTAATCATCCTCACTGCTAAAAACTGTGCTGGATTTCTCATTTGAATGTATTTGGCTATGGCTTCCTGCTATTCCTTCTTTTTATACCTTTCTTTAACCTGAGCCACTTAATTGTATAGTAACCACTACTCTTTCCCTGTGGATTTCCAGGGTAATCAAGTTACCTCTCCATTTCCTTTTGGATAATCTAAAATATTTAAACTCCTTAATGCTGCCACTTTCAGATGGAGCCTAACCAACTCTGCAGCTTGAAATTCTGTGTACAGCTTTTTTTTTTATATATCCCCAGTAGTGTTCTTCAAAATCCTTTTTAAAATATCAGTCTCATTAAAATCAGATTAAAATGCATTTTGCCCAAATAAGCTCTGCCTCCCAAGTGATCTGTATGACTTTAATAAGATTTCCCCTTCCTCATGTTAGTTCTTACTTTGTACCAGCCAAGGGTTTACAATCCATGTTACAATCCATGTTGTTATATTTGCTTTGGTGGAGTGCAGCAGTGTTGGGGGAGCTCCTTCTGATCCCAGAGCCACCTGGGGCAGGTAGCAGCTCCTGTAATGTTGCACTCTAATAAGATCTCAGCGTTTTTCCCAGGCTGATTCTGCCAAGTACGGACCTGTCCCTCCCGTGGCAGTGAGCTGAGGGACTGCCGGGCTTGTCCCTGACCCCGCAGGGTGCAGCTGGCTGGGCCAGGGGACCTGCGGCCCCTGCACCCCTCTGAATCAGCTCCGGCCATCCCTCCTCTCTCACGAGAGCTGGGGGTGTGTAGTGCTATGTATTTACACTCCTCTACATTTGTTGAGGCATTTTCTATGCAGGCAGCATAATAAGTAAAACAAGCAAGACAGGGAACCCAGGGTTTTTGCTGATGTCTGGTGCAGTCAGAGCTCCCACTGCTGTGTTCCAACACCCATTTGCCCATGGGGAGGTGTGAAATGAGCAATCGTAAAGCTGAGACCAACTTCAGCTGTTCAACATTTTAGAAATCTCCTTTTTTGAACCACCATATGTGCCATATTTTTTCATCACAGAACTTCCACATGTGACTTGTCTTATTTTCTTTCCAGTAGTGTTGGTATGACCAGCCTGTGCAAGACAAGAAGCTTGTAAAATATCTCTTTGATTAATCCCAGTAGCTTAACTAAAATTGCTATTTACAACCAGGTGGTCTTTGCAGGACAGGTGGCAGCTAAAGCACTGCTCTCTGCCAGCTGTCCTTCACCCCCACCACCTCGTGCAGTCCCACCCACTGCACCAGAGCCGTGGGCTTTGCAGACCCAGTGATGGCCATGGCCACAAGCCTGACCTTCTGGACTTCAACCACAGAAAAGTGATGTGGATTCCACACTTTGATGTCTGTGGGTCTGCAGACACAGTCCCACTGTGGTTTGTATTTATAATTCAATGGAGTTTTGATTATCTCTGGGGGAATTAAGGAAAATGGGGTTACAATGAAAGACCCATTTGTATTTTCAAAATGTGCCTTGTGAAATCCCTCACAAGATTCACCTTAATGCATTCCTCAAGTCAGGAGTGA
The DNA here is from genome assembly GCA_013397755.1 of Cnemophilus loriae. Taxonomy (NCBI): domain Eukaryota; kingdom Metazoa; phylum Chordata; class Aves; order Passeriformes; family Corvidae; genus Cnemophilus; species Cnemophilus loriae. Next base: position 2,303,848 of record VZTF01009642.1, on the reverse strand, counting down.
GTAATGTGATTTAGCTTCTACATTTTATAGGATCTGCAGCTGTAGAATTAGAAAACAGAGCCAAAATAAATAATAAAAATAAAACAAGTGCCAGAGATACGCAATTGCCATTCTAAGCATAAGGCAGCTCCTGTAAATAGGAGTGTCAGGTAGAGCCTGCTGAGCTTCCTTAGGGAAATAACAGGACAGCATCTTTCCATCACTGAAATCATCTGGGAAACAGCCTCTGTAGGAAGTCCTCTACAGTTCCTCGTTTCTCATGTTGTCTTACCTTAGGTCAGCCTTTACTCAGGGACCTGCCACGGATTTGGCAAATAAAGGTTTGTATGTGCCCAGAGCCGGTAGCAGACACGGCAAGAGTGAAAACGGGCAGCGGCGGCTGGTTTCTGGTCTTTTTCTTGCTTTTTAGAGCAAGCCCTGCCAGGTGCTGAGCTTGTCCCTGCCCCGGGCTGGCCGCTGTGATTGCTGTGCGGGGCAGCTCAGCGGGCGCGGGGTCCATCGCTCCCGCCCGGCCGGAGCACAGCACCTGGGGATGCACAGCCAGCCCAGCCCTCTGTGCACCAAGCCGTGTCAAAGCAGATCTCTGCAGTGCCCTGCACTATTAACACATTTTAACTCTCTTCCTTCCCTTCCCTCCCACTCCAACCACCCATCTGTAATGATTTTGCCTTTCTATTTGTTAATGAAGTCGAAGCAACCGAGAGCAGCAGCTTTAATGCTGGATGAAACACCTCCCTGGAGCGCTGAGTGTGTGACACAGCAGGGGGAGCGCTGCATGTCGGGTTGGTCTTTCTGTGAGATACCTGTGCAGAGAACTCGACATCCTTGTCTAGGCAGATAATATATTTCCTTTTCCCTAGCACTTTGCAATGCAAGTCTGAACATTCTTAGTCTTTCAGATACGAATGAAACACTTTTTTTTAACAGTTTGCAAACTTCTTTCTGATTTTATTCCCTCTCTTTTCTGTCTGGTACTCACTGGAATCGATTTTTAATTGAAATCACTCCACCTCTAGGTCGGCCGGAGAGGTGCAACCATTACCTTTCTGTCTTCTCAAGTTTGGAACATATTTTTCATTTTGCAGCTATAGAAATCAGCTCTCTTTGCTTCCAAAAGAGCAGCAGTTACAAGAAATGCACATCTTGAGCAGCAGAAAAACAAAAAGTGGCAATAAGTGAAGCCCTGGCAGAAAGCCTGGGGAGGGCACAGGTGCCCCACTGCTGTGTTTTGAGGCAGTTTGTTTGTTTGTAGCTAACTGGGCCAAAACTCAGGGAGCTCCCCAGGATGGGGGAAGATGTATGTACCGGGGGGAAAACGGTCTGTAAAGGCACAGCCACACTGCAGAGACACCAGTTTGCTGTGATTTCCCTTTGGATGCCATGATCTGATCCATACTTCAATGTGTTTGGGCAGGTAGTTCCACTTTAGGGTTTTTTTAGGTTTGGGGTTTTTTTCTTTTTAATCCAGTTCAGTTCCATTGCCATGAAAATCTGATTTCCATTTGGGACGAAAATTTACAATTCCCATCAGTTCTACTGAACTGATGGACTTAGAGGTTCTCCTTTATATTATTTTTCAGTATGGTCAGAGCTCTGCCTCTCCAAATACTGTGTGCTTTGCCTGGTCTAGCTTCCCTTTCTCCTTCTGCCTTTGTGCATGCTGTTCACCCGTCACATTTTGGAAATTGCTTTAGATGCAAATACATCCATTTGTGACTCCACACTCAAGATTTTAGAAGTTACTAGAAAATTCAAAGTAACATACGACACATCTGAGCCTTTGCTGCTGATTCACGTAATTGGTTTTAGGGATTTGGGTTTTCTCATTTTCTACTTTTATTAACAGATGTTCTCTTCCATTTCAAAGGGCTTGAAAATGTTAATTGTTTAAAGTACCAAGTCAGATCGTTCTTTATCCTCTCTGCGTTTTTCAGCTTTTTCTTTCTGCAAGATCACCAAGCAGTATTCAGCACATTTATTTCACTCCACAGACCTCAGTTACAGATTAGTAGACTCATTCCCTTCACGCAGCACGCTGGGATTTAGAGAAATAGAAGTAAGCAGAAAACACTGGACTTTAAACAGGGGCTCAGATACAAAAACAAGTTACCTGGCTTGGGAAGTTTAAAAGGAGCAGCTGGGCTGCAGGAACTGGCTGTGTCCATGCTTTTGGCTTGACTCAAACAGGAGGATATTGATTTAGTTTTGTCTGGAACACGGAAGGGTGAGCAAAGTCCAGCTCTCTGGTATTTCCAGTGGTTCAGACCATGCACACAAAGAGGAACAGCTCATCTTGTCCATAGCAACTTTCTTCATTTGTGGTTCCATTTTGCTGCACTTGAGCCCCACATTGTCATTGACTGGGAGTATTTCGGATGGGCTCTAGGACACATTATCTGAGCTGTGTTTCATCATTAAATACACATTTGTGCTTGAGCTTCCTGTAGGTTTCTAGGCAGGTGGGCACTTCCAAGCTGAAACCAAATGAGGCTCTCTAGTGATGACCTAGAGGGTCCTGGCTCCAAAACCACAACCACAAGCCCCAATGCCCCAGGGCACTTTGCCTAACTTAGAGTGATGGGCAGATATCTGCTTTCAAAAAGGGAAAACATCTTCCTCTTCTCTCCTCAGTTACCCTTCCCAGACCCATTCACGAGGGCCAGAGTACAGGAAAGGAAATGCCCCAGGGTAGCTGCTACAAAGACATCAGCTTCTTCTCTAAATATTCAGAAATCATAAGAAAAAGTGCTCTTGGCCATTGAAAACTGCTGAAAGTGGCCCAGTGATCAAGCAGCAGCAATGATGCTTTGCCTGTTTCCCCCTGCTGCCTTCCCTGCTCCTTGGACACGTCTATCACACACTGGTGGAAATTGAAGGGGGTTTCTTACCCCCATGGGCCTGTTTTTAGTCTCAAATAAAGGTTTTGCAAGACTTTAATGGAAAGCACTAGAGAAATTCAACATCCTATCAGAGCTGGGGCACAGGCTGACTGAGGAGATGACGCACAGCCCTGGGGCTGCCTCAGGGAAGGGTTTCTTGTGCCCTTGTTCTCGTTTCTATCCATCTTGCAGCTCCAGCAAAGAGCTCTGGATAAACATGACTTGGGCCTTTAATAATGTACAACTTATAGTGAACAAGACAGCAACCTTGTGTCTTCTCCTTTTCAAAGGGAGCTTCTCCTCTGTTTCCTCCATCAAGGCAAGGGCCAGAGGCAGGTTTAACGCTTCCCTGGCTAATAGCAGGAGGGCTCAGTGATGGAGAGGGGAGCACAGAGGTTCTGGGGACAGCCAGAGGGATGTCAGACAGGGACAGTCATGAGGAGATTGCACAGAGAGGCTTGAACCTGCCCCCCTCTGTTCTGCCAGTAATTCGCCACTCCTGTCTCAGTGCAAACAGATTCACCGCATGATACACAGGTAACTCGTCACCTCAGGAGGCTACTCTGCCCAGCAAGGATGCCAAGGGCTCCCTCCAGTTGTCTGAAGGACTAGTGCCACCTGAGGGGTGACTTGAGGACATCTGAGACCTCCATGAGGCAGATGTGAAGCGTAGCACGGTGCCCCACGGAGATCTCTAATGGCACCAGATCCCCGTGTTTAAGCAGCTGCCTTGCAGGCGTCCGCCCTGCTGGACTGCAACATGGGAGCACAGCTGCCAAAAATGCACATTTTGTACCTTAACATCATTCCAAAGTCGTGTTGGGTTACAAATTACAGATCCAAGTGACAACTCTGCATGTCACAATTCCCAGCAAGACGTTTCAGCTGGGCCAATTAAGACTCAGTCTGGTAACTTTATGTAAGTTATTTCTTTTAGGATTTCAGCAATGGGCCTGGCTGCCAAGTGACATTTCTGAGCACTTTGTTCTAAGCTGAGGCAGTCTCTGATGATCCAAGCCACCCCGTGAAGACATCAGCAGTAATCCCTTCAAAGACACAACCCTCCTTTTCCTCTGAAATGCCGTTGGTAGTTTGTTTCTTTCTGAAAGAAAACAGCAAGTGCTACAACATGATATATAGTTTATTGCTATTAATTTTTGGATACGTTATTTCTGAGCATATCCTATCTCTTAAAGTTTTTTATTAGCTGGAATAATTTTCACTATTTAAGGGAATCTGCCTGTTGAATTGTGGGGTTTTCCTACTTAATTAAACTACAAATGAATTTCACTGTTAATTTTCCTGATATCCATTTCCTCAGCACAAATAAGTGGAACATATGTCCTGTCAGTGTTTTCCTGCTGCAATAATATACACGCAGCTTCCTCACCAGCTCACTCCTGTGAGGGTGGGAGATATCCATACGAGGATAAATCTGAGTGACCGGAAGCCAGAGGCCTCCACAAGCTGTCCCAAATCACCAGCACTGTGCTCAGTCAGAGCAGAGCTGGGAAGGAGGCACATAATAAAGCAAAGGGGAATTAACCAAGACATGTGATCACAGTGCAGGTCTTCCTTGAGCAAAGATTTCTCATCATGCACAGTTTTCCGTATCACCTTTGCAAATAATTGGGAAAGACCAATGAAACCGCTTAGATGAAAGCCCTGGAGGCAGAGCAGGAATTATTAAAATGCCATAGCTTGTACCTGCACCTAGATCAGCCCACACAACAGGCACTGGAGTCAAATGATACAGTCACTGCTCTGGATTTTCTAGATGGTATTTCGTGTGTCTGCAGAGAAGGGAGTTCAGAGACATTTCCAAATTCTGGAGGTGATCAGCTGTGAAGTTTAAATCTGTTTCACGGCTGGAATAGGGCATAATAATATACTGCTTTACAGATAATTGTGCATAACATGGTTTTTCTATCTCATTCTGTCAGCTGCAGCATCTCTCTCCATTCTTACTGCAGCCCAAGAAATCCTCACGCTAAATCTTTCCCCACCAGTCTGCTCTGTCACATCTACACCAGCCTACATGTTATTGTCTCTTTAATTTCGCTAGGTAGGACGTCATTGTGCCTTATATCATCCTGCATATGATTCTCAAACGATCCTCTAATTTAATTTCACATCCTTTATTTTGTATTTCCAGGCAGTTGCCATTTCTCTTAGTCCTGGTGTTTTACATTATTCTCCTGTCCTGACTATATGATCATCCAATTTTTCTTTCTGCTTTCCCCAGTTCTGATGGGTTTTCATCTATTTCTCTGGCAAAGTTTTGGTGTCAATTCACCAATTAATTCTTGCTGTCACCACCTCCTATTAATACGGATTAGGTGACTATGGAATTTTGAGAACTTGAGCCCTAGTTTCCAGCAGTTTTAAGGGGAGAGAAGCAGCTCAGAGCTGACCTGCCAGTTTGGGAGCCCAGATGTCTTCAAAGGATGGCTGTACTGGACCAGACAGTAGAAATCTGCAGTATCTCACATGAGGAAAAGAGCAAAAAGAGGAAACTTCTCATGTTTATTACAGCAGTAATGATATCACAGTGGGGGTGTGTTGCCTTATTCCAGATTTATAGCTGGGATCTGTGAACGTCCCAGGGCTCAGCATGCAGTCCCAAAGACACTCTATTTGCATGTACTCCACAGTCAATAAATAAAAAATGGAAGTGTCAGAGAGGCATTTTAAAACACTCTGGTATTAAGCAGTTGCCAGCAGATCTTGTGCTTTTTGGTCGTTACTCTCCCACAAGCTCTCCCTGCATGTTGTGACGAGCTGGAGATGTTCGAGCTTTACTGCCAGACTGAGAACCAAAGCAAAGAGGGAAAGAAAAAGGAGGGGGGGAAAGTTATCTTTAAATCTGTGTGTCTTAAGCTAAAATCCTGCCTGCAGACAGCCCCTGCCTGGCACTAAGAGTGATGACTAAGCACCGTTTCCTTCTGTGAACAACCACTTCACTGACAACCTCAGACATGCAGCCCTACACACCAAGGGACACTGATGGGCCATGAAATTTGAGTCTGTATCAATGCTAGGTTTAACTTCCCATCCTTCACTCCAGTTCCAGATAGACATAATTCATAACAGACAGGTTTTTCAGTTAGCAAACAGAAACAAAGCCAGTGTTAGCAAAAAGGTCAATTTTTTACCAATCCACTTTTTTCTGCAGATTCAGGATCTGAGAGGTGATTAAAGCAAGACAAGGTTATTACTTGAAATGAAAGCATGAGGATATTTTTTTCCTCTGAGGTGCAAAGCATGCAGAGGGAAGAGTGAGACCTGCAAGATCTCTGAGCAGGGCCCTCTTTCACACCTCCACCCCTCTTCAAGCTGTCTGTATCCCCTCCAGCCCACTTAACTCACACCTCTAGTAACAGAGACACAGGGCTGTCATTCCTGCAGTACATCCCTTCTTCCCCAAAACCCTGTGTGAGTGGGCAGACCACCAGATCTCACTCTCGCATGACCCCAGCAAAGCTGAAGCTTAACTTTTATCTGAGCTGCCAGCCTGGAAGAAAAAAACAGGTGGTCCTGAGAGAGGTCCCTGCATCCTCACCGATGTCCTCCCCATGGTTACCTGTCCCCTGAAGCTGTCCACTCCTAGGACCTGTCCTCTATTTTGCTGTCACTTTTTCTGCTCATATCTCCCTTGCTAGAACCTTCTGATTTCACTTCCAGGCATCACACAGGTTAATGTCAGCTATATAACCCAAGGATATATAGTGTATTTAACCACTGCAGTCAGCTCCCTTACTTTCACCCTCTAGAACATAACCTTTTCTTTTTCTTTTCAGAAGAAGACAACGCATTGCCATGAAATGACCACTTAAAGATGAGTAAATTTAGAGCTCATCCAGCCCTGCAAAGGCAAATGCAAAATTTTAATTTGCTTTCCTCAAGCAGGACTTTTCCTACTCCATTGCGCTGGCACTTACGCACTGCCAGAGCTTTACACACTGCATGATGTGAAAGAAAGACAGTCACAGGGAATAAAATAATTTGTGCTGCAAGGCTCCTCAGTCATTTGGTAATTAATCTGAATTATTTTTGCATTTGGGCTGGAATGGAAGGATGAGTTCCACCTCAGCGAGAGCTGAATGTTTCTGTGCTCCTGACTTTTTGTCCATGCCTGCAGGTATTTCCCCACTAAGTGCTGCACCTGGCACCTACACAGGAGACAACGAACGCAAGCTCATGTCTCTCACTTCCCCCACCAGCTCGGCCAGTTTTGGTGACTTGTTTGAGATCTTGCTCTTCACCCAGTGCCTTAAAGCCATGGCCCCCAAAATGAAGGTGCCTGGTGGATCCCACCGCATGTGAAATTACCTGTGCCCCCATGATCATTTTCCTGAATTACTGTTGGCTCATGCCAGAGAAAGCAGCATCACAGATGACACTGAAAGTTTGAAATTCGCTGGCTTGGACTTTTTGATTATTATTCTGCTTCCTCTGTGAGAGATGAACTGCACTCCCAACCTCGTGTTCTTTATTTGCAGGTGATTTTGACTTAACTGCAATATTGATCCCAAGATGGATACGAAGCCCAGCAGCTTAAGCCCTGTCCCTGAAGGTGTGAAAGCTTCATTAGATTTATGAAATTCTCCAGGATATACTGGGGCTCTGCAGTTTATCTAGTGAAAAAGCTTTACATTTTACTCACATCCACATGATTTGTATTCCTTGCTGAATTATTATTTTTCATTATTATTATTTAGACTCAAGGTTTCTCCTCTAGCTCAACTGCACAAGAAACGCAGTCAATTAGTAGGTGATGAGATGAGCAGTCCATCCCCCATGAGTCTCAGATATCCCATCTCTCGGCCTCATCCTAACACTATCATCTCCCCTTCACATCCTTTCTCTCAGGCAGGACAGATTCGGAATTTTCCTTAGAGGGAATTAATGAGGCTTTATTACTTTCTTTTGTTTTCACCCGGGATAAACAAAAGCATCTTTAGAAGGGGTCAGATAAAATCAAGAAGCAATGGCCTTACAGGTGTGTCCCAGTTTTGGCTGGGATAGAATCAATTTTTTTCACAGTAAGGGTTGTGCTTTGTATTTTTTTGTGTGTGTTTTGTATGGAACCAGTGCTGATAACTCAGGGATGCTTTCCTTATCCCTGGGCAGTGCATATGCGGGGCCAAGGCCCTTTCTGCTCCTCATCCTGCCCCACCAGCGAGGAGGCTGGGGGTACACAGGGAGCTGGGAGGGACAGGACAGCTGAGCCCAGCTGAGCCAAGGGACATCCCAGACCACAGGGCATCATGCTCAGCACACAGAGGTGGGGGAAAGAGGAGGAAGGGGAGGGTATTTGAAGCAATGGTGTTTGCCTTCTCAAGTCAACTCTGCGTGTGATGGAGCCCGGCTTTCCCGGAGATGGCTGAACACCTGCCTGCCCATGGGAAGTGGGGAGTGAATCCCTTGGTTTGATTTTCTTGAGAGAACAGCTTTTGTTCTTTTTGTTTTGTTATTGAGCTGTCTTTATCTCAGCCCACCTCTTTTCTCACTTCCACTCTTCAAATTCCTTCCCTCACCCCCGTCGTGTGGGAGCGAGCGAGCGGCTGAGTGGGGATGAGTTGTCACCTGGGGTTAAACCACAACAAGATGCAAATGAAACCCGGCATCACCTTCTGACTCAGCAGAAACATCACCCAGCTGTGGGGACAGAGCCCCAGGCAGCACACTGCACACCAGCTCCACGGCTAAAGTGGCACTGGGGCACCAAGGGGACCACTTAGGACCAGCATTTTTCAATAACTTCCCTCACTGTGTGTCATGGGGAGTTAGTGGCAGATCTCTGACATTTGTAGAACAGACTAATTCAGAGGCTGAGAAGTCCAGAGAGGATAATGAATTTAGACAGGTATTAGCTAAATGAGAGAAGAAAAATGCCACCTTGTATATATAGGAAATACCATCCAAAATGTGGAATTTTTATTCAGAAAGAGAATGAAGCCTTGAAAGTAACAAAACAGAAGTTGCCCAAGAACAGACAATAAATAAGGTGAGTGCAAGGTGAGCAGAAGCTGGTAAATGTCATCAAAATGTGTCCATGACTCGGGCCTGTTCCCTGGAATAGCCGCAGGCTCTGCAGCTCCACAGGGAATAGAAGCAGGCGGTACCAGCACTGGATGGATACACTGGCAGGATTGGTGAGGAGGATAGCAAGGGCGGTTGAGGATCAGGAAGAAGGAGACATGACAGCTACACACTTGAGGATTTTGCAAAATGGCAATATCCAAAGAAATGCAAGCAGGTTTCAGCATAGCTCTGTGTGGAGGGAATGTAAATCAGCCTGCTGGAAGATCAGGAAAACCTCCCTGACAGCCAGATCAAGCTGACTGGGAAGTCACACAGCTTCCAATAGGCAGGATGGGAGCATTCTGCACCCAGTCTGGACTAGCATGAGACAGCTTCTCCCAGACACTGGTAGCCAGCCACAGCCACAGTCCTGGCCCAGCCACCTCCTCTGGGCTGCCCCAGAGACAACCTTCCACCTCATCAGGGCAATGCTGCTCCGGCAGTTTCCCACTTGAGATAAAGCAGAAACATTCCTGACTGCCCTTTTACTGCAGTTTTGGTGAAGCTTCAGTGTGACAAACCGTTACAGAAATGACATCTTTTTAGGCGTTTCTAGTTTTTGCACATAGCAAGAAAACACGTTTTTCTTCCCATGAAATAGTGACTGTTCTCACCATTAAATGGCTGTTTGGATTTTCATCACATTTTCTACTTGCAAAAACCTTTGGATATGGGCATTATTTTAAGCTAGCTCTAGCAAAGATACTTGCAGTCATAACAAAAATGGAGCTTTAAAAGACCTTTTACAGCTCTGATTTTCCTCACTTCTGCCCAGAGATCATCAAAGATTTTGCTTGTTCAAGGCGGTATTACTGAGAACATAATATGGTATATTTTTAAGAAGACATTTCACCAGCAACATCCCCAGATTACAAGCAGCACCCCTTTTGTACAGGTATATTTTTGGCTGTACCTGGTGGTACCCTGGAGCAGCCTGGAGCTACAGGGATGAGATGTAGCACTCGTGTGTCATTATCAGCCTTCTATGGACTGCAGCCTCATGAACAAAATCTTTGTTCTCTCTTTAAGTCTCTTTGCTAAATGGTGGCAATACACCAATCTGGAGCAGGCAGCAGGTTTGGTTTGTTTTTTCAGGTGAGGAGTTCCCCCACTCCCTCTGACAGAAGAACCATGGAATGCACAAAGAGTTACTGTCATTAAAACCCCTCAGCTGAAAAACAATTGCACCAGGCAGCCCTGTGCTAAACAAGTGCTTTGAGCTGCCAGGCTCCACACACAGTCCTGGCTGACCTTTATAGAGAGTTTCTGCTGTGCCATTAATTTTCACAGGTCCCTTAGGTGAGCACTTCAGAGAGTCTTCCCTCGCTTTGCACGCTGCGATTCCAGGGTTATGGCATTTTCAGACACACCAGCCAAAGACCCATGCAGGCTTATTTTATTTAATGCGTATTTTTATATATCCTTTTAATCAAATATTTGGCTGCTGCAATCATCTTGACTGATGAATGTGAGCAGGACTCCTCTGTGTTCGATGCCTGGGTCCTTCTCATCACACCATTCCTCCCCTAATATAGGGACATGGGTATAGGGCATCTTGTCAGAACCTAACTGATTATTTCTAAGAATTACCAGAATCTATTTCTTCCTCTTGAACTAGAATCTGAAATATTATAATATAATAATATAATTATTTAATACTAATATTTAATATTATTTAATAATTATATAATAATATAATCTGAATCATTTTCCTATAAGGTAGGCCACCTAAATGATTAAACCTGTGACCACATTGCTAATTTAAATACACTATTTTTAAAAGCTATTGAAAAAAGTCCAATTCTCAAAAATATGTTTCAAGATCTTGCTTTATTTAAAAGCACAGCCCTCATTAGAAAACCCCTTCTGAATGCAACCACTAAACATTTTTTAAGCTTTCCAAGAGTTACTTGGGCAGATTTACCGATGTCTGTGCATTACAGGTAATAGAGGCAAACACTGCCATGACAAAGGGAGGCCAGACAGTGCAAGGTCCTAAAAATCACATCCCAAGTAGCAGCTGCTGCCCCAGAAGAGCTCCCGGTAATTACAGCCCCACAAGAAGCATAATGGGATGTAATACAGAGCAGTTTATGAAGTTCAAAATACACCTGTGGTGCATCCCAATTCTACAAACAACTATGGCAAACATTATATAGCATTCCTTTGGGGACGAGAGAAAATTACACACAGAGGGACTAGAAATCTATTAAGCCATTCAGCAGGTAATAATTCCTGCCAAATCAGGCCATAATGTTAGCTGCTTATTAGGTGTATTAGATACCCGCAGACAGAAGGCAGCCGGCACCGTTCTGTGGCACAGCATTATCCCTTGATTTGTTTCAGGCCACTTATATTTGTCACCCACCCCCTCAGGAAGCCAAAGCCACCACCTGGCATCAGTTAGCTGGAGGCTTCCCTCTGTAAATTGATCTTTGTGAATTAAGGCAGCAGAAGCTGTGGGCTGAATTACACCCAGCTGTGTGCAGGGTTGTTTTAAGAGGAGATTGTATTTTCAACTCAGGTGAGCCAAGGAAGGGATGATCAAGTTTTGCTGCTGTAGTAAATCATACCCTGAAGGCTTTGTGGTCTTCCCCAAAACAAAGCTGCGCACAGACCAAGGGCTCTGGCAGCAGTATTAGCACTTGTATCCAACATCAGACTTAACAATAAAATGATCAATGCTCCTGCAAGAAAAGAGAAGAGAGAAAACACACCAACAGATATTTTATAGCCATAAACTGCAAAAATTAGATTTCAGTAAGTTATGTGACTCCTTGAGCAATTATTGGGTAGTAATCTTGGAGAGCAATCTAATTTAAATTTCTATTTACTGTTATTATGTTACAGCTGCTAAGAACAAGAGTCTGTCAGTCCTTCCCCTTCTTTTTTCCTGATTGCCTTCACCCTTTTACTGTGGAGCTGCTTACCCAAAACTCCACCTGGAGCATGCAGGCAGTAACCCCAGGGGCAAAGGGCCCCACACTGCAAGGGTACCATCCCCACTGGTGTATAAATAGCTCAGTGCCATAAGTGACCCACCCCTCCATTGTGTAACTTACTCAAAAACCACACCAGATTTTAATTATCACATTATTTTCATGTAATACCTAAAAACCATTGCAGAGGGACACTATATAAAAAACATTATGCAGCAAGTCACTCAAGACTTGCACTCATCACATCAAGACCTGGCTTTAAATGAACTTTCCCATCATGTCTCAAGTTTTTAAATTTAAAAGGGCAGATTTGGAGTAATCTGAGCCACTTCTATCTAAAGTCTAATATACGTGGTAGCTTCACAGTGTGTGATCCAGCTATGAATGAGTAAAATGCCTTTTCAATATTGCCTGTGCACATCAGTATAAAGACAATATTGAAAAGTCAGTTGTGTTTACCAAGTTAACGTGCACCTTTTATGTGCTCACTTAAGCCAATGCACTTGTGTCAATGGCAAGCCAAGGCTGTTAAGGCAAATACGAAAACTATAAAAGCTGAATTAAGTTTTTCTATATCTTTGCAGTTGCCTCTTATTTTGTATTCTCCTGCTCCTTTTTTATTCCCCACGTGAAGCTGAGCACCATCCCCCTGCTGAAATGCTGACACTTGCAGTTCTAACTTCACTGCAGCAGAAAAGGCCCAGGAAGACAAGTCTGGATCCTCCTGCCAAAGCCTGGGCAAGGAACAGAAGGTGATGGAGGTCACCAGGCTGGGCCACGGTGCTGTCCAAAAGCTCCAGGCATGTGGTTTGAAGCAAGGAGTCTCCCAGTCCTGCAGGTCCTTCCTTCTGCTTCCTCACCAGGTATTGATTGTTTATCATGTATTGGAAAAGTGCCTTTCCTGATCTACCACCTCGGATGATGAGAGGAGCCTCTGTACCATCATTACCTTCCTCTCTATGTCTGGACATTTTTCCTGTCTCAAGGAATTCCCAGTCCCCCTCTCTCCTCCTCTGCTGAAACAAAATATGTGAAGTTATCCCTGTGCTGAACAATGGAAAAAAAAACCCCAAACCAAACGGTACTTGATGTGAATCAGGGCTTAAAGGCAGAGAGGCAAAATGAATCCAAACTAAATTTTCATTAATACTCATGAAGAGTGAAGTACTTTTTTCCTTTGGGAAAGACAGCAAACAAAGCAGCAAAGTGACTTTCATCACCTTCTGGCTTTGGCTGCAGCAGCAGGTGGCAGGGATCACACATCTGAGGAGACTCAGGGCACTCACTGCAGCCCTACATCCCACAGTCCCACAGCAGCAGCAGCACCTCCTCCGCCAGGATCAGGGCTGAGGCCACTGCCAGCACTGCCCACCAGGGAAAGAAAAACCCTGCAGATAGGATCAGACAGGCGCAAGTGTTTTCTGCCAACAAAATTTCACATTTCCAGTATGTTTTGAATGAAACTTTTAGAAGCAATTTTTTTATGCCAGTGAATTTCCCCTCAGATTTTTTATTTAAGCTACTCCAACTTACTTGAGTTTCTGAAGGACAAAAATTCTATGAAAATTAATAAACTGTTACACAGCTACGTATTTAACAAAAATTCCGTTTCTAAGGACCAACAGCCCGTGTACCCAGCAGAAGGCACGCATGTCGTCACAAAAGCTGGCAGGGAAGATGCTTGGGTGGGATAAGGAGAACGCAAAGAAAGCTGCCCCTTCTTCCCAGTCCAGCTCTGGATGCCCACCTGCAGGATTCAGCCCTGTGCAATCCCTCTGTCCAGCTTCTTAACCTTGCTCTGACTGCTGGAGCCAAACAGATTTCTCATTTAAAGGATAACTAACCTTCCAAATGAAAGTCAGGGTTCCAGGCTGCACAGAGGTGCTGTGGAAAGGAAAACCATGGAGACCCCAGCTGCAGGCCTGTCAGTTCAAATCCCACCTCACTGCATACCAACCTCTCTGTCTACACAAGCTCCAGGTGTATTTTATCTATCCCTCCAACGCACCCATTTATAACATGGTTAAACTCTTAGGGCATGGGAAAATAGTGTATCATCTGGTTTCCCTGTCTTTTGGAGGCTGGAAAAGCTGCTGCTGCAATTCTCATTAGGGTTGCAGCGGGTCACAGCACCTGGGCCCTGACAGCCATTACCTGGAGAAAGCATTTAACTGCTGCTATCCAGCAGGTTCTTCAGCTGGGGGAGGAGGTGAGGAGCAAGCATGAAGGGGAAGGCTGCATTCAGGCAGCACACTGAACCATGACCATGGTCTGGACGTCACCACAAATGGCACAGAGTCCCCTAGTCCCCATGCCATCTCTGGTTTCTCAGCCTGCTGCTCAGCTCTGGTGCCATTGCCACACAAAACACACCCCATTCATTAGGGAAATTATGGACACAGTGGAATAAAAAAAAAGAAACACACAGAGGACAGCGGTTGCAGAGTGTTACAAAATAAGACATCAACCCCAGAGGTCATAGAGCATTGTCTTCTATCATCTCTTTGATCATTAGTTTTGATCTATTTAGCACTGTAGGGCACAGACAATAGATGAGAGACCCTTTCCCTGAGTACAACAGTGGGAGGAGGGGGAGCAAGGGACAGTAGGTATTCGGTGGGCAGTATTTGTGCCAGCAAACAGCTGCCATCGCCACACAGTTTCCCAGCACAGAGGCTCAGAGGCTTTTGCCACACCCATGCAGTGAGCAGCTGAAGTATCCCAGTGAAGCTCAAAAGGCCGAGTCCACCACCAGGAGAAGCCCAGGAACCCCAGCATCACCTGGGAAAACACACAGGCTGCATATCTCCCATTCCCCTGCTTCAGGACCTGTGCTCATCCCCTCTGGCTCAGCTCCCGATGCATCAGGCACTCTCTCACCTTTACCTTGCAGACAGGTCCATGTTTGTCTGATTGGACAGGTATTAGCAGCTGCCAGGGTGCTGCAGGGCACACAGGGGTGAGAGAGTGGAAGGACCATGAGTTAGAGGTGATTGCCCAAACACAACAAAATCATCCCCCCCACCCTGCAGGGTGTTTCACAGCTGAGGAAAGGTGTATCTGCCCTTTTTGAGCTCTTTGTCAGCTTGCACATTTGGCAAATAAACCACATTAGACATTTTGCAGGTCAGATGAGTTAATGGAGGTGAGAGAGGAGCAAAAGGTTGCCAGGTCATGACTTCATGAAATCAAAGTGCATTAGCAATAATTAGAGGAGTTCTATAAATACTCATAGGTCTGTAAAATACAAGAGGGACACACAGCTGCTGCCCAGCTCCAGCCCTGGACCACTTCCAGGGCATCTGCTCAGGCTGAACCCTGTGGTTACACCAGAGCAGCCTGGTTATGGCTCAGCTCCCCAGAAAAATGCAAAAACTTTCCTCCTCCCCAAACCAACCCTCAGGTAACAGCACATTTCGCTCAGAAATGCCTGGAGAGCCACACTGAGAGCAGTGTCGAGATGTACGTGCAGTATCACCCCAGCAGGGTAAGATTATCATTATCTGCACTTTGTGGGGGACAAGCACAACACACTAAAGGCACCTTGCTACAACCCATCTCTCTCAGGACTGTGATAGAGCAGAGCTCTGCCTGGCTTTATCTCTGTTTTTGGTATAGGTGGATGTCTGTGCCATCTTCTGTGCACTCCCTACAACCAGGAGCAAGGAAAGGTTGAGGTAATTCAGAACTGAATTGCAATGAGAGTGCAAAAACCTCCTCGCAGTTATCTCCTGAAGTAGTGTCACATACTGCATGTGACATTGATTCCCTTTCAGTGCACCTCTGGTATTCCCTGTGCCGAGGGCCTCAGTCCTGCTCACTATCCCTAGGAAAGCTCACACCACTTCTGGCTGGAGCATCTGCAGGGAGACACTGATTCCTTGGCTCCAGATAGAAAGACAAGGCTCTAATCTTCCTCACCTTGACGTGACTACAAGGCACCAGCCTTTCGAGGAAGCTTTGCCATCAGATGCTTTCAGTTAGCTGCTTTTTTCCAGGCAGGTTGTGCTAAAGGACACAGGATTTCTTGGGGGAAAGTGCCATCCTGTGGCGAAGTGTGAAACGCTGCCTGCACCGAGCCTGCACGCTCCTGCCAGGCGAAGCCTCATGCAATTAAAACACATAATGTGCTGCAATAAGGCCAATTGCCCCCTCCATCCCCACGGTGCTTCAGCTGCAACTCTGCATTACAACAGATTCGTGCATGTTCCTGATTTTCCGGCTTTCTTGAGAGATTTACCTTTTGCTTTATATTTGTTATTTATTAGTGTTTGGGGCACAACTTCCGATATTTTTCACCACTAACACAGTCTGGCTAAATCAGAGTTCAGAAGCTGGAGAAAATAAAACCAACCCAAAACTAAACACCACCTCGCCAAATGGAGGCTCTGGGGGTTTCATCTCAGAGCACAGCCACTGCTGACAGACCCCTTGCCATGCTGTGGGCAGCAGGCCCAGCCTTGGGCTCTGCAACAACGGAGGGATGGGGAGACCCAAACAGGACCAGAGGGAAAATTTTCCATACAGCTGACAAGCCAGGGCATTTAGCTGGGAAGGAGAGATGTATTTAAACCCCTGCGCCAGTTAATGTTCATCTATAAAAAAAATTGGAACAACTCCAAGATGCTAAAAGAGATCAGTCCTGGGTGCTCATGTAGGTCAGCTTCTGGGCTTTCATGAAGTGGAAATGGCTTCTTCTGTGCCGGTCTGTCTTTCAAACAAAACATCTTTCTTGACCTTTTAATTCACGAAAAGAAGAAAAAAACCCAAGCTCTTTTCTCAGCCATACCAGTGTTACATGCGCCACATCAAGGACTACAGCTTCAGCTCCTACAAACTAATTGCTGTTGTACTCTCTAGGCCCCCTCCAGCAGTAAATGCATTTACACTAAAAATACTGCAACTTCAGGAAAAAAAAACTACAGCCCTTCCATGTGCTACTGCCCTAACACACAGAGGGGGGCATCGCTTCTCCTGGAGGTGAGGAACACCTGCAGCCAACATGGGCCAGGCTCTGCCTTCCCTTTGGCAACCCAGTTTTTGATAAAAACATTGAAAGAGACATCTGCAGCATCCACATGGGAGCTGGGATCTCTGTGCTGTTTAAAATAGGAAACTAAAAGGCTTGTACCAGAACAGGGGACTGTCTCTTGGAGCTGATTATTCCAGCACTTTGCTTCTGTGAGGGAAATGAAAAAAAAAAAACCAAAACAAAAACAAAACAACAAAAACTAAGTGACACTAACAACGCATTTCTCTTAATTTTACTGGCAGAGCAGTTTTTGTCCTAGACAGAGGCCACCAGCATCACCAGGCAGCGAGGCTGCACAACACTACCCCACAGCTGGCAGTAGGAGCTCAGTCAGCCCAGCAGGCAATTCCAGGCAGCTTTTCACGTAATAACTCATTCATCCCAACAATACCTAATATTTGGTACAAACATTTTCACAAAATGAAGAGATGAGCCTAAACAGATGTGGCAGTGACCTTCGATTTATTCCAAGTTCAGCTGCATGAAAATACCAGCTTTTAAGCCAATTAAACCTGGAGTCCTACCTCATCTACTGGAATAAAATCAAACTCCTAGAGAAAAGTGAGCCAAGTTTGGGCAAGCCAGACTGCAACAGTTTAGTGCTCTTTGCAATTTTCTGTGCAGAACCAGCACTGCTCCGAATCATCCCGCAGGCACCAGGACAGTAGAAGTGTAAGTCTCCTTTACAGAATTATAAATTCATTAAGTTGGAAAAGACCACCTCAGCTTTCAGCAGATGGAGACAAGCCTGCTCCTAAGATTTCCTTCTAGAATCATGTCCAGCCTTCAGGACGGTCTCCTAAGAGATTCGGTTAGCCAGTCTCATACACAGGACACACAATTACTCCATGACATCAGTCCCATTAAACCCTCTTACACGGGTGTAAAATTGCCTTCTTCATGTAACCTCCCCAGTAACAAGCCTTTGGAGAAGAAAAACATAACTTCATTCTATGTGGGTTTTTTTTAAACACTTGCCTTTGCAATTAACCTTCTGGATGCTTTAAGCCCAACCCAACACAGAACAACGGCAGGAGATCCAAGTGTCAAGATTGCAGAGGGGTTTTCTGGAACTGCCTGTGTTTCACATTGCGCAGTGTGTGCTTTACACAATCCCTCGGATGACCTACCCAGAGGCTGCTCAGCCCCTTCACCACTCACCAGCAGCAGATCACATTCGGGTCCGGTGTTAGAGGCGCAGAACACTGATGAGAGCCATTTCCAGACACTTATTCTCATTGTACAAGGCTGAATTTAGCGTTATGTCTGGCATGTTTAAGTATTGATGACTCTCCATGCAGTCCAAGTCATTAATAGCAGCTGTTCATACTTTTTTTCAGTTCTTTTAACACACTCAAAATCAGCTGTGGCTGCATAACTTCTCCAAAATTATCTACATATATCTATTATATCTACAATATAAAATATAGAAAACACTCTGCAAAAAACTCCCACTTCATTCTATGAGAAGATTAATGTAATTTTAGATCACAGCTACAAAAAAACCTACATTTGTTCATGTAAGGGTATGGCTGGTTTCCCCTCCCTTCTACACAAATGGCAAATAGAAGCTTAAAGCTGCTTCCCTGGGGCCTCAGGAAGATGAACACAGAATTTGTTTAACACTCGAGATCTCCCTCCAGCTGTGTGCAGGAAGAGGAATTCACTCCTGCTCCTTGCACTTGCTCACTGTTATGTATCTGTGTGTCATGAATCCAAGTTTTTCGAGTGAATTTTTAAGACATTTTTTTTCTAGAGAGGAAGATCATCCTTGCCTTATCTTCACACCAGTGCAGTGTATCAAAAAATCCTGTCAATAGAGCACGATAGAGTGGCAGAACCAGGACTGCTGGGAAAGCACAACTCAAATTAACTTTCTCATTTTATGTGTATTTGCCTATTGGTCTCCCTTACCCCATGAATCAGTCTACACTCATAACTCAAACAGTGACTCATAAAAACTGTACCACTGATAGGGAGATGTTACTAATACAGTTTTGTAATAAAATTATTTCACGATTTGTTTGCATCATGTTCTATGTGATTCCAGCATGTAAATTTTTTTACAATGCTTGCTGTAAAAACAGTTTCCCACATTTATCCTTGTTTTGGAGTCACATTTACCAAGCTCTGGCAATTGATAAGCTTCTCTGACAAAAATCTGAGGCATCTTTGCAACTCAGAACAAACCGGGAGATCTCCCTCTTGTGGTCTTCTATGCCTACAGCCTCAACTCCATCTGTGGGCTCAGAAGTGCCCAAAGAAGAGTTTTCTCTCATCAAATATCAACAGAAATTGTAAGCAATTCCAGTCACTATAGAAAGCGTTCTTCCTAGAAAGAATGAGAAAGAGATTGTTTTCACTTTATTTTTATCTACATGGTATTTTCTTGCAGAAAAACCACAGAGATTGAAAATGCAGTGCTGACTCCTGAATAGCACCACCTGCAAGAAAGTGGGGGGAAAAAAAGTTACAGAACAAAGTAGATGAACAAACCCAACAGTGAGGAGCTGTCAGGCTTCTCTAGGTAAGTGCTATCTAGCTGAACACACAAACTGCAGTTCTAAAATGCTCACACTTGAGTTACACAAAGCACATTACATCTCTACCTCACAGACCAACCTCACTCCTCAAAAGCCACAGCGGATATGTAGGGACCCATGCTCAGAACTTTCCATGTCATGAGATTAACAAGTCTGACACCAACATAAAAAGAAATTTTGTGCCTTTATTGGAATGGTGTTAGGCTTTAAATACACCAAATTTTGATAACCTGATTATTTGGTTTAATTAGAAATGACACTACAGAACTGCAATACTGGTCCAACAGTCTTGTCTTTACTTTTTTTTTTTAAAGCAAGAGATAGTATGAAAATGCACCAAGTAATCAGAAAGCACTAGCAGGCATTGGTTAATCCAAGATAGTAGCTTCTTAGTTCCAAAAGCACTCGCATTGTATGGAACCCAGGATTTAGACTGGTCATGATTTGCAAGAGCTAGTTGCATGAGTCATGACTTCTTTTTTCTTTTTTTAAATTTACTTTCAAGTTGGTCACTGGTAAATTTTTTTCCTCAAATATTACAGTTTCTTTTATTCATATTTTTCCTCAAAGTATAAAAAAGTATGAAATATAAACAAGCTCCTGAATTGCACCCATGAAGGGGTACAACGGAAGCATTAGAGAGCTGACTATCTACACACCATCAAATCCCATCAAATCTTGGATAATTCATTAATATACAAAATATCAGGGCACAGAAAGAACTAAAATCCACTTTTTTTGTTTTGTTACGCACAGGTTCAAATAATCAATCTAAAGAAAAAACGTGATCATTTTGGCTTTCCACTACATCCGCATGTTGAGACGCTTATTAAAATGATCCTGCTTAATTGTGTTTGGTCTTTTTCTTATTGTCAAGTCATGTTTGTTATCTTAATACCAGCCATCAGACAAACAAGTAATCAGAAAGACTCTTCCTCCTCCCCACTTCCCCATCCCTGACCCCTGCAGGGTCAGCTTTAAGACATGACTCCAAACACAGGGTTGTGACGACAGATGCTAGGGCCAATCTCTTCATAATCTTTTTTGGTATGGCATACTTGGTAGAATTCAGGCTGTAAACAGAAGGAAAAGAACATTAGTGTATGGTATAGGCACCTTACCTTAACAATATTAGCTATTATGTAGCCAGTGGGAAAAAACAAAAATACCAGAGATCCTAAAATTAATTTACATCACACATGGCTAAACACCAATGCAAAGAATCTATTCTGCCACAAAACTAAAATGCACTATTTAACAACTCACACAAAGCTTTAATTCAGCTTTCATTTGCTCCTTCAAGTCTTTAAAGTCTAATGCAAAAACTTCAGAGCAGGCAGGGAGGGTATATCTACTGCCTGAGGTCTATTAGCAATTCCCCAAACACATTTAATATACAATGAAGGTGAGATGCGAGCTCCAAAAGCACAGTCAGAACAGCTCAAACATGCTCAGCTTTACAGCTAAACTCACTGTGGAAGCCAGCATTGATCCTCCAAACCAGACTGCATATCTCTGCATATGATGTGTAATGACCTGGACATCAATGGGCTTCGGCTGCACAAAGGAGGAGAGAAAAAGAACACATTGAAAGTCACTTCTGTGGGCAAAAACCAGATCTAGTTTTAAAGGAGTGTATATACCAAGCTTACTTTTCATAAATTAGTGTTTTCTTAAATGCTGTGCATGTAAATTTATAATTATTGCTTTAGACCTTCCAATGAAAAGTAAGAAATAGCTCTTGTTTACAGATCCAGTTACCAGCTTCATCAGGAATAAAGAGATACTTCCATCCACACCCATTTTTTTCACACAATGTTCTGATTAATTTCTTGATGGACTACTTATTTATGCAGTTATAAGCACTGATCTATACTACCTAAACTTTTCCAAAAAACACATTTTAGGAAGCTGATTTTTAAGTTCCACGTAATTATTCTAAAAAAGCATCAGTTGCAGATTGAAAGTTTATCCAGGATCAATACAGTCAGTCATGCTTTTCTAAACTACAGCACTCATTCCATCCCCTTTCCCTCCACAGGCACACAACCTTCATTCCTTACTTGTGCCAATCAAAATTGGCAGTGTATGTAACAGTTTCAGAGTTTATTTGTTCCAGCCCAACCTCCTGAAATTGAAAACAGTATATAAAAGTGTTCTATAACACGCTTGCAAAATTCAAGCCAGTAATTCCTTGCCATGCCTCACATTTTGAAGAAAGAAGAATCACATCCGATTTCCTTACTCAGATGCTGCTTCCCTACTAAGTGGTACAAGTCCAGTAAGGAAAACAGAGACTACATGATGTTTCTTGGGCCAGAGAACTGTGTATGACTGAAATTTCAGAGTTGCCTACATGGCATATTATAAAGCTCTGCTGGGGCTTTAAAGGATGGTTTGAGCTCACCTAGCTAGATTGCTACTTAAAAATAAATGAGGAAATCACTTCAATTTTGCTTTAAAAGGAAAAAAACCATTTTTTTTTCTCTGCTGGTCTTTTATTTATGCAGAGACAACAGCAAGATGCAACAGTTAGGTCAGAGGTCTGAAGTGGAAAGAACACAAATTAAGGGTCATGCAGTTTAGTAAAAACATGAAGTCACTTATAGGATCATAAGATGATTTCAGTGGGAAGGGACCACATCATGTCTCTGGTTTGGCCTCCTGCTCAAGGCAGGGTGAGCTATGAAGTCAGACAAAGGTATTCAGGGTTTTATCCAGCTGAACCTCAAAATCAGTAATCTCCCCACATGTACTGAGGTGCTATCAGGAGTCCCAAAGCCTTCCCTTCCCTAATCAAGGCTCCCTCATTCCTCACAGGACACGTGCTCCTGACTCTCCTGGTGGCTCAACAATCAGCTTGCTTCATCTCTCCTATCTTCAAATTCAGAAGACTGAGCACAATGAATTGTAACTGATCAGTAAATACCAAGCACAAAGACAGCTGGAGTGACCAACTGCTGGTATGTGATCAGTGTAATGGATGAATCTCTGAAAGGCCTCTGTAAGAACTTCAGATAAGATAAAGACATTTCAACAAAGACCATGATCATTGCAAGATGTTAATTGCACATTTTCCAGGTAACAGATGCTCGTTAAGTGCCTGAGATGCACGAACCAACCTTCAGTCTGCCACCACTAAGTTCTTCACTAAGTTTCAGTCTGGCATCAACAGTCCTTTTCAAGTCTCGCTGTAAACGGCGACCGAAGTCCCTGAACATGGTTGAGCCTCCAGAGAGGACAATATTCTGTTTTGAATAACAAAATTTGTTAACCACGTCTGAAAATGCAAGTCTCCAACTCTACCCAGCTCCTAAATTCTAATTATCTAAATTCAGTTTTTAAAGCTACAGTTAGCAGGTAGGCTTTTACTGTAAATTATCTAATACATAAGTATGACACAACATGAATTCATGAAGAGTTTGTCATTAAAACTGGCTGTGCTTTAAAATCCATTTATATCTTATTACATATCACCACTTCTGCTTGGTTTTATGTTTCCCTCATGAAACACCACATTCTGAAAGAATCTAAGTGAACAACAAAATACTTCTGCATATTGGATTAATTTCTAGAAAAATGATTAATTTTGCGTGTTTGGTGTGGGGTTTTTAGAGTTCCAAGTAAGTATTTTGATATAAAGCACAATTCTTCTAAAACTAGTAAAAAGAACCCAATTATAGCTACTGACCTTATATAGAGGACGTCTAACATCAATGGGACAATTCTGAATAACTTCATCTACTACTTCTGAGATTGGTTGCGTAAAGTCAGGATTAGCAAACTGCAATTAGGAATAAAATCAAGACAAGTCAACGTGGAGGACCACATATTGCAAAGGAGAAGAGGTAAAGAGGGAAAAAAGGGAAGAACCATTCTATTATTCTCAAGATGTCATGAAAGCTAATAATGGAAACAGTTATGTTACATATTTTTCCTACCATTTGTAAGTGCTTTATGCATCAACATGAATTTTATAAAGATTTGTAGCAATCAAGAGTCAAACCATGCTGACTTACAACAATAGCTGTTATCTACTTATAAATAAGGAGAAATGTAAGTCAGGATAACCACTTCTTTACAATTTTGCAAATAGGATTTCTACGCTATCATCTAAAATGCACCTAAAACAGGAAATATAGACAATTCAAATCAACTTACCTCAGGATGGAAGAAAATCTCTGGCCCCAGGAATCTCTCATAACCAACATCAATGGTAAATTCTTTCTTTGAGATAGCATTAATTCCAGTATACTGTTTAATCCACTTTGTACCATCTGTGTCATACTTGTTAAACTCTTTTACTAAGTCAGGGCAAACGTAACTAAAGCGCTCCTGAAAATTGAATAGATACAGTTAGAACTATCCAAAGTACAGAAAACTGGTAAGAAACTTCAGAAAGTGTAGTAATTTAAACTTTTAAGAGTAAGTATTAAATTGGCAGATAAAGAATAGGCCTCAAAACAGCTGAACTGACATTTACTGTACACATCTGGATAATGGCTCTGCTACTGCAGATCATTTCTGTGCAGCACTAAAAGCTCTTGCTGAGCTAAATTACTTCTCTTCTGCTTTTCCTCTAAACTTCGATGATTGTGAGAAATTAATTCTGAAGTACACTGAAGAAGTGCCAGGGAAACAAAATTTAAGTGTACTTTAAGCTGAATGTCTTTCAGAATAGCTTTGTTCTCTATGTAATGTGTATTACAAAAAAGAACACATTAATATTCAGAAAGAATGTAAGAGCAATTACAGCTCTTTATATGACACATCCAGCCAATAGTATTTCCTACAGAACATTACAATAATAATAGCAACAGGATAATAACAACAACAATCATGATAATGGAGGGGAAGAGAAAGGGGAAACAACAGGTGAAGAGTGAAATTCCAGGCCAGACTGTGTATAACCCAACTGTAAACCTTGAGTTTAAGCTATTTCATGTTATTATATTATTTAGACATTTTTATATTACTTAGAACCAGAGCACCATTACTCAGAAGTACAATTACTTTCAGATATCCTTCTACATTAAAACCAGGTATCAAGTTGTGATATCAAATAACCTTAAGATCTGCAACATTTACATTACCTTCACTGCTTTAGCTGTTTCCAAGGATTGTTCAGGAGGAATTCCTACTTCTCTCTCCCTCAGCAACTGCTGAATGAAGTATGTGATATCTCTCCCAGCAATTGGAATGTGTTTGATACAGCTGCCAATCACGTATCCTTCAGCCTGGAAACAAAATTAATGGGGACAAAGATACTGATAAGAACTAGTTTCACCAAAGCTCGGGAGGGGAGACAAAGGCATGGAGTCTAAACTCCTACCCACTACCTGTGATTCTGAGGCTGAAGCCCTTTAAGACTGGCTAATTTAATTACCACAAACCCAATTCTCCAGAGTACAGCCTTACTTTACTTTGCATTGCATTGGTTCATAATTCTTACAAGGTTAGAAGGAACAGAAAGGCGACTAGTACATAAGGCAGACAAATCTCTATACTCACTATTCCTTGGCCTTTATTTTCTCTTCAAAATGAGGTTACTCTTACCAAAAAGGTCAAGGAACCTTTTTTTGTGAAATGTTATTTTAGAATAACTGATGTGGCCCTGCAGTCACAGCCACTGATGTAAGACGTTACAATCCACATGAACCAAAATTAATTTTCTGAAAGCAGGGAGAAAATGCATCATTTCAGCACATTAATTGAGACTGCTTAGAACATCAGACTGGCCCCTCCTCATCCATCAACCTACCCTTACAAGTCACACTCATCCTGGGGACCAGTATCAATGCATTAAAATTATCTGGTCTAAACAAAGAAACCAAGTGTGCAAGGCCGGCCTTCAACCCTACCAGACCTGCTAAATCTAAACAGAGGAATCCAGGTATCACACTCATAAAATGCTTAAGTTTACCTATATACACACACCTTACATACATACAAAAATGTCTTCGTAACACAGAAAATAATGTCATAAAATCTACCACTACTGTTAGCTCCACTACAGAGATAAGCGTTTGTTAATTCCTTTCTATCTATTTTATAATAAAAGTGGTAGAATATTGTTGAAAATTTGTTCAACACATTTAAAAATTTCAGCAATCAAGTAAATGACATTCTGCAAAGGAGGGTAATGCTTCAAATGATATAGAATACCTACTCTTATTTCAATTTTAAAAATCCCAAACCCACAAATCAGGAAAAGCTCAACTCTTTTAAACACTTTAAAAGAGTGTTTAACTCTTTTAAACAGTAATTTGAACTACTAAGTACAATTTTAAAAGTTTACCTATAGAAGATCTGAGGTGTCAATTGTTTCCTAAGTCTTATTAAAAATACGCTAACTTGAATGAACAGTCTGAACAAAGATTTAGCCACTATATTCCACAAAATTGAATATGAAATTGGTAAGTGACAGTGTATGTTTGACCACCACCAATGCTACTGTTTTTAAAAAATTGATATTACTATAGCATGATAAAGCTTTGTACAGATTTTTGTCTTAAAAACTGTAATCTAACTTCATTTTGAAAATACAAATGTATCTGGTACACAGACATGAATTTAACTCCCCCAGGAAAGATAGGCACAGAAACCTTTTATTAGCCACTTGAAATGAAGAACACTACTAAATATTCCAACTATAAAATTTTGAATAGTAGCTTTTCAAAAGGAAATCCATACTTGCAGTAAAACCAATAATTTAACAGTAAGGAAACTGCAGCTCTAGGTGCTCATTATTTAATAAAACATCACACAATCATCCAAGTTTCTGCTTTAGCAACTTGACATATCGGAGCAGATATTCAACACTAACCAACCCTAGGGGTTGTTTTCTTGCAGTCAAGCAGGAACTCTGTCTTTGCTTGTATGGCTGAAGTGCTACTAAACACTGGGAAGAGATGGAGAAAAACTACAAACAACACATCTGCCCTCTAATACTTTGTATTATTTCCACTTTATATATAAATGGACTGAGTTAAATGAAAAAAAAGTTAAACCTTTTGTACTGACTACTGTAAAGAGCCTATTCACGCTTACCAACAAACCAAATTGGAAATGTGCTAAAGCAATTTCACCCATCACTTAGCATGGCCTTGGCAAGTCACCTTTTAAGGTAAGTCACCGAAAGACAATCAGCCCTGCCAAACTCAGGGTTACAGGAAAGTTCTACAAGAGTTTCTGCACTACAAAATGAACCAAAGCTCACACCCACAGACCTAGGAATTACATGATGTTTTTGAAGACTCCTATGTATACTTCAGTCTGTGTAGGTGTACACTTCAGAGAACTTAGAGGACAAATTGCTCTCCATTGAAGCTGTTAGTGTAGCTTTGAGGCACACTTACCACAGGAATAACATGAGTGACACCATCTCCGCTGTCTATAACTGTGCCAGTCAGTGTTCGCTCTCCTACTTGTCTTGACGTCCAGGATGCAGCTAAGGCGAGGACAGCCTTGGAAAAAAAAACACACACCAAAATCAAATGTTAGTAAAACAGCTGCCTGCAAACCCTACTTTCCACTACCACTCCCAAGGACAGACTGACCCCCCATGGTAATTCACAGCATGGAAACAGCTTTAATAATATTATATATGTCTACACAATAGCTTAGAAAAAAGAGGCTGCACAAATGTAATTTTTGACACTTGCCTGATATTTTTTCAGCCACACTCAAGCATCATTTTTTGTTACTTCATACTGAAAACGATTCAGTTCTTGGATTAATAGAATTATTATGATGTGGTGTGGTTTTTTTATTTACTTATGATGCAACAGATATCATACTCTACTGCTCAGAAGCCTTCTGTAGAGGTAACAGAGGAACAGTATCCAGTAACTATCCCCAGAATCAAAGCATGTCAAACATGCAGTGCTGGAACTGCCAACCAGAAGGACATAAACGTATTCCAAACACCACTTACACAGTTTTTTCACAGTGAAATTAGTTTTAGCCCAAGGAGAAATACTGCAGCTGTAACTTTCAACAGCCCTGCCCTTACCTGAACAGCAATATATAGCCCTGGGACGTTGAAAGACTCAAACATGATTTCAGCAGTATATTCTCTATTTTCTGGAGTATTTAATGGAGGCTCAGTCTGTGAGACACAAAAGAAAAAAAACCCATGAGTTTTACTTACATTCAAACCAAACATCTGACTTTAAAAAAAAAGAACAACCACCAAATCCTAAAATTTGTAAGATGAGTCATTCAACAACAATAGCATGTAAAATTATTAATGTACAAAGAGTGCTGCTAAGGATTTATGCAAATTGCATTAAAAAAAAGAAAAACAGAAGTGCAATGAAAACTGCAGTAGTTACTGCTTATATTGCAACAGATAGAACTTACATCCAAGACCCCCTTTGTGGGTTGGTTAGCTCATTACAACTCCTGATTTCACTTGAAAGAATCAAGGACTATCAAAATACGTCCAAGGATGCAGTTTAGCACATTTAAAGAACGACATTTTTTAGATTTCTCAGTGAAAAGAGCTGTTTTCCTTCAGAAGGCAGCCACTCTAACACAAGATACCCTCAGCTGGAGGAATGTAGCCAAGTGAGAGAAGCTGAACAGCGTAAAACATACCACAATAGTGTGCTATAGCTTTCACTGAAATATCAAATATACTCAAGGCTCTACTCTGAAGGAGTATTTTGGATAGTGCTACAGAATACTCGAGAAAAAAAAATATCACTCTTCCATTGCAGCAACTGGGTAACAGGAGGGTAAAAAGAGGAGGGAGCCAGACTCTTCACAAAGGTGTTGGGACAAAGTGGCCAGGGATACAAAACTCAACATGGGAAATCCTAAGTAGGTATTAGGAGGAAAAAAGGTAACTTAAAGGTGGTCAAATATTGAAAAGAGGCCCAAGGTTGTTACGGCATCTCGATCCGTGGAGACATTCACAGCTTGGCTGGACACAGCCTTGAGCAACTGGACCTAATTATTGCTTCAAGAAGATGGAGGCATTTAAACAGGTATGGCAACACCCCTAATTCCAAACTTGCTCTACAAATAACACACTAAACCAAACTGCCTATTCCAATGGCCCTGAATAAAATACCAAGGAATAGCAGATGCTTCAGAATAACATTGACCTTAATTTAGATCTAATCGGCCCAAATACGACAATCAACCGTTCCCGTTTCACAGAAAATAAAAGACAAAATTTTACTCTCAAGATACTTCATCCAGATGGCAGTATTGTAAAAACAAAATAATTGCAATTATGTAAAGTCAAAACACAAGTATTTTTTTTTTATCTCAAACATATAAACTTGAGATTATTGAATTCACTGGAGAAGTAAAAGAAAAAAGTGATGAATCAGACAATCTGAAGGGAAATGAGTAGAGAACAGAAAAATGTTTGCTGTTCACAATGACATTTTTAGAAAATTAAAGAACCTGGATGGCTTAAGGCAGGGCAAGAAAGCTCCAAGTGATTTATTTATTTTAGTTTTCAAAAGATGCATATTTATACTTATATTTGAGAATTTACATAAATCAGCACATCATTATTCATCATATGGAATTTCTTAAGCAGGGCATAAATTTACCTACCAAAAGAAAATAATGGTCCTCGGGTTCTGCCCTTAGATACTTAAAGATTACTTGCTCCATAAACCTCTCCATCAAGTCCCAGTCTTCAACTATACCATGGCGGATAGGCCACTGTTGGAGAAAAATATCAAATTATAACTGGAAACAAAAGAAAAAAAAGAAACAAAAAGCCCCCAAACCAAACAAAAGATCTGTTTTCAGCTGCAGGAAGAGTATATGATCTACATGGGTAAGAAACCTCACTTTAGGTTTCCTCTATTCTGATGTGACATCTATTCAAAATCCTGATTCCAACCTTGAGCAGCAGAGACAACACACTGCATTTTTCTCACTACAGCAGAATGGTGGCACTGGGATAAACCAAAAGTTCCCCCAGCCCTGTGTCCCACTCTGATGCTGCTGACAGAAGCTGCCGAGGAACAAGAGAACGTGGCATTTCTGCTTAACACCCTCCCAGCCTCCCTTCACTTATGAAGAAATATATATATATAATACATATATTCACAGTGTTTTGCACATTCCCACAAGCTCCCCAAGGTCAACAAAACTAATATCAAAGCTTATTTTCTATTTAAACAGAGTTAATAAATCCATAAGATTTAAGTTACCCATAAAGCATTCTTAACATGATATTTACTGTACATGCGATGATTGCTAAACAGTATTGAAAAATGTTTTTTAAAACTTCTCTTAATACCTTGGTTGCATAAGTTGGTTTTTCTATTGCTTCGTCCCCAATAAAGAAGTCTAAATCATCCACACCTTTCAAAACCCTCCTTTGTGCTTGATCGACCACTTTTGCCGACTCCTTGATAGCAATACCTTCAACAGAGAACACAAACATCATTGTGGGTCATATATCCTGCACCAAAAAAGAAAACCTACACTGAAAAAACAGATACACTGTAATCACAATCATTCTTTGTTTCAAGCATAACTCAGAAAAGCTACACAGAACACAGATAATTTGACTTCCAGTCATGGGTAAGCATGGTAAGGACTTAAAAAGTAACACAATAACAGACTTAAATACAAATTTAATTGTTAGACACGCAACATGCAATCAGGAAGATAAAATATGCACAGAATCACTAAAATAGGATATCCCTACAAATCTCACTTTATTCAACAAATGTGCTTATTTTCTGCACACTCCAATAATAACAATAACAATTTTAAGTGTTATTATTAGAGTTGCTATTCTTTTAAAAATAATCACTCCCCAGCTATCCGGGTTGCAGCACCAGCAATATCTGCTGTATTTTTTCAAATCTTACTTGACTGCCTTTAAACACAATCCTTCACACAGATGAGGAAATTCATATATCCAAGCAGCATTAATATCAGCCTCAGCTGCTCTAAGGTTGTGCTCCAAAAGCTCTTTCAACAGCAGAAGTATTTTCCTAGTTCTCACCTTCAGCAAGAAGTTATGCTTGCTCACAACTAAGATTAAAAAAAGTTATGAGAACAGCTGCAGTCTGAGGCCTGGCAGCCAGGGCAGCACAGCTACAGGATCTGGAAATCCACAGCTTGCTAAGGGGTAAAGCACCCCGAGTTCATCGATCCTCCCTTCCCTTCTCACACAGAGCAACACAAGCAGCGCCAGAGGAACCAAGAAGCCGAATGTCGTGAAAGACTGAACAGGATGGAACAGAAGTCATTATTTTGAGCTCTTCAGGAAGACAACTGAATCATACTGCAACTTCTGTAGCTGCTTACAGGAGAGCAGAGAGGAAGCAGAAGGCTGGAGGAAGACAGATAGAAGGGGGGTAGATGGGAAGCAGAAGCTAAAAATCACAGTGAAGGAAATGTCGCAAGGCAGGTGCTTGCTGCAAGTGAAGAACCTCAACAAACATTTTCAGGCCATTGTTACAGAGCTCACACATCTGGGGGAATTTTTCTCAAAAACTTTCAAGTAAAATCCACCACTTGCCACAGGATTATACCAACTTCCAAGCCCAACTGGTTTCACCCTGTTACAAGCCTCAAACACGATGGGAGGTCTCAAATATTTTGCTGCCCTCAAGGCCAGCTTGTTCAGCCCTGCGCTTGAAAGGCAGAAATTAGGAGCAAACAACCCGAATAAAGAATCATATCCTGAAAATACAAACAAGAAAATAAATCTTGCTGAAACCTCGGCTGCGGTGCCTGAGGATGGGCAGCACACCAGCAGTACTCGGAGCAGTTGCCTTTGGTTTGCTTGGCACAAGAATTAAGAGCTTTTAGGAAAAACAAAAAAGGAAACATCCTTGCATTGAATCAATTTTTGTGCTGAAACACTACTCAAGCCAGTTTTTTCTTTTAG
Source organism: Cnemophilus loriae (assembly GCA_013397755.1). Lineage (NCBI taxonomy): Eukaryota > Metazoa > Chordata > Aves > Passeriformes > Corvidae > Cnemophilus > Cnemophilus loriae. The sequence continues at coordinate 2,272,487 of VZTF01009642.1, read as the reverse complement.
AAGTAAAGAAAAGGCCATCAGCTATCACAGATAAACTGAAAAAATGAAAAATCAAGGGAACTACTGGGTAATGGAAAAAAGATGACTCCCATTTTAACATACAGCACGAAAAACCTGATTAAGTGAATAAAAATCAAGCAAAATTAATGATCTAAGATCTAAAAAGCAGCCAGAGAAGAATGCAGTGAACCTAAGTTGCATCAAAAAATTGGCCCAATATATTCTCATTTCCTTCACCTTTCATGCAAGCATTTATCATCTCTACAGAAGCATATTCAGAATTAAATCAGGAACACATCATAAGGAGATAAAAACTTGTTAAGAGCAGGAGTGAATAAGATAAGCTACAAGTGAACAAGGCACAAGGAATGCTGCTCAGACTTGTTCAACAGCAAACATTAATTTTAGAGAACCAAACTGATAAAATGCCACTGCTGGAAGTCCAAGGAGAAACCAAACCATTTTTCCATGGGGAATAATATTAAGGAAATTACAGACACCAAAATGCTTTTTTGTAACATTTTACTTTGAAACTAGGTACTGCTGCACTCTATTTTTGTTTCCCTGATGTGGATTAACCCAGAGCTATTTTATTTCATTCGAGGCAGAGGATTAACACAAACTCACGCAGTTACTGTAATTATCTAGCTTGGATTGCAGTACAAATGAGAAAAATGCCTTTTTTGTTGAGAGAATTGCAGTCAAGGGCCATTTCAGCTGCAGGAGCATCTAGACTGAGCATCCTTTTTTCCATACACCACACTATATCAAAAAGAAGTAAAAAAAAAATCTCATTTCTCTTCCTTCTCTTCTACTTTAATAGCATCCCTGTTGGATAAATTTCTCTGCTTAATGATCTGACAGGTCATTTCATTCCCAATGTTTAAAATAACATGATATTTCTTCTTTTTTTGGAACGAGAATGTGATCTTAAAAATTAAATAAACCAAATCTAAAAACGCAGAAAAAACATGTAAGCTCTATTTATCTGAAACTAAATAACCGCTTTGCCATTTATAATTTAACAAGTGCTATGAAGTTTAAAGAGCACTGTAAGGGTTTTTCTCATGTTTAAAAACTTTCCATATATAATGTTAAACTAGCTTTTGTGTAAAAAGCAAAACTGTCAGATGTTTTATATGACACTGAAATAAATTTAGGTTATTTGGTTTTCCAAATTAACTTAGTTAAGAAATACCTATTAAAAGCCAAAATAGAAGATACTGAATGGATTCTCTGTATGCATTCTTCTGTTCTCATACAAGTGAACGAGCCCTATCTTTCCATGAAAATTGCTTTTTGAAGTACGTTTCCTAGAAATATTAACACAGAGCCTGAACTACCAAGTTCTATTTTACAGTGACTGTGCTGAAGTAGTATTAGCTCCAGCTCTCTTCCTGTTGTATTTGCAAGGAAAACTGGGCGTGCTAATTATTCCTTTTCACCAGGATGTAATCCGTGATTACTTTGGCACAGAAGAACAATGAGGAACTGCCAAGTGGTGTAGGAGGTCAAAAGGTGAAGCACTTCTAAAGGAAGCTGAGTGAGCTCCACTCTCTGGAGTAGAACTCTGTCTCTTCAAGTGGGAGAAACAGTTCAGGAGCCAGGGAGCAAATAAATAAGCTATTCTATGTGGGGGGGAAAAAACTGACATGGTTTCTTGCTGTATTTGCAAAAGGCAGTAAATTAACAGAGTGCAAATACTGATAACTACCAAGCAAATAGGACATTGTAAACCCTAGAGATATTAAATAATACAATTTTAATTTTTTTCCAGTTATAATCAACTCAAAGTTTTACCAGATAAATCACTAAACGCGAAAGAACCTCCTAAAAGGTAAATGTAGCCATGCTACTGGATTTTTACATTATTTCAACATCCAACAAATTAGCTGCAACTATTAGTATCCTTTTTTGATGAATGTATCTTTCTAAACTGGGTATCCGTAACAAAACGGAACAGCCACGTTATTACTCTATGCCATCACTCAGAGGTCAAGTCACTCTCTTTTAATGTCGAGGTTTTTTTTACATGGCATGTTACAGAAAGTCCAAGAGGAACTTCAGCATTGATACACAAGTAACAAATACTTACATGAAGGGATAATGAACTGGGGTTCAGTATTACCCGCATATCCGAGCTTTGTATATCTGTAGAGGCAAAAAAAGATTTGGTTGTAATATTTAATACCACAAAGAGATCTCCTTTTTTTAACGAACAGACCCCTCTTCCCACATCAAAAGGACACCACACTGACTTCTCTTTAAAATTAAACTAACAAAAAAACCAAGGCAAACTAAGAATTTCTCTCTTTTAAAGTATAAAAGAGTGCTCCCTGCCACAGATCAAGCATCACTAACTGCTAACTTCTACTCTAACAACATTTTACTAAGGAACACAAAGTATGTAATTCAACCTATTAATGTTCAGGAGTATAATTTTGTCAGAGCAGTTCTTCCCCGCTCAGCAGCTAGCATTTCTATAGAAATATTTTCGCATAGCTAATGCTAGTGGTAGAAGTGTTTTTGTAATTCCTAACTACAGGGGGGAAAAGCTGCCCTGCCCATGGACTGCCAGCTGGGCATGAGGCAGGGCTGGCCATCCTCATGTCACAAGCAGCTGATAATGACAAGTCCTAGCAAAAGACATACTATTTCACAAACGGGAAATGGTGACAAAATGTGTCTAATAAGAGTAAAGAAAGCAAGAGGAAAATAACTACATGCCTTCACCCAGCCTCCAGAATGTGCTATGGATATATACATTATCTTCATTACCACGATGGAAGAAAACTGAAGAAATTAACACAGCACTCATGAAAAATAACTGCAAAACTCAGGGTACCAAAACCAGCTGCTAGAAATGTCGCCACCAAAGCAGCAGAGGCAAATTCTAAACCACGCAGACCAAAATGCACTGCTCTAACTCAAGAGCTAGAGCCTACCCACATGTTTTTAACAAACACAGACATGACAAAGCTCTCATTTTCCCTGTACAGTCAGGCAGTTGCACTAAATTAGCACCATTGGCAAAAGCACAAACGCTGTAGTAGCACCTCCACAGCTTTCAGCTCTCTGACATAAACCTGGAAGATCTTAGGAGGTGTAAGGCAGCAACTCTAACAAACCACAAATTCATGGCAGCAACACAGCAAGAAGCTGGGCTGCCCAGGCTGGGAGAGGAGTGCTGCTGCAGCAGGCCTGGCTGCGATGCCTCTCACGCAGCACTGAGCAGCTCGTGCATGTGCCAGCAACACCTACACAATTTCTGTCACTGACGTTCATTGCACCCATCAGCGCTGGGCCAAGAGACGCAGATCCTCGGAAGGAAGGTGGGTTTCTCTCTGGATAACGAAGTGGTTAGCACAGGACCTCATCCAACACCACAAATGCTTTGCAGGAGATGTGTTTTCAAAGCTGTAAACCCGATCTGGCATGTAACACACTGTAAACAGTTGTGAGTAACCATGCACAGAAACTCGACTTGATACTGATCAACAGGAATGCTCCTTGACAAAGAAAACTTTGCAGGCAAAAGATAATAAATAATGAAAAAGGAAACTAAATATCAGAAAGAACTTCACACCTCAGGAAGACATCAGCTTTAGGCACTATATGTGCACAACTCAGGACACACAACTTGGATTTCACTCATTGAAGTTTAATTTTCTCCTTAAAGATCTACTTCCCAAAAGAAATATCAAGACTTCCACAAACTAGGGCTTCTTTAACCTATCACGCAGAGTAAAACTGTTCACTGTATCTATAGTGTTTTGAGAGGCTTTTAGTGCTGCAATTACTAAGTAAACCAGCAAATACTGACTCACTCCCTCTACCTTCCACTGCAAACCAGAACTGTGGCATGTAGATTTTAAATCTAAATCTACACAAGAACTTTGGAGCCTGAATGCTACATAAACCTACAACTAGATTAGAAGTGGTTTTTAACAGTTTAAAAAGTTAAAACTGTTTGATTATTAAACTCAGTACTTCAAAGAAAGCAAAAGCTGAACTGTTGCAGGTAACTGGCAGCTTAGTTGCTTGTGGGTGGGAGTTTGCCCAGCACACACACACAGCCAGCAAGACTGAAAGAAAAATAGTCTCATGAAAGATGCATTTTACATAAAAAGACGTATTCAGACATAGAATCAGCATATATAAAAATACTATGGCCTACTCAGCAAGAAGTGTACTGACTCAGGGAAAAAAAAATAGTGCATTTTTAGGCTTCCAAGAAAAGAAAGGGGAAAAAAACCTGCATTACTTTTGATCTCTGAATATTAGAGAATTGTATCAGCAAGTCTCCAGTGCAGTGTCCTACACAACACTTCACATCTCTCATGTACAAGACTTCATTGCACATCTGGAACTCCAGCATCACGGACGCACGGGTCACAGATGGACTCCCTGCTCCCCTGGGAGCCTCAGGCCCACAGCACAGCCAGGGACCATGGCACAACACATTATAAACACTAAACCTGATTTTCAGAACTAAACACATGTAGAGATACTCTTGGGTTAAAATGGAGTCTAAAAATGTGATAGGTGAGGCAAAAAGCTATGGTAAAACTGAATGGAAGTTGATAAAAATCTTCAATTCTCCAAATGCACAATCTAGTAACAGTGAGATTCTTTACGAATTAACTTCTGCAAATATGAGGCTTTATTCAGACTGATCAGATCTATTCTATCACTGTCACTTAAGTAAATATTTAAATCTCATGAAAAGAAGGATACTACAGGCAAGCCAGATTGCACAAGTAGACAGTTTCCACGAGGAGTTCATACATGGTAATGTGTGTCTGACTAATGAATGATTCACAGGGCAACAAGGCACACCCCATCTTCTTCAGGGCAGGAAGCACTGCTGCTACAGAAAAAGAATCCTGATAGTAGAGATATCATAGGGCAGTACCAATACTGGATTTTCCATAAATCACCCCTTGTCTTGCTACCCAGAACTGAAGAGTGGAAGAAGGGACTTGCACGGAGACGGGCAGGCACATGCCATTAATGAGACACGGACTCTGCTGTCTCACACATTCAGCAGTAAGAGCACAAGGCACTGCACACCGGAGTGCAATGGTATAAGCTGATTTCTATTAAAATCTGTAACACAGAACTGATTTACAAAATCCCAAAGGTGAAAGCCTTGATTGTTTGGGTGGTATCCTTTATTTCTCCATGTTCTGCTCCCTGAAGTGTTTCTGTAGACCTATATGCTCATTAAAAAAGAAAAAAAAAAAAGGAAAAAACCCCTAAGAAACAATCAGGCAAAAAATTTGTTGGACAATCATGACCTTTAGCTTCAGTTCAGAAAATCAGCTACAGAGTATCCAAGAGCAGTACACGAAGTCTCCACACATACGTGCATGTCTGTATATGGAGAACCATACACATACACACCCCCCTCCACACAATCTCTCGGTATATACATATTTGTGTGTATATATATATATTTCCCCAGTGACTTCCCTGTTACACCTTCTCCAAAAGGCAACACCGCTCTCTAGTCTACACAGATATGTGACAAACAAAACACAGTATTTTTGTAATGGACATTCATAGCACGAACAGGTTTGGGAGAGCTACTAATGAAGGTTCCTTCTGAGTTAACTCTGCTAACCTGTATCTCACCTATCAGTGGAGAAATATCTCCAGCATGTGATCATCACCCTCAAAAACTCACATCCTGAAGCTGCACAGCAGCTCTGCATTCCCTGCCCGAGAGCTCTCTGGAAGGACAGCCAAAAGGCTTTTTCCACAACGTTCTCAGCGGCACTAATGGGATTTCTTACATGTGCTCTCTCACCTAGAATAGCTGTTTCCGAGGCTATGACACGAAAGCAATGTCACTGGAAGGTTACTTGTGCATTAGTCACGCAGACAGTTTTAAAGCCAAAAGGAAATAGTGCTGAGGGTAAGAACTTGTAATGAGGATGTCATTACCAGAACCTCCATCTGCAAACCACAAACTATGACCACGTGCCTTTGCTCCACTGCTTTCCTGCCCACAACAAATGCCATTCTCTCGAGTTATACACCCTAGTGCAAGCACAACTGCAATTTTTACAAAAGTGAGGAATAGAGGGACAACTGCTTTGTGGGCAATGCAGTTGTCCAGCTGCTCCTGGAAGTACCACAGAGCTGGGAGGGGGTCCAACACAAATTGTGTCATTTCTCTGTCAGCTTCACACAAAGACAGGAGTTAAACAAGCACAGGCAGACAAGAGCACTTGAGGACAATCATCACCTGATCTCCAACTCCTAGAGCAAATCTGGGTTGCAGCCTATTCCTCAGATGCTCCTAATGACCGGGGCTAACAGAAATGTCATGCATTTAAAATGCACACACAAACAGAAGTATGATGTACCTGCAATGCTGGTCCCACTGGAAAGATACTTGGAAAAGCAACTTGGAAAACAAACAAAAGAAAAAAGAAGCACTTTTCTGTGGGAAAAGTAAAGCAAGTAGGAGTAAAAGACCCGAAACTGAAGGAAATCAAAACTGTCTCTTTCTGGTTTACCTTCAAGGTGCATCATTAGAAAAACAAGGGCATTTTGTTCAGAGGGCTATATTATTCTTGTCGTTCATCAAACTGCTCTCTTCATGATGGTTCTGAACTACTGTTCACCATCTGTGCCATAACCCTTCTGTGCAAGTTCTCACTCCAAATACAACACATCCTTTGCCTGTATCTCATCCTGCAGAGGCAGTGGGCTTCCCAGGCACCACAGCCTGTACAGCATATGTATGTAAGTTCTAAAATTCTGCTTTGGTGTGTACCATAGCCTGTACATCAAGCCCAGCAAGGTTTCTCTAACTAAACACACCTCAACTCCTATGCAGAACACGTCCAATCTCCAAGCAAGTCTAACATCCAGGGATTAGATTAGGCTTCTTACACAGAGCTAAATTCATTTATTCTTAAATGTAAACCGATACTGCCTTTTTGCAAGGTGTCACACTTGCTCAGGTAGCAGGAGATCCCTGCTCCATATCCTCTTCCATGCAAATGGCTCTGGAGCCAACGTCCCATTTCCCTTGTGAGCCTCTTCCCCTGTGTTTATGAACTCTCCTGAGGCAGGAGTGCTTTGCATTTCTTTACTGAAACCATGTGGAAATAGGACTCCAGGAAACGAGGGCCAAAGACAGAAAGCAAGATGATTGCAACACACATCATTAAACACACGTTCATTGCTGGCTAAATTACCTTAACTCAAAAAATTGGAATTAAGTAAGTAGGGTATAGAAGGCACTACAGAAAAGCTCAGAGTGTGAAGAGTCTAAGGAGAACATTCAAAAGTGCATGAAATAAATCATATGGCAAAAACTCCAAGTTTTTAAACAGGATGGAAAAGGATTTTGCTCTTCAGTAGCAGCTCCTTACACACAGTCTGTCCATCAAAGGCTTTATCAAAAAGGGCTTAATATCCTTTCCTGTTTTAACTGAATAAATTCTACATAGACAGGAATTATAAGACAGATACCATGTTTTTACTGTCTGATGTCTTCTGATGACAGCTGCCTTAAAAAGAAGTAGAACATTTCTCAAACATGGATGAATTCCTAGTCTTTATCCACAGAGCCTCACATGACTGAAAAGCCTGAACAAGCCCTTATGTTTTTATTTGTTGCTTTTCTTCTATCATCCTTCTTGTATCAGGATTGTTCTCCCATCCAGATGGGACTGAAAAGCCTAGGAAGTATTTACTTTTCAAATCCCTGTAAAGAGAAATGATGAGAAAATTACAGTGAAAGAGGAAAGCCGTCTTGCCACTTTAAGAAAGGTACCAGCTCTAGCATCAGGTGCAAATTGGTTAAGCAGCAGCAGAAGTCCCTGAAGAACTGATTATATGAGGAAAATGGGACTTGTATTACTAAATTAGTTTACTCTTTTCAAATGTCCTTGATAAAACGTAAGACAGCAAGATTTTGAAATTACCCATGCTTTTCATATTTTACATCTTTAGCTAATACAGTTTACCTTTTACACATTACTAGTTTGCATTTTAAAATAGCAGCTGCTTCTGTCAAACTTTAAAACATTTTTGATCAACTAGTGTTTTAAGTAGTGGAAACCAAAGAATTAGCTCTATAAAAGGAAAAAACCCACAAGGTCAGAAGCACTCTCAGATAAAGAACCTTCTTAAACTGTAGATAAGACACATGAAGGGATGGGAGAAGGGAGTATTTCAATGACATATGGGTCCCCCAGACAGCAGAGGTGTTAAAAATCTCACAGTCTACAAGCTTGACCTTGGAATTAATTGTATTACTGTGTGCTTGAAACTATTATTTTACAGTATTTCCCCCCAAAAATACCAGCCCACTCAAGCAAGAACCCTCACCTTGACAACAAATACTTCTGTGCCACATCCTGAAACTATCACAGTAAAACAAACCATAAGCAGATTGGTGAGCAATTTAATAAACGAGCTCAAAAGCAGCTCGAAAGAGAAGTGCTTCTAGCAAACATTTATTTCCTAAATAGATTAAAAACCACCTTTAAAAAAGGCAAATCTATAAAGGCATCTATATTTTTGTGTAGAAATTTATCCAGTGCTGCTTTTTATCAGCAGCTACCTCTACAACTCAGAGCACAGACAACTGTAATGCTTGCTAGTAAAATCCAGCTAAAATGGGTAGTGAAAACCACAGACACGGCTGCACAGAGCCAGACCAGAATGACCAAGAGGAACATGGGGGCAAAAGCAGCCTGTGCTACACAGCACTCAGAATAAATTCACATGTACTGTAACAGAGCTCTCCGGGCGACATTTTTAACACCAGTCTGGAGAACAGAGAAAGCCACGGCACTGTGCTGTTTCTAACTTTACTAACATTTGGATAGAGTAGAAGAGCAACGAATTTCAATTTTGCTCTATGGTTTACTACCATCAAATCTTTAAAAGCCAACCAACCAACCAACAAACAACAACATGGGTAGCTTGACTCTAGAAAAGTTCTTTTCTCCTGACAGTAAACAGGAAGATAAGATGCATTTATGTACAAAACACTGGCTTATAATTGAGCCACAAAAAGTGGACTTGAAACCAGCCCATACTTAAGTGTTTTCAACTAATAAAATCCAAATTGTGGCATCCTGATGATACTACCACCTAAATTTATAGTCTTTGTCAATTTTATTTGTATTTGTAAACCTGTTTCTAATATTTAATGCTGGCACATATTTTAACACAGAAAAAGTCAGCTTTCCTTTGACTGCATTTTCCTCAAAGTAAGAAGAGCAAACGGCTTTGGATATTATCTTTGTATAATGAGAGTAGAGTAGTTTGTGTTGGCAAAGGCAAAATGCTCCCTTTCTACTCACTGCTTCCTTTGAGACTTCTAGACTAATTCATTTTAACAAGTGTCTTAACAGTGCCTCTGTGTTACACCACACTCACACAGCACTCACCTATACTGTGAGTATAGGCCTTTTAATAAATTTGTATTTCATTTTTCCAGGTTTTCTGAGCATTTTTCACAGCCTGCCTATTCCATGCAGTATTTCCAAATAATGAGGAAAGAATGCCCAAAAGTTTGGCAGTCTTACATGAATAATTACTTAATAGTATAAGTTATTTAATATGAGGGGGAGATTTATTTGGCAACTTTCTACATCATTTACCTAAAATAAGCTGAACATTGGGAGTTGGACTCGATTATCCTTGTGGGTCCCTTCCAACTCAGAATATTCTATGACTGCCCAGACATTTATCAGGAAGAAAAAAACCCAAGAGAATAAATTAATTATACATATTTTTCAACAGATAAAGCAAGGAAGGATCAATTGAACGAACAAATACATAACCCACAAGTAAACAAAACCCTGCACTCGAAGAAATTAAACAGGTAATCTAAGTCTGATGATGCAGAAAAAGCCAGACTTGACTTGGAAGGTTTTTCAAGCAGATGCAATGCAGGGGCTAAAACTGTAAGTTATGCCACATAAAAAAGTTGATCTTTTGTGCTGGCTATTTGCACAGTTTCAGCACTTGAGAGCTCCAGCTTTGACCCAAGAGCTGTGGTCCCAGTCGCACCAAGCTGAGCAGAGGGCAGGATGAAAGCAAATGGACTGGGAGAGCAGGGATGGAGGGCAGGAGCACCCAGCAAGCACCATGGGATTGCCCCAGCACTTCCAACCTGCCCCGTGCACCCATTACTTCAGCCTTTCAGCAGGTAACCAAATGTTTTCCATCAAGAGCAAGCTTGCACTAAAGCACCAGATTACGTATTTATCACGTTACACCATGCTTCTAATAAAAGATGGTCCCGATTAGAAACAGTTGGCTCCTAGAAGAAAATGCCCCACTCAGCTGTGGACAAAAACATACCAGTAAATCTTGTTTAATATAAAAAGCAGGTCTCATTTAACACGATCACAGAGACTCTGAAGTCTGACTGTAAACATGCACACAGTCATATCGTGAAAGCTCTTGCAGATGATAAACAGTGTTCTGTATCTAAGGCAAGTCACAACAAAAAAAATACTAATACTGAAAAGCTAGATAGGAGATAGGGTGTTAAGTAAAGAACTACAATTTGGATTCATCCACTGATAGCATTTATTTATCAAAATGAAGTACCAACAGATAAAGTCCTGTCTGCATCTTGTTCTCTACAGCCTGAGCATGCCAAAACACATCCTGTGCACAGCTGCAAACATTTGCACTGACCACAAGAGAATAATAAAGAGAAAAAGGAAATCCCAGGAAAAATTAAAACCGTACATTTATCTAGAGTTTTTCCGTCTAGTCTTAAAAATGCAAACCCGTGACCAGAACAAAAAGGAAAAAATTCAATCATATTATACTCTACATTAAGTCAGTGGATAAAATGATTACTTTTTCTATTTTGGATATAACTGAATAAACAAAAGCCCAGCAATACATCTCTAGCAGCATTTGGAAAGCATCGATGCTTCATTTTGATGGTTAAAGTAATCCTGCTATGGGCACTAATAAGTTTGCAATCCAGCTGGTATTTTTAAGCATCTACCTAAGGATGATTTCTGTTACACTGGTACACCTAAATGTATTTTAGTTCAGTGACCAAAACCAAAAATTAAAGATTAAAGCAATAAATATTCCTTTTTTACATAGAGCAGAAAAAAACTTGGAATTTCCCTGGGGACAAATTCAAGTATGTTTTCAGTTATTCTACCTTTGAAGTTAACCTTGTCTCCCTAAAGTCTTCTAATTTTGAACAAACATTCTTTCAAGTTTTTTTAAAAAAAGTTTGTTTGAAACTGTCAAAACCTTTTAGCATGTCCCAAAGAAAGTCTGCAATGACGAAACTCAGTGTCGAAACACTATGTTGAAACTTTTCAGTTGCATGAACTAACAGACATACTGCAAAGTTTCTTATACATGCCTATAAAACAATACAGAGGATGGATTACTCCTCAGAACTGGTGCAATACTTCTGAACTCCTAAAAGCTCTATTTTCTACTAATTTAGACAAGTAAATATCCATAGGGGTCATGCAATCAACACACTTGCTGGGCAGAAAGTCCAAGCCAGGTACTAAACACACCAAGGAACAAGAATGGAACCCGCCCCATCCCAGGCACACCTCAAACTCTGCCCTCCCTCGAACCCCGCCCCAAGCAGGAGCTCTGCAGGACATGGAAGGAGGTTCATTTATCATTAACTTTACAGATCCAGCCCAGGGATGCAAGCGGGTTTGTCCTCTACCTTGAAATGCCACCACCCTTTTCCTCTGTATCAAGCACAAGCGAGATGCCGGAAAAGAGGAACAGAAACAAAAGTACTGGAAGGTGCCATGCATCTTGAATGGCTTCTGGAATGCACTAAAACAAGATATAAGCTGACTCCTATGATAGAATTACATAAAAAAAAAAAATGGTGTGTGTATAGAAATATATGTACTCCTAACTGAACTCCTATTATTCCTAATTATATTGCATACTCCGAGCACTCAGTGTTGCAACATGGACTGTGATGTATTAGAATCATTTAAGAGATACCACAGGTCATCATCAGCCTTCAAAGTCTCCTTGCAAATGTTTTTTAAATGTATTAAAATCAATTCTTAACCTAGTGCAATTCCTTTTTCCATGTGAAGGATGTAACATTTTCCCCTCCCTCCCTAACCACACTTCAGCCACTGGCAAGTAAAAGATACTCTTAAAACCCTGGAAGAATATTTTTTCCATATGCCATTTAAGGAAATATTTTGTCCATGCTTTCCATATTGAAAAATTACTCTGGGATGATACAACACAGAGAAAATTCATCCCAAAAGAGAAAATTTTCATGAAGACTCGCACCAACAGAAGGTCATGACAAGATATCCAGCTGAAGTATAAACTGCAAAAATATCACAGTGCTGAAATCTTTACACTAAACATAAGTTATGCTTTGAAAAACCTGCAGAAATAACCCATGTCTGGAATATTAGGAAAGAAAAATAATTTCAAGGCACAGTATAAGACAGTAAGAAGTTGAAGAGCTCACAAAACAGACTGTTACTTCCCCCTACCTTGATTTTATGGCACTGGATTTGTCCCCTCACAGATTTTGCTGTCTATTGAAGACTATTGTTTTGCATGGATCTTGTATTCATTTATACTCTTAGGTCAAAACCCAGAAGAGAAACAGAATAACATAATCCTGTCATCACTTATCACATCAGACGACACTCAACCCATAAATACTTCGCTCTCCTTAAGAGCGTGAAACTACAGAGGTGTTGCATGAAGATTAACTAGAGCAGTCGGGTTTGTAGAGAATTTCCCCAAAGCAAAGCTCACTCCAGGCAGCTTCTGCTTCTCTGAGGTTCTGTGTGCCCAAATTTACTCTTCCTTCATCCACAGCACTGGTTATAGAGACCAAACAGCCAAGAAACGTTCAGAAATGTACGTGACTCATTCCAAAGAACAGCTCGCAACTCCACATCAAGAACCCCTGGAAATCCTGAGCAGCCTCAATGCTCCTGGCTCTCAGCTCAGTGGGAACCCAGACTGCCAGGAGGCGTCGAAGAAATCCTGAGCTCCCATCAAGAACAAGAAACCTTTCTCCAGTCAACCCCAAAACCTTTAATTCACCCCTAGTATTCTAGAAAGAAGTTAAAAAAAACACATCCATTTTTGCAACCTGTGCATGGGAAATAAAAAAGGGGCCTAGCTTGGCATAGGAGAGGAGGCAGAAAACAAGATCCACGACAATAGGGTGGGTTTTTTCCACACAATCACATTACCAGTTTACTCAAGAAAAGGGCTACCAACAGATGTGACCGTCCCAACAAAAGACTCTTGGGTACATTAGAGAAGTTGATCACCAGTGACACTCAAGCATCGAATGGATCGAGCTGGCAGCCACTGAAAAATGGCACACGAACCTGCAGAAAACAAATTTCAGGTATAGAAAAATACAAATAACATTCTTTAAATCCCTTTCGTTGCTATAATTAAGTTTTCCTTTTGGAAGTGCAGCAGTTGCATAGCCACTTACTTCAGCTCAGCTGAAGAGCCATTAATTTGAACACTTGCAATTATCTGCCATCCCGAATGAGCTAATTCGGTGTTATACAAGTTATACTGAAGGAAAAAAGTGCATTCACACGGAAAGACACAGTTAAAATCTACTTGTCAACCTAATCAAGCTAAATTCCAAAGTGGCGTAGGAAGAGCTTTTAATCATGACTTGCAGGCAGTGCTGTGTTCGCCTGTAGAAGAGGCGGCAAGAACAATTCAAATACCCAAAAGGCACAGAGCAAAAGACTGCAGCCTACTGTGATTAAAAAATGACTAAGAGCCTTCTCCTTTCTTTGGTATGTTGCTCATATACTTCATGGGAAGAACTCCATCTCATTTCTCTATTTTGAATTTTTGTTTTAAAATGCATGTAATCCTTAGAAACACCGAAGTATGAAGTAAGTCTCATTCACAGCATACCTATTGACTTCATGAAAAACAAAAATTTGCCAGTGTTTGAAGGATATAAACAGAACAACACATAGATGCTACTTTATAGCTCATTGCTCACGGGCCTGGTGCCCATCTTTTGTGGAAAGAAGGGAAAGTGAGGGGGTCTCAGCAGCCAAGTGAAGTCAAATTCACTTCTAACATGGACAAAGACTTCCTGGCAATAAAGTCCACAGTGTTGTTCTACAGATTACCCAACAAAACTACAATATACTTAAAACTAAACTAGACAACGCTATCAGTTATAGAAATGAATAATACTGGGTTTGACAGTTATGTTAAACTACCTGGGCTCTTCAGATTTTTTCTATTATGCCATAACTCTAGTGTACAATTAAAAGGACAGTGCTTCAGACAAGTAGTTTTTAAAACCACAAGTAAGTATTTACCTGCTCTTACTAGGTATCAATTACCTTATTTTCTAGGTATCAAGTTTGCTTAAGCAAAGAATGCAAATTTCAAGGTAACAAATGTAACACTGGAAGAATTTTGCTGCATCTGATTGCCATGTCACTGATCAAACCTATTTCCAAGCTTCAGTTGTATGACATGTACTTAGATGACCCCTAAAAAGTTTGACTGAGCTGTTAAAACCTCAAACTACAGTGATCACATAATCTCCCCAATCTCTTCTGTGTCTTGGTTTCTTTATGGTTTGGAAGAAGTTCTTATCACTTGTATAGTCTGTGCAGGCTGATGCTGAAAAGCACAACTCCGCCGCCTTCCTCATCCCTCTGTCTTAGCTGGCAAAAATGCACACACACACATAAAAAAAACCCCTCAAAATTTAACACTCAGATAAACAAACTGAACTGTGGCTACAAGCACAAGACACATAGGAAGACACTCTTCAATACCATCTCTACACCTGCCCTTTTGCTGATTGACGTAATTTCTCCTGAGATTACAGACTATCAACCCTTCTCTCTAAAAAAAGCCTACTTATTGGAAAACCAGTGCACATTTAAAGCCTGTTATAAACAAGACAGCTCCTTTCACACTTTCTGCTTCGGCTGTATTTTCAAAACCTCTTTTTCTTTTTTTGGGGCCTATCTTTAATTTGTCTGCTTTCTGTCATTTTGGCAGACAGGACAGAACACTGAGACCTCAGCTGATCCGCATTGAGCACAGGGCTGACATAGTTTCTGTTCTCACACAAAAAGTGAGATGAACTGGGAGGGCTGCACCAACTACAAAATAAAAGCTAAAAGCACGATTATGCTATCGTAACCCACTGCACTATTACCCACCTGTTTCTTATTCATCTCAACTATCATATTTTTCCTTTGAAAATTCACCACTTTATATTTTTGTCTACTGAAATTATTGAATTCAAACCACCCCAACACTCTGTAGTCTTTACAGTGCTACAAATCTTTGCCCCCACTTTCTTGAAGCAGAATTTTATGGAAGAACAACATTGGACTAGGAAATGCACCTGAAATGAAAAGCCGGGAGAGCAAAATAGGCTGGGCTGCATTATAAAAAAGGCACACAATAAAACAGCATCTTAGAGCATTTTTTAAAGATGTATAGGGAAATGAACAAATGAAACAGGAGCAAGACTAACATCATATTCAAGTACATTACAGAGTACAACCTCTGAACTGAAGTTGATTAATGGTGTACTCACACACATATCTTCCCTGGGAACATTTGTTTTAACACTCATGTCCCTTGGTACACCTCTCACATCAACAAGATAAAGTTATTTCTTACACAGCTCTGTGGTTGTATGCTGCTCCTGCGGGGCATCGCTGAAAGCTTTAAGTGAATTTCTAATCCAGTGGTCACAACCTGTACTTTACAAACCTATAAAGACATAATTATTGCCTTTAATGGGACTACCGGTGATACACAAATATGTGGGATGGGAAAAAGCCTCTCATGGCATGTGGCACAATAGTTATAGATCGTTTGCTCTGAAAGACAAACAGCAGATATACACGTCAAACTCACATATACTTCTACTACATCCCTTTGCACAGCCTCATTCCCTGTGCTAACTGTGCTAACTTTCCTCCATCCCACAGAACTCAAGGTTTTAATTCTGCTTTCACTACAGGAATGACTTCTCCATACAACTGTTAGACATGCAGACACCAGACACACACAAACATATACCTGCTCTTCCTAAAGACCGATTTACTAATCTCCTACACCGAATAGATTCTCTTGAGGGGATGAGGAGCACGTGCTTCAAGAAACAAGTGCCTGGATTGCAGAAGAACACGTCCTTTCAAGAAAGCATGATAAATATCTGCATCTACAGAGCATTCATTGAAAATTTCCTTTATTTTTAGCAAGAGGGATGAGATGCAAAACGAAAGTAAAAAACGAGTTAAAGAAGCAGCATGCCATCAGCGGTAGCTAAAGAGCCTTGAAAATACAGCAGTGCTTTCCCTTCCAATGAAAAACTGACGCCTGACGGAGACGTTTCCTCTTTGCGATCGCCCTGCAGCCCGCGGGTCACAGCGCGGTTTGCACTTCCCGAGCGGGCTCCTGCGAGCGGCACCGCGGAGCCCGCCCGCCTCGGCTTCCCACGGGCACCTCCGGGGCTGCTGCCCTGCCCCAACCTCCGGAGCAGCGCAAAACGGAGCCCGGGTCCCCAGGGCCTCCTCCCGCATCGCTCCTTGTGCTAGGGATCACTGGCACCGCATTCTCTCCACCGCCTGGCAGCTGCTGAACGAAAAGAAGCGTTTCCAAAGCGGATTTGGTTCAGGTTTGACACTGAAAACTGCCTTATAAGGTATAAAAGCCCGAAAGCAGGAAGAGGCTTTGACAAAACTAAGGAAGTTCCTCTGCGCCTGCTCGATGGAGGGGGAGGGGTTTTTTCCTTCCACAGAGAGAAGTAACACAGAATAAATGACACTATCCGCACATTAAAAAAAAAAATAAATACACACGATCCCCCCAGATGGCGCCGGGCAGAGCGGCGACTCCCCCGAGCCGGGGCATCCCAGGGGCTCTGGGCAGCCGCCGGAGCCGCGTCCCCGCTCGCTTCCCCCGGCCCCGGCAGCCGTACAAGGTCCTGCAGCCCAGCCCAGGACCGAATGGGGTGGCTCCGACCGGCCCCGGGCGGCCCGAGAGCAGCGAGCGGGGCCGCGCCAGGACACGGCTCCCGCCGGGCGGAGAGCGAAGGGCGGGGAA
>VZTF01009642.1:2093014-2255189 GCA_013397755.1 Cnemophilus loriae | reverse complement strand
AGCGCCCTCAGGGCGGCGGGAGCCGTGTCGGGCTGCTGAATCACAGAGTATCAGGGCTTGGCACGGGATAGGACGGGGTCAGTCCGGCTGGAAAAGACCGCCTAGGTCACCGAGTCCCACCAGTGACCGAACAGCACCATGTCAAACAGACCATGTGCCACGTCCAGGCTTTCCTTCAACACCTCCAGGGACCATGACTCCACCATCTCCATGGGCAGTCCATTCCAGTCACAGAATCACAGAATTGTTAGAGTTGGAAGGGACCTGTGGAGATCATCCGGAACATCCCCCATGCCCAGGCAGGGTCACCTGGAGCAGTGACACAGGAACGCATCCAGGCGTGTTTGGAATGTCTCTAGCGTGGGAGACTCCACACCCTCCCTGGGCAGCTGTTCCAGTGCTCTGCCACCTTCGATGTAAAGAAATTCTTCCTCATGCTGAGGTGAAACTTCTTGTTCTTTAGTCTATGGCCAGTGCTCCTCTTCCTCCTGTCGCTGGGCACCACTGCAACAAGTCTGGCACCATCCTCTTGGCACCTGCCTTTGAAACACTAATGTGCATTAATGAGATCCCCTCTCAGTCTTCTCCAAACTAAAGAGGCCGAGCTCCCGCAGTCCCTCCTTGTGCAAGAGATGCTACAGATCCCCCATCATTGTCCCAAAGAGAGCAAGAGCCACTGCACCGTTGGGGTCAGGTGTTCAGGTGGACAAAATATAGTCTGTACTCTTCTCTTTCTCTCTCTTTCCACCTTCCACAACCCTTCAGGCTTTGAAGGACAGAGTGCTGAGCACACCAGGTCTGGCCCAGTCCNCAGAATTGTTAGAGTTGGAAGGGACCTGTGGAGATCATCCGGAACACCCCCCATGCCCAGGCAGGGTCACCTGGAGCAGTGACACAGGAACGCATCCAGGCGTGTTTGGAATGTCTCTAGCGTGGGAGACTCCACACCCTCCCTGGGCAGCTGTTCCAGTGCTCTGCCACCTTCGATGTAAAGAAATTCTTCCTCATGCTGAGGTGAAACTTCTTGTTCTTTAGTCTATGGCCAGTGCTCCTCTTCCTCCTGTCGCTGGGCACCACTGCAACAAGTCTGGCACCATCCTCTTGGCACCTGCCTTTGAAACACTAATGTGCATTAATGAGATCCCCTCTCAGTCTTCTCCAAACTAAAGAGGCCGAGCTCCCGCAGTCCCTCCTTGTGCAAGAGATGCTACAGATCCCCCATCATTGTCCCAAAGAGAGCAAGAGCCACTGCACCGTTGGGGTCAGGTGTTCAGGTGGACAAAATATAGTCTGTACTCTTCTCTTTCTCTCTCTTTCCACCTTCCACAACCCTTCAGGCTTTGAAGGACAGAGTGCTGAGCACACCAGGTCTGGCCCAGTCCTTGCCCTGTGGTGTACTGCAGCCACACACTACTTTTTGTTTGTTTTCAAAGTATCTTAGTGTTTTAACAGTTCTCATATTGGGTATTTCAGGTATTTTCAATCCTTTGCTTGCTGCTCCTGCCTTGGCAATGAGAAGGTGTGAGCTTCATGGCATAATCGGATGACAAGCTGTGAACAAATTTGGTAGTCCATCAAAAGGAGTGATTGTCATTGTCAGGACTCAGCAGGCACTAATGCAACTTAATGGCTCTAATCAGCCTCACCAGGGGCCTCCACCCCACAGTCCTTGTCCCAGAGAACTGGAGACCCAGTTAAGCTCAGCTCTGGCCCCTCAGATTTTGTCTGAGCTATGCTGTAGGTCTATACTGTCCTGACCTTGCTTGCTGGTTTGATATTAGACTTGCCTTGTCCCTCTGGTGGCCTCCAGCACTGGTCCTAGTCCTGGTCTGACATCCTGACTTCACCTCAGAGCTGTGTGGCTGCAGGTGGCCTCGTGTCCCTTAGTGAACCCTCCAAGTATTCTCACAGTGGTCTTGCTTCCTTCTTCAAGCATGCTCTCCTCGCCTGGTTTCAGCTATCTCTAGTTAATAGGCTCTTTGCCTATTTCGCTGGAGGGATAGACTAGAGTCAGTGCCAATGCAAAGAAAGGACTATTTCATGCCCTTCAGGATGAGATAGGAGGGAGCAAAACCATCCCTTTCAGTAGCAGCAGCCAGGCAGTTCATTTGGGAAGTTCAAGTCACCATCTGGCTTCCGTGGGCTGCCAGATCTTCCTGAGGAACATAAGCAAGGAAAGGAGATATTGAGAATATTAACATTTTTATTTTAATGTCAAAGCAAATTATGAATAGAACATTATGAGACATTTTACAGATAATGAAAGGGATTTCTGCAGAATATTGTGTAGCTGTGTTGAGCTAGAATATTAAAGATGAATATCTCTGAAAGCTTTTCAGAGAAAGTGCAAATAGCCCTTTCTTATATATGTGCTGCTGTGTGCGCATAGGTAAATATTTATCTAAAATAAATACAGTTAGGATATAAACTAGCATGTGGACTTTTCACTCTCCTCTCAGTTTTATTACCTGGTAGTCAGGGTTGTACATGCAGCAGGTTCAACTGCTGCATCTGGCAAATGGAATCACAGAATGAGAGAGCAGCTTTGGGCTCCAGCTGCTGGAGATCAAATATCCTCCCAGAGGAGCACAAGACAAGGTCCAAAAACCTGAGGCATGTGGAAAGGATGGAGCTGGCAGGTTCTGTCCAGGCCATACAGCTCACAGAGCCAGCACAGAGGGGATCAGGACCAGAGTTAGTTTGCCCAGCTGCGGACAGATTTAAACAGAGCAATCATTAGTGTTCCATGGCTGACCAGTCTTTATTACCTAATATTTCCAAATAATGCTCCTGATTAGTCTTGCTAAACCTTAATAACAAAGCCAAAGGACAGCGAGTAGAATGGCTATAAAAGTGTGCTGGAGGCTTTCTGCTAGCAGAGGCATCACTTCACTATAAGACTTTAAATCACACCCAAAAGCACTTACTGTAATGCAGTCGACAGAAAATATCCCATAGCTGGATTTATCTTTTCCTCCCTGGGAGTACAAGTGTTTTCTGGGAAATGACAGGGCACAGAGCAGAACAAAAAGGCTGAGCAGAACAAAAAAGTACTGCAGGTCATATGGAAAGTGAAACAACTCTCTTAAGCAACTCCATTGCAATCTCTTGCTATCAGTGTGTGTTCTTCCTGAGTCTGCATGAAGAATGACATTGAAAAAGAGCAGTGCTGGTGCATTTTGGTTTACTGAATTACAGTGGAATTTATATTTGAGGACCAAAAAGCATAGGATTTCTCTCAGTATCAAGGTGCCAAGTCAGTCACAGTTTTGGAAGGGAAGGAGTCGAAAGACCAAACTCCCTGGCCATGAGATCTCATGTTTCATTTTATTAGCCTTGCCAGATGCAGTTTTCAGGTGGCTGTGGACTTAGGCACCAGTCCAACAAAATAAAGGGGCAAGATTTCTCTTTAAGCAATATTATCTCACATAGTTGGACCATAAACACAAATTTGATATATTAGCTCATCCAAATTCAAATAGATCAATCTAAAATTCAGTACTGGTTTCTGTATAGACCTTTTGTAGTTTTATGCATTGGCATCTAGATTATCTTGGTGGATATTTTTAGCATAGAAGTCTTGTGCTTAAATTACAAAATTGAGCTTATAAAGCTGAAATTCAGCTAGATACAGCAGGATGGCTGTGCTGATTGGTATATTTCTTTCATGGAAAGGTTTTCCAGCCTTCACTTATTTCTTCAGCACATGAAGAGTAGAAAAAGCCTACAGTCTGTTTTCCTGGTGTAATTTTCTGAATCTTTTCATACTTATTTGGCCAGAAGTCAGTTCCTGAGTTACGAAAAGCTTTTCATTGTTTCAGGGTGTACCAGAAATGAAATTTTTAATGTGTAGAGGCAATGTCTTAGTATATTCTCAATCTTACTGATGGAATGGGAGTGAACAGAAGCCTGAATTGCCTCTATCCGGTACCACCTCTGGAAGCGTTCGAAAAGCATGTGGATGTGGCACTTGGGGAGACAGTTTAGCTGTGAGCATGGTGGTGCTGGGCTGGTCTTAGAGGTCTTCTCCAACCTTTATGATTCTATAAAGTCCTATACAGCACACATAATCCAGCAACAGCATCCTTCTATGGTGCACCAAGTCCAGCTTTTGTAAGCACAGTTGGATTGAAGGTGATCTTTTCCTAAATATCCATGATAACAGAAGTAATTACCATTGTAGAGCATCCTCCTTCTGTTGCCATCTGCCTCCAGGCAGTTTACAATGTAAACACAGAGCAAGGGAATGCAGGTGAATACAGATGAATACAAATGAATAAGGAATAAGAGGATTAAAGTGAGAAGGAAAGGATTTCAATTAATCAACAGGTAAACAGAGATGCAGTCTAACAGTTTGATTCAGATGGACGGAATTTGCAGACAGCTTTCTGCAAGTGTTATACAAATAAGTCATGGGGCTCCACGGTTTTCCAAGATGCGGGTATGATTTACCAGCTCCAGCAATGCTAAGTATTAAAATTTCACACAAGTACCTAGACAAAAGCATTACAAATCCCTTGCTAAGCTGTGTGGGAAGCTTTTCAGCATCCTGCTCACTCTGGATCGTTTTCATGCAGTTATTGGCCTGCCCTTGAACATGCAGAAAGAACAACACTGTGAATCCATATATAGATCCAGGCTTGGGAAGTACAGTAAAGTGCAAGAAGAAAAAACAAAAGCCAAAGGAAGTTCCAGGGGTGGAAGGATTTTGGAAATATCCAGGAGGGCTGAGAATCTGGTGCCTGGATCAGCATGTTGCTATTCAGATTGGCATAAACTGAGTTTAAAAGGCACATTGATATCCAGTACATTACACTGAACAGCGCTTAAGCCCAGCTAAACATGACAATAAAAGCTAGAGAAACAGACAAGAAGAATCATGCCTAGGTTATCCATTAGACAATATTCCTTTATTGTAAGTATTTATTATAGAGTACACTGCTTAATCACTTAACCATCATGTTCTGAGTATTTTAATATAAATAAGTTTTCCAATAGTTGAGAGAATGCTACAGAGAGCTAAAAAATCCCAAAACATTTTATCTACCCAGATAGAAGATATGTGTCGATTTCCTCCAAGAAGGGCCACAAGCAAGATTACAGTGTAATTGGTTGATTTTGGCATAGCTATAGCAACAGCCATATGGGAGGCATGTAATTTCATGGAGCTGCACATGGTGAAGTCATGGCAAACTACCAGGAACTCATTTCATGTGGCTGCTCTCCAAGAGTTCAACATAGATCAACTAAAACCATTAACTTTCAAAATATAATTAGTCCAACCATATTTTTTTTCTAAATGAGAGATGGGAAAAAACCCAGCTGTAATTCTTGGTACGATGAAATAAGGTGTGTAGGGAGAGAGAGAGAGAAATTTATAAACTAGGGCTTGTTTATGTCCTTGGACTATTATGATGATAACACCACTATTGCCCGTTTTATTTGGTAGGAATGACAGCAAATCATGTATCAAAAGACAAACCTGGAAGAAGAATTTGACTGAAAATATGATGCCTCAAATAAGAACTTGATGTTCTGGGCTGAGGCAAAATCTGCAAAAGTTGAGGGAAACTGCATTCCTATTTACAGCCTGCTTTTCCATTCAAAATTGATTATCTTTACGCTGCTATTCTGTGCCTTCTCATAATGAATACATCTTAATCCTTTATGATACCACTGTAAGTGAACTAGCAGAAGGATGGCAGCAGGATTCCTCCAACAGCAAAGCAAGACACAAACCTCTGCCCTTGAGTTGTATCTCTACTGCACAGGCTCCACACAGTCACACCTGGGAGCCAAGGAATGGCAGTGCACAGTTTGGCCATGATCAGAAAATCTGTGCTTTGCTGTGTAATAGAAACATTATTGTGTGTTCTCAGATGCACCTATTTACTTCCTTGGCTGGAACAAATGTGTGTTGCTGCCTTTTTCATGTGACTTACATACTTCAACTGAACTGAGAACCTAAATCAATCATGGCTGTAAGTACCTGACCTGCATCAGCTTCCACTCTCACTGTGTCATGAATATTAATTTGAGTAAAAGCTATGATAACTTGCAAATTTACGTAAAATTTAGTTCTAATTTTTAAAATTTTTAATTTTAATTTAGTGGTCTTTATTTTTTATTCAAAGATGTCATCCGTGTGCTAAATAAAACCAGGGTGTCTCCAGTTTGCAGTTTAGCAGCTGTTTAACTGGTATGCGAGCTTTCCGGCAGAGCACAGAAGTCCACCAGGGTAAAACCAAGCCTTAAAACAGTGACAAGTATCAGAGCAAGAAAAGCTGGACTGGAAAAGAGGATCAAGGTGAACCAAGTGGGTCATTTCACAGAAGAAGTATGAATGAAGAGTCATAGAGAGCGCAATGGCACCATGGGTTTTTTTGCTACCCAACCATTTGAAACTGAAAGTAATTGAATGCATGACGAGTAAACAAATGGGTTTCTGTTCTGAGACATTTTTCTGGCTTTCACTGTTGCTTATGAACTTTTGAGAGGGTTTGGCTGCTGATATTTAACCTCTCATTCTAAATGGCTTTTCATAAGAGGATTGTTTAGAAACACTCGTATTGTACGTGTTTGGATTTCTCCTTGGCGTGTGACTTTTGATAAAAATATATTCTCTTCAGTTGACCCAAACTGTTGACTCCTCAGATTAGCTTTCAGAAGACAATAGATGTTATAAGGTTGTTATATTACCTCTGTGGTCATTGTGCCACATTACTCTTACTGTATTTACTTCAAGATAATGCAGGGAGGAGAGGAGGACTAGGAGGAGAATTTGGAACTCACTTAGACAGGTGTCCTTCTCTGGATGCTGCTTGAATATCTAATATCAGTCATCTGGGTATTACAGCATCCACAGTTCTATTGGAGAAGCGTGGATAAGCACTCTCCAATTGTCTCTAGACAAAATGAGACATCACTAAAAATACCCGCTCTGACTGATTAAATAATTTGGCTGCCTTCTTTCTAGCAGAATAGGGAATGTTCTCTCTCACAGAATAGGGAACGTTCCCTCCACCAGAGGTGGGGGAAGGCAATGAACAGCTCGTGCAGCATCTTTTTCAATTATCACAGCTATCTGCAGTCCAAGTTTTTTATTAAGATGTATGATTTATTTAGAAAAAATATACAACACTAGTTAAGTTAGTCAGCAGTGGAACACTTTAAAAGTACTGTGTTCTTGGATAAATGTATAACTCAATCTATTTCTAGTGACAATGCTGCTTGCATACAAAATGGAAACAATTTCAAAGCACTATTTCTGAATGCTGGGTGCCTCCATACCTTATGTATTTTTTCTATCTGTTTGATAATACATAAAGAAACCGTTAACTCATTTCTGTAAAGTTGGGGTTTCTTGCTTGTCCTGCTCAAAGGCCGTAGGAAATTTTCCTGAATTAATACCTTAATGAATCACCAAAAAGTATGAAAGCTGATTTGCAGCTCTACAGTGCTGTGTCTGATACTGTAAGGATTATGTGGATGTCTTTGAAGAAGGCCACAGCCAATTTTTAATGATGTAGTCTTCGCATGTCCAGTATCAAAAATATATCAAAACTAACACATTGTATCCTAGTGTTTCTCTCACTCTGCTGCTTTAAAAAACAGTTCTAAAAGCAAACATTCCCGTAAATTATGCTAATGGATATGTAAATTGGACAAAATCTTATAGACAAACAGATTACATTAATTGTGTTAGTCCTTACTGTGAGAATATGGGAGAATAGGGGCATTAAAATCTCTATTTGGAGCACTACATGCCTTTTCAATTTGGTGTGCCATCCTAACAAGCCAACAAATTTGACCTTTATGAACAATACTTTGAAACATTTTGATCTAAAAATAATGCACCAGCAAAGCCCCAAACCAGTAGCTCTGTCCGTGCAATTCCTCACCTGATAAAATTGCATTTTTGGTGCAGTTTAAGAGCATCTTCATTGAGAAGACCAGTGGTGTTAAAATTACAAGATGTGAAAAACAAAACTTTCCCTCCTGCATTTCCCTGCAGAACAGCTTCCAGTTTAATCCATTTGTGTGCTCTCTCTATGGAACCCATACAGACACTGTAGGTCTCCCTTGCTAATGGGGTAAGAATCAAAGTGGGATGTTCATTCCTTTGCTTCAGGCCCTTCCTGGGAGAATCCCTGCCTTCTCCGGAGCATTATGCATTCCCAGCAAGGGATCAGTTCCCTACTGCCATATTGGGCAATGCTTCCATTCCCTTTGAATACCACCTTATGTTGCAATGTGCTTCCGTGAATCATTGTGATTATTCACCCAGGAATGTGCAAAAGCACAAATGTAAAAATCTGTTCTGTGTTCTGAGCACGAAGGGTCAGATTATCAGCAATTCCATCTGATCAGCCTTGTGCTGGGAGAACTGCTTGACTTGACCTTTAGAGAAGTTGCTTTAATGGGGATATTCAATGGAAATAAAAATCACTTTTGGCTCTCTGTTAAGGCCTGTTTGGTGTTTTTGGATCACATCTCCAGTAGGACAGGTATTCATGCTCACACATGCATTTCTGCCAGCTCTGGTTGTTCAAATGGCTCTCTGGCTGTCAACATGCATGAAGCTTACACATGCACTCCCCTTGTGCATATGATTTCTCTCAATGGCATAGTAATTCTGTAATTCAGAACACTTTTGAAAGGTTTGCTTTCCATTTACTTTTTGGTTTGCTTGAATAGGCTTTCAAATGGTTTTTTAAATTGTCTTTTTTAAAACAAATTATGATCACAACTCATCTACTGAAAATAATTGAGTGATAACAATTTAGTAATTTCAAGTTTGGGAAATCCTCTTGCCAATTAAGCTTCCTGTTTTCTTTCCTATTATAAATCAACAGAGTAAAGAGACTGAAGTAAGTGATGACAAGTTCCCCAAACGAGTTGCTTTACTCAGCTGTAATTTTATTACTAGCTAATATTTGCAAGCAATGTTCAGTAGGAAGCAGAAAAAGCTCTTGGTTCCAATTAATTTTCTACAGCTATTAAAAGTAATGGTTGATAAAAAATTACATCACAAAAATACTTTTGTTTTTTCTTCTATTACATCTTGCAGTGTAACATTTTTCCTGTAAGTACCAGCAGTTCTCATAGTGATCAGCATAGTTTTTATTCAAAATAAAACATTTTTAAGCACTAAGATTTCTTAGAGCCTTGTCATCAGGTAACACATTTAACGAAACAGCCATGTAACAGCTCAGCAAGGATCAAAAATACAAAATGTTTGTAAATACACAAGAAAGGGACTGAAAACAGAATGAAATTATAACTTTAACAGTCTAACTATATTTCATGTATTCATATGAATGCTTTCATTTCAGCCTCTCAAGAACTGGACCAGGAGGAGGGGAAGGCAGTGAGGATAATTGAGCAATAGAATCATTCCCTCAGTCACAGGAGGCTCCTTGCAAAGCTGGACTTAGGATGTGAGAACACCTCAAGGACAGTTGAGGACAAATATAAGACAGTTAAAACTCAAATAATGCAAAGGAGGTGAAGTGGAGCAGGGATTACAAGTTGTGTGATAAGATTATTATCCACTGGCCTAAACCCAAGCAAAACAAAACATTTTCTGTTACATCGGAAGACTCTGCCTCAATAAATCCTGAACAGCTCTTGTGTTACTGGGTTCACAGAAGGGATTAGCCAAATTCATAGGTCCATCAAGAGCTATTAAATGTATTGGCTGAATTATATCCTTCCAGATCAGGATGCTGGTACTCATTTATTTCTAAAAACTACAAGGATGCGCCATGGAAACCATTCCCTTGTTTCCAACACCATTTTTCCCAAGCATCCATCATGAGTCTTGTGGAGACATGAGGATTCTGAGCTAAATGGACTTTTGATCTAACCCAACAGGACAGGGGAACACCCCACTGTCATGCATCCTACATCGAGTTTAGTCCTGAACACTCAGACTGTATCCTTTCCCTAAGGAGAATAGAAGTTGATCAAAACTGACTTTGTCAGTTTGAATTTTTAATAGTTTCTTCCGCTGCTTTGCCTTGTTCATCAACATGAACATCTTGTTCATCAAAGATCTATTCCAAATCCTTTTGAAGGAAGCATTTCTCTAAAATAAGTAGATTCAATTTCTTTGTAGAGATCTATTATGAGACCAACAGAATATTAAATTTCATTCTTGGAATCTGTTCTGTGTCTTCCAAAACAGCTTTTATGGTCAAGTGGAACATATATGAGGAGAAACTAAAATCAAAGTTTCTTGATAAGTGCAATTTAGAAGATTTGCATGTTTTGTGGATGTTTCATCTTATGAAAATATTACAGTGATGCTGGGAAGTAGTCATAATTTTGCTTTGCCTATAGAAATGCTATTTATGTAACTAATAGTTGCAGCAAGAAAAATGAATATGCAGTATGTGTATGTTTGCAAGATACATACTGTTTTATTACACGTGTTTACTAAAATCTAATTCCTGAAAAAGGCACAGTAAAAACAAAAGGGAAATCATTCTCATAATAGTTTCTTTCAGAGAAGACACAAGATCATCATGTGAACTTTTACAATAGGAAGCAAAGTACTTAATCAAGAGCTAAAAATACAGAAGTCCTGTGATATTTTTAAATGTAATAAGTACAAACTTCTGGGCTTCTGACAATGTTCATCTGTTTTTCTGAAAACACCCCAGGAACCACAGCGTAAGTGCCTCATCCTGTGATGAAGAAATCTTGGCACTCCACCTGAGGGACAACAGGTCTCTCCTGTTTGCCTACCCCAGTGAAAATGCTTAAAATCAGAACCTTAACAGGGTGGATTTAACTGTGCTGCCATATTGAGGTGCAAACTGCTGCATTGCCTCCTAAAGAAGAAAACTCATATACACGAGAGGACACATGGAGCTACACCCAGAAAGGTGGTCTTAATTCGGGTGGGAGTTCGTGTGCTTTCCACTGTGAAAGGAGACTAAAGCATAAAAAGAGAGAAAATCTGCGTATCACGAATACTCTGTCATCACTACAGCCGATCACTGTGGGAAAATATTTTCCAGGGGCAGCAAACCAAGTTGAGCTTTATTACATTTGTTCTCAAAGGTGAATTCCCCTTTTCCACAGCTTTTCTATCAATGCATGATCAGGTAAGACAGAAGAGCCTGGGAATCTCAACCTCCCCTGTTGCCTAATTCGCTCTCCCTGTTCACAAGAAAACATGCAGTGGTTTGTTGTTTGGGTTTTTTTAATATAAACCATTCACCCCATTTTAATATAAATTATGCATAATATTTTTCAATATATTATTTAGTAAAGGCACTATTAGCTATAGGAGAGTATTATATGCAATTTCTCTGTCAGAGAACTGTAGTCATAACTCCTTGATTTTCTCTTCAGGTTTTCCTGCTGATGAACTGACTGACCTTGGATAAGCCATGGAAGTTTACTGAGTCTCTGTATAAATACTAAACAAAGATCTGCAAGACCCAAGAAAATTAGATGCTGTGAGATGCACACATGTTTTTGCAGTTACATTTTATATAATTTTCAACTCCTCCGAATTCCATAGAATGCACCATTTCAAGAGGACTGCTGTTTTCCTGAAGCTTTGTCTAAGAAATTCATTTTACCTAAAATCTCGTTACAAAGTTGTAAAGTCAAAATTTCATGTAAAAGCACCAGATTTCACATTTTGGCAATTTTGGCTGAAAGGCCAATACTAATAGTGAGGCCAAAAGAACAACAAATCAATACTGTATTTATAATGTATACTCAGAGTACATAAAAAAGGACAGTTTGAACCAAGAGCATAATTCACTGCATGTCCTTGTGCCATTTATGCAATAAATACTTCAGGGTAGGGATTGTACCTTAATACTTCTAACAATCAGATTTATGGGGCATCAAACTGGGTGGATGTCTCTTAGTGCTAATATATAAAAATTAAAATACAGCTGTATTAAGAAAATCATGCTCAAAATAAAAGCCCAAGCCAGTTTCACACTAAAAATTCTTAAAAGTTTTTTCTTTCCTTCACTTCTTAAGAAGCAATTTTTGTTTTTATACAGGAAATAATTCAAGCCTAACAGCAAAACTCACCCAGATATATGATGGTAAGAGATGAGATAATGGATTTTTTCAATCACTAACTTGCAGGAAGGGTAAAATACCATGTTTAATTTCAACAGGTTGTAAGCATGAGTAGCACTTAAAACAGCTTCACAGCTATATTATATGTATCACCTAATTAAGTATACATTGCTTACTATTGTTTCCTAGCAATCTATAATGTAAAATATAATGTTTGCTGTAAAATTTCCAAAATATGTAATAGTTAACTTTTGCAAAAAGCTTTCTTTCTGTTAGCAGGTGAATACTGAATAATATGCAAGATGTGACATACACCATTGGTTATCTTTAGGTTGGCACTGTGAGTTCAGTTCTTAAATATTAATCAACACTGACTACAGAGAGTACAAACATAGACTACAAAACCAAACCGAACAGGACCAGAATCTGATTTTGCAGTTTCATCTAAGCCCATGATAGTTCCTTTTATTCAATATTTTTGATAGACTTTGTCTAGTATTTCCTTTTACAGCTTGTTAGTCACTAACTTATATATCTCAAAATTAAGAGGACTGTGCTTTAATTTAGCCTGCGTGTCTATGCAATATCACTTTTTTATGCTTTTAAAAGTGCGTTGATAGTGAAGCAGACATCTATTTTAAAAATTTAACTAGTTGCCACTACTTTCAGGTCCTGTGAGATTTTGTATCACAGAGCGTGAAGATTATGGTAACTATGAAACTAAGATTCCACCACCTCACTGCATTTTAGGACATTTCTCAAGGTCTTGCACACTTTGGTTTTTCTTCTTCCCTTTTTTTTTTTGACAGACTAGTTTCAAGCTCCATCTCACTTCTCCATCTCTACTTCTTCACTCCGTGCTCTCTTCCTCTGCCTTCTCTGTTCCTCCATATTTTAGTTCATTTCTTCTTTTTTTTTTTGGTTTCTTGTTTGTTTGTTTGTTTGTTTGGTTGGTTTTTTGGTTTTTTGACTTGCTTATCTTACAGTTTTGGAAAAGCCGGTATAAATGCCTGTGTCTCCGGAGCAAGCTCTGCTCCATCAGAGCTGTTCTAGCACTCCCTCGTTAGAGATGGTCGATCTCTTTGGAGCAGCCGGCGCTGCTCCCGCTGCCAGCTCCGCTCCCGGCAGCCGAGGCGGAGCTGCCCGGGAGCCGCGGGTGGATGGCCCCCGCTGGTGCTGGGATCAGCAGGAGCCCGGGGTTACCAGACCGCTCTGGCTCTTCGCCGCTGTGCGAAGCGCTCCCTCCGCGTCCCGGTTCTCGCCGGTCGGGGCGGCAGCCCCGGGCAGGAGCCGGGAGCGGCCCCGGAGCCCTGCCCGGCGCGGCGAGCCCGGCGGCAGAGGGGGCTTCCCAGCGGGACGCGGAGCGGAGCGGGCACCGGCAGCGCAGCTTTGGCTGCAGACGGGATGGGCACGGGGATGGGCACGGGATGGAGATGGGGATAGGCATGAGGATGCGGACGAGGAAGGGGGCGGTGATTGAGCCTGAGAGGGCGATGGGGATGGGGGCGGTGATGGGAAGGCTGATAGGAATGGGGTCGGTGATGGCGACGCAGACGGGGATGGGGACAGTGATGGGCACGGGGACCGGAATGGGGACGGGCGCGGGGATGNGCACGGGCACGGGCACGGGCACGGGCACGGGCACGGGCACGGGCGGGTCCCGCCGCTGCCGGGGGTGCCGAGGTGCTGTGAGGGAGCGACCCCGTAGGGCTGAGCAGGGCCGGGCCCGGAAGGGAACTTTGTCCCTTCGCGCGGACAGGGGGACCGTGCCCGCCCGGGCCGGAGGTGTGCGAGTCCCCCGTGTCCCGCCGCCCCTCGGCCCCGTCCGCCCGTGACAGCGGTGTGGGGAACGCGCTCTCCGCTCCCCGCCTCGGGAGAGCTCCCCTGGCCGGGCTGGGGGTGTGTGGAGAGGTTCCGCTCTCCCCAGAGCGAGCCTGTACCAGCAATAGTGCGGGCAGCGCGACCAGGGAAGTGATTCTGCCCCGCTGCTCGGCACTGGCGAGGCCGCGCCTCGAGTGCCGTGTCCTGTTCTGTGCACGCACTACAGGAAAGACATTCAGGCACTGGAGCGTGTCCGGAGAAGGGCAGCGGAGCTGCTGAAGGGTGTGGAGCACAAGTCCTGTAAGCAGTGTCTGAGGGAGCTGACGGAGTTTAGCCCGGAGAAAAGGAGGCTTTGGGGAGACCTTATCGCTCTCCACAACTTCCTGACAGGAGGTTGTAGGCAGGTGGGGGTCGAGCTCCCAGGCAACAGTGGCCGGACAAGAGGACACAGTGTTAAGCTGTTCCAGGAGAGGTTCAGGTTGGACATTTGGAAGAATTTCTTTACGGAAGGGGTGATTAAACATTGGAATGGGCTGCCCGGGGAGGTGGTGAAGTTACCATCCCTGGAGATGTTTAAGGAAAGCCTGTGGCATGGTCTGGTTTACAGGATGGTGTTTGGTCATAGGTTGGATTCGATGATCTCAGAGCTCTTTTCCAACCTAATTGATTCAGTAATTCTGAGCTGGCACCACTGTCCTGCCTCGCTGGAGGTGTGGGGGGTCCGTGCTTCCCCTGCTTGGGCTGTAGCTCCCTTTCCTTTCCCCCTGCGGTTTCCAGTGTTCTAGGTACCAGTGCAGCACACTCGTTCTTGCTCCCCCGAGATCTCCAGGGCTTGAGCCATATATCATTTTTCTTAGGCATCCACTTTTCTCTGAGTACATTAAGAAGACTTACTCATTTCCTTCTCTTTGTGCCTGCTACTTTTCCCCAAAGATATCTGTCGGCAGGAAGGAGACCCCCATTCACTCTGAGTGCAGTGATTTCACCGATTTCTACCTTGCCTGGAAGGCTCAGCTTTCAGCTGCCAGAGTGTCTCGCTGAAAGCTGCCCTGCTGGTTCTTATCAGGGATCTGTGTCTGTATATCCTGTGACAAAGCACGATATGTTTAGTCCTTGCACTAGACAAGATTAGATCTGCAGCATGTGAAATGGATGTCATTTGTAATCCTTAGCTGATGTTAAATGTGGAGCTACTGGTGGCTGAGAGATTGCTCTCTATGTGGTGAAGCTTAGAGAGGCCTTGGCAGCTTGACATGGAGTTTTTTCTCCTAATGTTGCTGGACAAGAATAACGAGGAGGTCAGTGTCTGTTCTGCTTGTCAACTTTCACTCTGCAGGCCTGAAACGTGGGTGTTTCTAATTCGTTGCAGTCAGACTTCAAGTTCAGCAGGGTCACAGGCTTGCTGGGGATGCTGTAGGAGCTACTAACTGTGTGCTTGGATAGGCTGGTAGCTGGTAAGGACTCTGAGGTGTAAAACAGATTAGTACTCTGCACTACTAGTTCTGTATAGGAAAATTTGTTTGAAGCATTGTTTCGTGAATTTTGACTAAGTGCTGAATAGGAAACTTTTTCGTTTCATTCATGAAAACATTCAGACATTCGTGTTCTTTTTGTTCCTTGGATACCCAGATCCAGCTGTGCCATGGCTGTTACATGCCACCAGATTCCTAAAACATATCTTTGGTTGTGCTAAATTCTCCTGTTTTGGTCATAAAATGAATGTGTTTTCTTTGCAGACTTTGGACTTACGTAATTTCTTACGTAGATGGGAACAGTGATCTCTACTTGCAGAACTCAGTACTGGTGTGGAAAACTTGGTTGCTTTTTTGGATCTTTTGCTTCACTATATTCTACAGATCCTACAGGAAACTTTCTTTGAGTGAAAATGACAGGGCTGTAGTGAGTGTAGTAGCCGTGTTGTATAAGGCTCACTTCTCCATTTCTTCTGAATAATCTTGCCTTTGCTCCCATCTCGTGATACCCTTTGGAGGTTGAGTGGAGGTCAGAATTGTGTTAGATTAGTGTCGCTTTAACGCGTACTTACAGATTTGGACATATAAATGTAAATAATTTTTACTTTCAGCTTTTTTTTTCTGGTTAAAGCGAAAGCAGTGTCTCTGTTCGTCTTATCTCAAAAGCAATCCAATATGAAACAAGAATCAAGTGATGACAGAACATGTTAAAAGGGGGAGGAGGTTGTATCCCAGAACTTGTATTGTTGGAGCAGCTGGTATAACTGGAAAAACTAAACCCATTTATTTTGCTTGCAAGCCTTAACTTGATAAGTTGTCTTTCAAATTGTATGTGAAATAATCTTGAGTAAATACAAGGAAAAATTTCCAGCTGACTTGCTTGCGCCATGGTTTGTGACTGTGCTGCTGTTCTGTGTCTTTTGTCATTCTTGTTATGTACTTTTTTCTATTTTTTGGTGGTGGAGGGGAGAGACAGGAATGTTTTTCTCCTAGAACAGCCAGAACAGCAATACTTCTGTTTTGCAATGATTTGGCAATTCTTTGGCCTATGATGTTCTCTTCCCTAATTGTCAGTGCAGTAAAAGTTTGTGAATTTCATGTGATTTTCTCTTTTGACGTGGAAATAATCTGCACAAAGAAACATTTGATGCTGTCCGAATAAGACTTCACATGAAGTATCAATGGTGCACTTATATATCCTGCCCTCAGAAGCTGCTTGGTGCATGTTCAGGAGAGGAGAGTTGGACAGGCTGCTGAGCCTGTTGGCTTTAGTGCAGTCAGCTGTGTGAACACGCACTGTAGACTACAGAGTGAGACCACTTTTTATATCTTTTTGATATGATAAATTGAAGTGGTGACTCTTCTTACATGATCGAGGGTACTGCAACATGTTAAAATCAAAGTACAGTGTCATGACAAGAAAATTTTTCATGTTTATTTTTCAGAAGATCTTCATTTAACTGGCTGAAAAATGCTTCTGCAAGATGACAGCACCAACTCTAAGACTGTTGGAATGGTAAATACATAAAAAAAAGGAGACTTTAAAAGGTCTGCATGCTGTTTGCCAAAAATTATAATGATATTAAGAAGTATATTTTAAATGAATATTCCTTTGAATGTTAGATTTGAGCTGGAACTGTTTAAAGTTACACCATGTGGAAAGCATATTTATTTCCTATTAATGGAAACAAAGAGCAAACATGCTGAAGTTTCTGCTCTATTAATAGAGTAGAATATGATATTTATTTTTAAACCATAATTTCTATTGCAGTCTTTATGTCTTCTGATGGCTTAAATTTATCATAACTTCATGCACCTGATTAGTTAAATGTTCTGCAAAGGTAGAGCCCTACAATAATAATGCCAAGGTTGTGGCTTCAGTCCCTGGGCCATTCACGTAAGAGTTGGGCTTTATGGTCCTTGTGGGTCCCTTCCAACTCAGGATATTCTGTGACTTATTTATTACCTTGGTGTTCAGGATCTACAATGAGCATTGTCTTTGTGGAGTAGAAGACAGACAATCACATTCTTCTGTCTTAAAAAATGCATCTTCCAGTTGGTTGGTTTCTTTTACACGGTTATGGTCATTTGGTAAACTGTGGAAAAGGTTTGAACTTGCTGTGTGTAAATGTTGAGTTCAGTGGCAGCTGAACCGTAGGCTTGTGGGGTCCCTCTTTAGGAGTTACCTCTTAATCTGATGGGTGAAAAGCATGAATTTAGCTATTGCCCCCTGTTAACAGTTTACAAACTATCAGCCGTGCTTGTCAGTTGATCAAAAGCTAATTTTGGGTAAGCATTTAATTCTGCCCTTGCTGCCACTTCTGTTTGGGACACTAATTTGAGACTTGTTAGCATAGTATGTGTCTCCTGTTGATTCAGGATATCCCTAAAACAGAGCTTAGCAACATTTCACATTAATAATAATAATAAAAATTCCAGCGCTTCCAGGCAGTAAAACTTATGGCTCTATTTTGTATAATGTTTCTTTTCCTATGTAACAGTTTTAAAGTGAATTTTATTGAATGCATTTATAGGATCTGAGTTTAAAAATTAAAAAAAAGGTCTTAGGTAAGATGGTGTTTTGTTTTAATACAATAATAATGCTGTATCCACTTAAGGAAAGATATTGGGCTTTCACACGACTTAACATGGAGGTGCCTTATCTTTCTAGATTATTTTAAGGCCAACAAGCCTATCTGTTCTTCCATTACGTTACTAGTTCTAATGTTTAAATTCTTTGCTTAGGAATGTACACTTAAGGAATAATGCCTTTCTCTGCATAGCTTAAAAAATCAGAACTTAACATCATCACGTTCTTGTTCCTCACGTGAACCTCCTATAGTCAATTAATAAGGAAGGGATCACATTCTTTGTAATATCAAAAGTAGGTAAGGATCCTGTTTTCTTGCAATCCAGGACTGCCCTGATGGCATTTTTGATGCAGACCAATTCTTAAGGTTCTAGATCTGTATGTCCCCAGTACTAAGGACTTGAGCTGCATAAGACGTTTGTGGAACTTGAAATTTTACACAGTGTTTTGCAAAGATAAGTGCTTAATATACCTATGCACACAATGTTTCACTCTTTGCTTTTTTTTGGTTTTTTTTTAGGAGACTACCTTCACTTTGACATGAAGTGTGAAGTTTGTTAGTCACCACTTTTGTTTCTTTTTTACAGTTATTGTGGAAGGTAATATGAGAAAAGTAAATCTTGTTCTTGTGTGTTCATCTCTATCAGAGCATATTGCCCTCAATGTACAGAAGCCAAACATAGAGAAAGGTGTGGAACTGTGTTTCACTGAAAGTTCATGAGTCCTGTTAATAAGTGGGACAATGTGTCAGTCTAAAACTTCTCAAAATAGTAGTTTCAATCTCTCTTTGCATTTTGTGTGATGTTTTACAGGGTTTTAATTCTGATTTAATTTACTAAAACTTAGTATTTAGGTTTCAGTAGGCTTTTGAATTTCTGCTGAACTTTACAGGCATTTTAGTATTGCTGCTTTGTAACTTTTGTAGTCAACTATTACCTTGAAGGTGATCATGCTGCGCTTTGTGGTCACCTTTTCTTGTTAAGCTTTTTGCCTTGCTAGGGAAGGATTAAACAAAGGGCTGTATTAGGCACACAGAAATGTTAAACAGACACTTGGTAGTCAGATGAGAAAGTAATAGCTGCTCTGTATAAAAAATTTCAACTTCCAAGGCATAATTATGGGCTCTTTATTTAGAATTTTAACATCTACTTATCAAAGGTACAGACGAAATGGTGTAAAATGTACATAGACTGTGAATAACTTTATGTGTAACCTCTTATCTAAGAAGTGGTGGGTGTTCCATCATCCGTTACTTCGCTCATGTTAAGGGATTTGAAAGCAAGGGATTTGTTCAAGCCTAATGTAGATGAGCTGAGTCCAAGATGAAGCAACTGCTTGTGAAGGTTATCTGTGCACGGTCTCTGTTCACAGAGTTGTTGTGGTTGAGAACAGCAGAGCTGTAAGTGTAAGGGGGCATCTGATGTGGAGATGTCCAGTTGATCAGGCTGCTGCCATTCTCCGCTGTCTCCGCAGCTACCTCTCCCCTCCTGCCTGCACCACAGGATTGGTGGAAGGCTGCCGTGCTTTCCATTTCTAGGATACTTTTCCACTGTCCATGTGTTGTGCTGTAGCCTGACAGGAATGAGATTTCTTCCTTCCAGCTTGTTTGGAACTCTTCTATGCCCAGCTTCCATGTTAGCTGCATGTTATGCAAACACACGAGCAATTTTTAGGCTCTACGTAATATAACTTCATGTAATGGCTTGTAGGCTATTAGTCATAATAAAATGAAGGCATAGTTTGTAGAGTATAATATGTAGTATCTATTAAACCAATTCATAAAACCCAAAAAAACCTTTATAAACTTTCAAGCATGAAAACCTTTATGTTAGTTTCCTCAGGTTTGAGATAATACATTTATTTGCTCTCTCTTTGAGAACAGATGTTTTCTCCTATATTCCGTATCAAGTAGAAACTGTAATTCCTCGCTGAGTCTTTCATAACTTTGCCTCTCTCTACTTAGATTTCTGCTTTCTTTTGTCAGTCCCACAATTTTATCAGAAAAGGAGAGTAATTATCCAGAAGCGATGCCCACACATGGAATATATCAGCATAGATCTAGTGGTATAATTATACTTCAGGAACTCTGCCTGTTCTTTTTTCTTTTGAAAGAAGCCCATTAAGAAATGGAGAAAAAAGAGTCAAGATTTGAACACGGCAGAGACTTTATAGAGATATGAGTCAAAGCAGGAAACAGTGCTGTGATCTCCAATGCACTTGTGCATATCTGGGCATTTTAATCATTAATCTGAGGAACAGGCTACTCTGGGAAAAAGTAATGTACCTTCCTCACTCAGTGATGACATTGTTGCACTGTCTCTCTCATAAATAATTTGTAAATAATGAAAAGAAAGCAAGTATTTGTATGTTGACACGTGTGGAAAAAACAAAGTTCAATTTAAATTCACCAAACCATACTAGCAGAGCAGATGACCTCTATTTACTGTGAAAGTCAGAAGCTGCTCTCTAAAGATGACTTAGATTGCAGTTCCTTGAGCAGTTCTCTCAGAGATGGTGTTTGAGTTTATGGTATGCTATGCCATCTGTAGTTAATGAACTCTTAATGAATTGGTTCTTAAAATATATACATAAATAAGTTAATGTTAATCACAGAAATACCACATACACGTCTTACTGACATTCATTAGAGATTTTTGATAGATTTTCACTAGAATTGGTTCATGCCTATATTTCATAAATTACCAAATAGCTGTATATTTTTTTTTAGTTCAACTGCATGTGTAGTCTGCTTTTTGAAGTCTCCAATTAATTATTCTATTTTTTTCATCACGTCTTGTTTTATTTATATATATATATAAAGGGTTTATAATTTACCCAAATGTTTTCCTGTGCCTTCAGAAATGTTTGTTGAATGCCTCTAAGTTTAAATACGTTTCTGACATTTGTTACAACACATCAATCTAATTTATACTGTCAGGTATCTGAACTTACCAAGTCATAGTGGTTTCAAATTTTGCAGAACTTGTAGCATGAATTCCAAAGAGGCATTGTGTTTTACCTGCTTTTGCTTACTTCAGTGCTAAAGCAGTTGATAAATTGTTGCAAGGTCAAGATTTACTTTCTAATTGTCCCCAGTATCTCTGAAAATCTCCTGCCGGATCTGTGAAAGATCTGCTTTTTACCAACACAGCCATGCATGTTCTTGTGTATTAGGTCGTGTTCATATATATGAAGCAGCTGCCCCCAGTGTTATTTTTTTGTGTGTCACTGTAACCTTTTGTGTTCTGTTTGTGTGTCCCTCTTGCCCAGGTTCCAAATGGTGTGGGTGTTTATCATGAACCGGATGAGCTCCCAGAGCAGTTCATCCGCTCAGCGCAGGCGAATGGCTCTAGGAATTGTCATTCTCCTCCTGGTTGACGTGATCTGGGTGGCCTCTTCAGAACTCACTTCTGTAAGTATTGTTTCACACATCTTAAAGGGAAGAGAAACGAGAGAGGTGCAGCAGAAACGTGGCTGTCAAACACTCAGTCTTTCACCAGCCTGAATCCACTAAAACTTAGAGATAAATTCAACTCACTGCCTGTTTCTTTTGAGACAGAAGGTGCATAAGCTCAAAACTGTGTACTGTAATCTGGGAGCTCATTTTGTTATTGCCATATCGATTAAAATAATGCCCATATGGTTCCCAAAAAGTAGTAAATGAGCTGTAACATGGCAGGCTGAGTGATGTGGTAGATTGTAGTTTAGAACATCCGGAAGTCCAGGATGAAAGCACTCAGGTCATGGAGTTTAAGCCCTGTAATTTCATTGAGTTCATATATTCACCATATTGTGGTATTTATTTCATGTTAAGTTTTAGGACTTAAAACAGAGCTTTGGCAATGGAAATTGAGTTTTTAATAAATTCTTAAATTCAGTTTTCTGAACTGTCATTAAGTTATGTTCTATATCAGTTTTGAAACTAAGCATATATAAGTGTTTGTGCTTACCATGTGATATTAATAAAACATTTTTTGGAATGAGCTGGTGGAGTCACTCTTGATACTGAGATGTTATTTAGCCAAAGTAATCTTCTCTAATTTATGATTAATATGTTATTGCTTATAAAAGTGGTCTTTAATTTAGAAAATATTTGTATGTAAATGTATTTTCAGTGCTATTTGAGTTCAGTAGCATATAAATATGTTGCTTGGTGAGATACAAGTTACTACTTATTATTATAGTAGCTTTCCTCCTGTGGCATTGTTTCTTACAAAAAGGCTCCTTGGAGGTAGTTTGGGAGAGGGTTCCCCCAGAACAGGTAGGGCCACTTGGTTCCTTTGGTCATCCATGTCAATACTCACAGCTCTGTTATTTTGGGAACCAGACTGTTCTGGACTGTACACTTACAGCTGATCATTCATTTTGTGAATTCTTACCTATCTGGTAATTTTGGATACTGCAATTATTTTCTTTCCACAGTACGTTTTTACAAGGTACAACAAACCCTTTTTCAGTACATTTGCAAAAACATCCATGTTTGTTCTATACCTCTTGGGATTTATTGTTTGGAAACCATGGAGGCAACAGTGTACTCGTGGGTTTCGTGGAAGGCATGCAGCTTTTGTAAGTATTGTAACTCTGTAGATTTTGTGATGTTTGTTCCAGTTTGTACAGAAAAAAACCCTTAAAATAGGGACTAGAGAAGATCAAAGTTTACATATTTGAGATACAAACTGAATCATGCCACAGGAAGGCGTGGCAGCCATAACAGTTGTCATGTGAAAGGATGAGAGGCAAGAAAAAGTGATATGAGATGTGTCAGGAGTTGTAAGCAACGCTCTGCTGTGCCAAACCATTGGCCCATGCAGCCTGGTATTGTATCCTGGGCAGTTGCAGAGGGTAATTGCTCTGAACAAGAGCTTATGAACCTCACTGTTGGCTCTTGGTTCCCTTTAACTCCCCCAACATCTGTAACCAGTGGAATCAGAACTCAGACTTTGTAGTTGATTTTTAGCACTGACTCTTTTTGTGTCTGGCACAACTGTGAACTGTTTGCTCACTGTTTTGAGGGGTTTAAAGTTACATTAAGTAAGGGTGGTAGATTTATGGTTTTGATGTTGTTAATTCTGTCTTTTATAGATTTTATGCATGATTGGCCTTCCGATGCCCATTCCAGAGTTAGGCATAGTTTGTGCTAGAACCTAAAATTATTATTATATGACAGAAATACTGAGTTTTTTTCCAAGAGATGCTGGGAAGAGCAGTTGTTCTGTGCCAGTGTTTCAAAATGCTGAACAGCAGCACTCAGGAAGCAGTAAGGCATTTGGCCTGATACTAATCTCACATTAAAAAACAGAAAATGTGATCCAAGAACATGCTGTTAATCAACATGTCCTTATAGAAAATAGCTTGTATGAAAGAAACTGACTTCAGATTTTCTGGATATGTTAGACTTCACTGATAGTGACAGTTGTAGGCATAACATATTTAAAGTGTTACATGACTTTTATCTGAATTATTTTTATTAAAAAGAAAAAAGAAAACACAAAGAACAACTAATTTAATTCTTGACTTAAAGGTTAAACACAGAGCATTTAAAGTTGGCTGATAACTTGATATAATTTTTTGCTAGACTAGCTTTTAATACCAAGTGTCTGTGCATAATATGGCACGTGTTAGACTTGATGTTGTTCAGAATCTTCATAAGATAATTTGGGAATAAACAGAACTTAGTTTCTTTGCTGCCAGTAATGAAATGTGAGCTGGAATGCAATGAGGAAGAGTGCCCAGCCTGTCACATGTTGTGTGTGGCACTCATGACGCTGCTACTGGAATCCCATTATTTTTCCTTTTCAAAAGAACAGTGCAGACAGGACTGTAATGTGCTGTAGAAAATTCCTTCCCCCTCAAGGGGTGTAGTTAAATATTCAACTCTGTAATTATTGCAAGTGCCTTTAAAATGTCTTGTGTTTATTAGTCTGGAAAACATGTCCATTTATATGGTTTTATTTCAGTGATTGCTTGGATAAACACTCACACCTTACTTTTAAGTTCTCTTCCACATTAGAGGCTTTGTTTAACAGGTTTGCAACCATCGTGGTAGAACAGCAAGCTGCAGGTCAGGGAATATGGGTTTGGTAAGGTGCAGAAAGGAAGAGGGAAAGGAACTTTCCCTCAATAAAATGAAGAAAGGAGCAGCTTGTTAATAGATGCACAATCATTTAGTGAAGAATGTGTCCCTGAGACTGAATTTCGCAGGTTTGCTGTGTCTAAGAACCTCATGCTGCATTTATA
Organism: Cnemophilus loriae; assembly: GCA_013397755.1. Lineage (NCBI taxonomy): Eukaryota > Metazoa > Chordata > Aves > Passeriformes > Corvidae > Cnemophilus > Cnemophilus loriae. The sequence continues at coordinate 2,231,012 of VZTF01009642.1, read as the reverse complement.
CCTGGGTAGTTGAATTCAGTGGGGTTCTTCAAGAGGTACAAGGAAGTGAAATTATTTACTGAACTTGGAGGTACCGAAATTATTTACTGAACTTGTAAGTCCTCTTGATATTGGGGAGAAGGGCTGAGGGGAGAGAGGGAATTGTGACAGAATTATGGAAAAATTAATAAAAAAACTTACTCTTCAAAAATTTCAGTTACTAATAACTTTGCCATGGTAGTTTATTACATTAAAAGTTCTGTAATTAGTTTGCAGATGCTGAAGGTTATTTTACTGCTTGTACAACAGATACCACTGTAAACAGTTCTCTGGTAAGTGTCTTCATTTAGGGAGGCTTTACAATAACATGGCACAACTATCCTGCCTTAGTGTTTATGAAATACGGCAGTCTTAAACGTAATAGGTTTTGTCAAAGGGGATTGGTAGCTTATATGCTTATATGTTACTAATAAGTACTGCAAATAATGGTATTGCTTATTATAAGAGATATGGGTTCTCAGCTCAATAAAGCACTTACTTGAATGTTTCTGTAGTAGTTTGTCAAAGAAATACTGTCTTGTACAAAGGAAACCTTTACATATTCAACTCGGTACCATCTCTGTAATAGAGTGGGGGAAGCAATTGAGTATTGGCAAATTATTGTATGGATATTTTACACAGAACTGCTTGAAGAGATATTTTTTCAGATGTATTCTTCATTTAATTTTTTGGGGATTTTCAACTTTATTTATCTGTGTATAAGAATACAATCTTCCTAGCTTGCCCAATTCATTAAGATCATGTGACTCTAGAAACTTGGGCAATTTTGCATTAATTTAAACATCCAGCAAAATTCTGGTCCTAAACAAGCCTAATGAAAATTCAGCTACCAGATGCAAGCAGCTTAAAACTTGTCTTGTTAGCAAAAGTTTTAATTCCTTAACATACTTCTAAAGTGCCTTATGTATTGTAGATCTTTCCCAAAGTTTTTTGATGTTTAGGTCTAGGGGAGAAAATGAGAGGTTTTAGGGTCATGGGAAGAAAATGAGTACATAAATTTATGTACATACGTTCTGTATTTCATGTTTCTGTTTATAATTTGGACAGAAGCTATAGCTAATGAAATATCTGTGATAATGATGACTTATTTTGTAATTTTAAATCAGTAGGTGTGAATTTTCTGGCCATAAGTTTTGTGTTCGTGAGGATACACACAAAAGAGCACAGTTCTCTTTTAGTACTGTGTTTTACCAGTATGTGTAACAGACAATATGCTTTATACATGAATTTTGACAAGTCTGTCCACTGTATGCAGACCCACTTTAAGTCTGATTCTCTTACTATTCACCAAGCTTTTCTTTATTTAGTTTTCTAATTCGCTAAATAAATTCTACTGCTTATAATTTAAATATCCTGCTTAACTGTATTTTTACTTATACTGATTCATTGCAGAGTGAACCTTTATATGTTCCTGTAAAGTTTCATGATTTACCAACTGAAAAAAATGGCAGTAATAGTAGTGATGCAGAGAAAAGTGAGTAAAGACTTCTGGAATGCTGTAATGTTAGTTCTTTGGTGAAGGAGTTACTTTTCTCTTTGTTTAGTATAACTGCTGTTGTGTTGCAGGACTTGCTTCCCCTTCCCTCTCCCCCCCTTTTTTTTTCCCCTTTTTCCTCCTTTCTGAAATCTCTTATTGCATGAATTGCAGTCTCATGTATTTACTTTCAGGTAGAGAAAACATAGGCCTGTCATTCAGTTTACCTTTCTTGGTCACTACAGATGCAGCCTATGTTTATCTCAAGGGACCAACTGGGTTCAGTACTTGTGATTCTTTCCTTCTGGGCTTGTAAGACCAGCAGCAGTGAGTCAGCCTCTGGAAAAACAAGCTATTGTCCTTTTTAGAGCAGGAGCAAAGCAGTCAAAGTAAGAATTTTAACAGTCTATGTGCGTTCTGGTTTTATTTAAGCCTCACTATCTTGTGATAGTACCTGAAACAGGCCTGACTGTCCCAGGCAGTTGTAGAAAGGTTGGCTTCAAAACATCCAGTTAGCCAATCCTCAGCGAGAGTCCCTGCTTAGCAGAGGGAAGGTCTCTTAATTTCTACAGGGCACACGTTAGGAACCACTTTGGTAGGCTCTGCTTCCTGTGGCTGCATGCACCAATCACTTCAGAATTGTTCCAGCTGCAGCTTTCCCTTTACTTTTTTTTTGGGAAATTAGGTGTTGTTTCATACTGATTTAGGCTAATATTTACAGGGGAAGCTATTGATACTAAAATAACCTTACGAATAAAACCTGATCCTAGTTTGCAAGATTAGTCAGAGAGTGGATTTCAAAAGGGCAACTAACTTTATGGTCTCCGCTAAGCTTTGAGGTCTGTTGGACTTTAATCTTCTGAATGAAACATTGCCCTTGCAGTTAGGTATAGTTGTGTGCAGGTTTTGGCTGTTTCGCTATTAAAGAAAATCTTATATATATAATGTTTGTCAAGATGGAATAACTCCTATCTAAAAATATGTTGTTACCTTTTGTTGATAATTTTCACAGGGAGCAGGGGTGGTGCTTTTCAGTGAGGTTTTTGTGGGTGGATAACTTACTGATTGAAAACAGTAATTAGTTGTGCTGTGTCTTATTAGTGGCCTCCTGAATAGCAAAATATTAGTTTAATAAATCATGATGGCATGTCTTCTGTTTGGATAAAAACCTGTTATTTGTGCAGTATGGTAATCAATGATGTGTTACAACGTCATAGTTTTATTTGCACATTGTGTTGGCTCAAAAAGTTTAATGATAATATGAATTTTTTTCCTTTTTTTTCTTTCTTTTTTCTTTTTTTTTTCCTCCTCTCAAGCACCCAAAAAGCCTCGTGTGAGGTTCAGTAACATCATGGAGATCCGGCAGCTCCCATCAAGCCACGCCTTGGAGGCAAAGCTGTCCCGCATGTCATACCCAACAGTGAAGGAGCAGGAATCAATCTTAAAAACTGTAGGAAAACTCACTGCAAGCCAAGTAGCAAAAATTAGCTTTTTCTTTTGCTTTGTGGTATGTGCTCCATTCTTTCAGAAAAGTTATGTATAGATGCATTTAACACTTGTATAATAATAGTGAGAAAGTGTTGAGATGAGTTGTATTCTTTAAGCCTTATTTTATAAATGTCCCATAAGAAGTAAAACTTACCTCGTGCTGGACATGGACGTGCAAGATTTAATTATGAATCTGCTGGTAGATGCTGTTGCTGCATCATGCCTCAGTTCTGGGGGGAGAGGGAGATTCCAGTGGCAGGATTTTTCAGACAGAAAAATGTAGAGGGCAGGTCAGTGATACCTTTTCCAGAAGCACCTTCACTGCTACTGCCAAATGGGTTCTGTGTAATGTGGGCTCACCACAGCTTTTCCTCAGGAAGTAGAGCTCTTTGAACATTATCATTATTATTATTATTATCATCAACAATAATAATACCACTGATGCATGTACCAGAAAATAGTGGTGTAATTTTTTCTGGGGTAGTGTCCTTATGTCCAAAACAAATCCTGTTTATACCGTTCACGGACACTACTGGCATGTACATGTATTTCTTCTTAGACTTCTTGAATATTTCCACATAAGACTAGAGAGTGGTTACTTCCCTTAGAATATATCTGAGATCTTATTAATGAGATCTCAATGAAGAAGTGAGAAAACACTTGCCATTTTATTCCTTTATGGAGGAATTAAGAAATATTTTTTAGGTGTTGAATGTAAGGGATGCTTGTTTTTAACAGTGGAGATGTGTGCTGGTTTTAAGTACTCAAAGAAAACCTCATTAGGCTGATGTCACATGCATTACTGAAATTTCTTTGCAGCCCTTATGCAATTATCATCTTGAAGCACTCCAAAACAAGTTAAAAGTACCTTTAGTTACTACAGACTAGCTATTATAATGTCATTTTAATTCTTTTTAAGTTCTGAAGTATGTTGTTATTAAACACATCCTTGAATGTGGTTGGTCAGAGCCAGTTCTAAGTTTGCTGCTGTCTTTTAATGTGCCTGCCACTTTAATAGCAGTTAGAAGTCTCTTTAAGCTAAAAATCTAGTTCTGGTTTTATTTTTGGTTAAATAATTGGGATTTTTTTTCTTAAAGTAGGATTTTATTGCACTGAGAAACTTAAGCTCTGTTGTTGCTACCCCTCTAATAACAAAATTATTTTTCTTTTTCCCCAGTGGTTCTTGGCAAATTTCTCATACCAAGAAGCTCTGTCAGATACCCAAGTTGCCATAGTTAATATCTTGTCGTCAACCTCTGGTAAGTTTTATTTACACCATCAGATGTGCATCATAAGGCTGTTTATAGCATAAAAACCTGTTGTTACAATGGATTTGTGTAACATTTTTACCTGTGGATTTGCCTAAAGGCATTGAATATGTGTGTTTAGACAATTCATTTTGTATTTGCAGAGGTTTTTTAGGGTACCTTCATGATTTGTCTGCTTTTTGTGCATGTACTTCTACAGTTACATCTGTATATTAAAGAAATATATTTGGAGTGTAATAGCTTTGAAGCTGTGTAGTTTTCTGAGCAAACTGGCAAAATTTGATTGTGTAAACTCTTCTGAATTTCTCTTGCAGGGCTTTTTACATTAATCTTAGCTGCAGTCTTTCCCAGTAACAGTGGAGATCGGTTTACCCTGTCCAAATTATTAGCTGTTATTTTAAGGTAAGATAATGGGAGGGAACATTTGGTCCAAAACTCCCTGGTACAGTGAGAGGACAACTGTACCTACTGTACCTGTGGTATGTGTGACAATAAATGAAACCCATCACTTTTTAAAAATCCTTGTTTCACAGATAAATCGAGCAAGTGAATTAAGTATTTTTAAGTGCTTCATACCATGAACTATTTCCAAATCTCATTCTCCTGTAGGAAATTAGATTAATTTCTGTTGGAAATAGATGAACTTATTTTCTTGTTGTTTATTTGTGGTTTGTTTATTTTTGTGTAAATGGTGAAAAAGGAAGAGGTTTGACATTCAGTGTTGTCAGCCTGTTTCATTAAATGCCTGCTGTGTTGTTCTGGGAAGTTAAAAGTGGGGTTGGTTGGTTTTAACTTGGGATTGTGCCTTAGCAGTTGAAAACTCCTTTCGACTTTCCAGAGGTGAGTTTTGATTAACTAAAAATGCCTAAAGATAGAACTGTATATTTGTTTTTCTCTTTCTTTTATCTGTTTTTTGTAAAGAAATTCCTGAGTTCAAGCAACATTTTGCATTTCTTCTTTTTTTGCTAGCATTGGTGGTGTGGTACTTGTTAACCTTTCTGGATCTGAAAAATCTGCTGGAAAAGATACAATAGGTATTTACTTACGGGTTTTAATCCTGGAATATGCAGTGATGAAGACCATCTTCTGACAGTACTAAGTAGTCATATATCAAGCTCTATATCTCTTATTCGTGTGACATTTCATAATCTGACTTTTTACCTTCAACTTCTAAAACTTGCCATTTATGATTATTTTCCACCCTATGCATAAATTGGGAATGTATTTACATTTTAGAGCTTTCTCCATTTTTCCATGTTTTTCATTTAGTAATGGATTCTGTAATCAACAGAGGTTTAGGAGAGTTGATCCTACAGTGCATAACATGTTTGGGCTATCTCAAGAGAGTATTTTTTCCATTTTTCCAGGTTCCATTTGGTCTCTTGTGGGAGCCATGCTGTATGCTGTCTACATAGTCATGATAAAAAGGAAAGTAGATAGAGAAGATAAACTTGACATACCAATGTTCTTTGGTAAGACCAAAAGTAACTCTGCTGAAAGTTTTAATTCAATGTGTGATTAAATGATGTGCTTTCAGGCACTGAACTGCGTCTGAGTGGTAAAGGGGCTTAGAAAAGCCAAGGAAGTAGAGCAAGCCTCTTACTGCCATGGTTATGAGTCTTTTAGAGACTGGTCGTGTGAATTATTTCTTGTTTAGAGCCTTAACAACGAGAGGTAGCTTCCTGTAGGAATGCAGACAGCCCTACTGACTTAATGAGATTTCTAATTTTTATTTTCTTTTCAATTTCAAACCTGTAAATATCTGATGCAAATTTAGTTTGTGAATTTCAGGTTAAATTTTGTACATTTGTTTCCTTTGAAAGGTTTAAAATATTGCTTCATGGCTGTTTTTCTATACGCATATTGTCAAAATAGCAGATTTTAGCTGAGATTTTGGTTATGTTGAAGAATATTTATTGTGCTTAATACTGTTTTTATTTTCAGGTTTTGTAGGACTGTTTAATCTGTTGCTGCTGTGGCCAGGGTTTTTCCTGCTTCACTATACTGGATTTGAAGCGTTTGAGTTTCCCAATAAGCTGATATGGATGTGCATTGTCATAAATGGCCTTATTGGAACAGTTTTGTCAGAGTTCCTCTGGCTGTGGTATGTACTCCATACATTGACTATATTTCACATGAATTATCTTACCTGTGTTCTCAGATGTTGAGATGTAAAATTGTCTAGGTTAGGGTTCTTGCCCTTTTCTTTTTCTTTTTTTATTCTGTCCACATGTGCAGTTTTAACATTGTGTCACAATGTCCTGTTAAGACAACAGCTAGCTTTAAAAAGTAGCTGATGTGGTCTTGTAGTAATTACAATACTGTGTGCTTAGCTTATTCCAGAATTAACATTTGGAGACAAAGAGACTTTGTGTTACAGAGTTGCAGTAGCAAAAGGAGAGTATGAATTCTTTTGTAACGGTTCTGTGACAATACTGCAACAAAAGATCAAGGTGGACTAGACAGAGTTCCACAAAAACCTTTTGGTTTTGTTTGGGGGTGTGGATTTTTGTTTGTTTTTTCAAGTTTAAAGTTATGTATGAATTTTAATAATTTTTTGTATATTGGCAAACTTTTACAGCAGTCCTAGGTATAAAAGCATTGTAGCATATGTTCCTTTGCAATTGAACTTGTTTGTTGATAGAATGTTTTTGTGATGTTAATGCCGTCCTGTAAGATTAGCCTGCAGCTCAGTATCAGTGTCAGGTTAAGTGTGATTTTAACGCAGGCAAAATAACAAACAAACAAATAAACCCCCAAACCTCAAACATTGTCTTTTGTCCCAAAATCAAGTACTGGCGCAGGGTTAAGTACATGGGTGTGCGCAGGCATTTTTACATACATGATATTTGTTTAATTACTCAGAATGATATTCCGGTCAATTAAAGAGCTAGTTTTACTTTCAGTTCCTTTTTCTTAGAGTTTTGGATTGGAACTAATTTCAAAGTTCGTGCTAATATCACTCTTTGCCAATCCAGTGTGCCACTAGTATAATATTCTTTGCTTTTTTTTGAAAGTAAATAATATCATTTAACCTACTTGTTTACTCCACCCAACCACATATTACCAACTAAGTAATGTAGGATGTGACTCTTCATTTTTTTTTAACCTGCTGATAAATTTTTATTGGATTCTGGACCATTTATTCATTTACAGTTTTCTGTGGACTGGTTGGTTGTAATTCAGAAGCAGTCTCGTATGTTATAGAGAATCATGGTATGTAAAAAAAATGCAGGTTTTTCTAGATGAAGTTACTACATGTGAAATAAGGAAATTTCCATCATCTCAAAAGATTGGTATGGGAATTAAACCTCAGCCCAGAAGACATCAATTGCCTAGTTAAGAATTCTGTGCACTTTCATAGATTTATGATGTATTGTGATGGTGTGAGTTAATTTTTGATTATTAAACAGCAACTAACAGTACATCGAATGTCTTCCTCATTTGATATATTACTTTAGTTGTCTCTTAACTTTTAAGAACGACCTCATTATTATTATTTCTTGTCATTAAATTGTATAACTGTTATTATTTTATTGTCTTTCAGGGGCTGCTTTCTTACCTCATCACTGATAGGCACACTTGCCCTAAGCCTTACAATACCTCTGTCCATAATAGCTGACATGTGCATGCAAAAGGTAAGGCACTACTAAATTTTGATCATTGTTTACAGAATTTCTTCTAATTAAATTCTTTTAGGCTTGTACTTGTTTATTTGGTACAAGAAATTAGTCAAGTTTTGCACTTGGGATGTTTCCAGCCAAAAAGAAGCTTTGCTGTTCAGTGTTTTCACGAGCAAAGTGTAAATTGCAATGAGTACCTTCAGACTTCTGAAACTTTGTGCGTGTAAAAATGGGTAAAAACCCCCAAACTCAACTGGTATTTCTCTTTTACTTCACGTCAGCGTGGATTTTGGAAAATAAGTCAGAAAAATAAAAGGTTAAATATAAGAAAAGAAAAGTCAAAAAGAGTCAGACCCTGAATAAATACTTTTGTAATGAACATGTGATATGCAGTATGTTTTCTGTTAGGATTGCCTGCATATTCCAGCATGGAAATAGAGCAAACAGTGCAGTGATTCCAACAATAATAAAACATTTGTTGGTAAGATAATTGTGTTTGTGTTGCTCTTAAAGCATCTGTGATACACATTTGAGACGTAAATTGTAATGGGATGGTAAAAAACTCCCAATAACTATGAAGGAAACAAGGAATAAAATATCTGTAGACTCCTCCCCCAAAATTCACTTTCGTGAGGTCAAGTTAGGTTTATATGTGAGCTAGTGCTGGGAGCAAAAAATAAGAATTTTATGTGTAGGTTTGTGTGTCAGTACACGTTTTAGATATACACAGATGTGTGTGCGTGTGCAAATACATTGGTAGAGATGTGTATATAGTTACATATATCAATATATGAAAATTTTAGGTTGTCTTCTGAAGAGATTCATCTAAACTTTCTTCTGGGATACGTTGAAATATGGACTGTGCTTTTCTAATTCCCAGTAAACAGCTCAATCTCTAGGCTGTTTATTCTGAATAAACACAGAGTCCAGATCTTGTAAAATTAATTTATTCTTCATGTACTAATGCAACATGGAGGCATTTCAAATAGGAGAAACATCTCCAAAGCTCTCTTGGATGACTTTCAGCTGATGTTGGTAACAAAAGGGCAAATTACCTTTTTAACTCACGTTGTTGGAAGTAAATCCTTTCTGTCTTACATTTTAGAAAATAAATTGCTGGTATTAGAAGCACAAGTGAGGGATGCTGATTAAAGGCAAACAGCTGTAGACTTTGAGGTTTTTTGCACAGGTGTATTTGTGCAAGTCAGTCATTTGTGCAAGTCATACAGACATCAGAATATCCTAAGCCAAGCCCTGTGCTTGTTGAGGTCTCAGGTGTCCACATCTCAGATGTGACAGAAATTTTAGCTTCCAGCTTCAAGCTGCCCTGTTAGAGCCTCTGGCCATCCTTGGTTTTACTTAAAAGAAACCCGCACTAGAATGCCGCTGGCATGGCTAATAATCGTGGAATCATAGAATGTGCTGAGCTGGAAGGGACCCGTCAGGACCACCCAGTCTGACTGCTGGCCCTGCACGGGACACCCCACGAAACACACCTTGTAATATGGAGATTCAAATATCAATACATGCAGCCTTCCTATGACTGTCAAACAGCATGGTAATTATACAATATTCATAATTACTAACTTTCTGGGTATTTATTTTTCTGTAGTTTTCTAACATAAATCTCAATCTTAGGAGATGACAACCAAGTTTCTAATGACTAATTAAACATTCCTTTTGGTGACTTACATGTTCTGAATTTCATTAGAAATCAGTTAGGAAATGTAGGGCTTAACAATTGCAGTTGATGAGATCTTTGAGGAGGATCATCAGTGCCAGGTACCGAAGCTGGGTCTGTTTTCTCCAAAGTCTTCAGTTTTGGATCTTTTCTCCACACGGGGGGGCCGTGCCCACGGCTCATGGCTCTGTCATCCTGAAAGGCAGGTCCCAGGCTCTTCTTGTCCTTGTGCCCCTGGTTTGGAGTTACAGAACCATGGAATGGTTTGGGTTGGAAGGGGCTTTTCAACCCATGGAATATCTAGGAGGCTTTCTCCTTGGCACCAGAGACACAGCTAAACACCTGAAACCAAGACTATTTGGAAATAGCAGTCTTCATTCAGCTCCCAGTGCAAACAGAATGTTCCATTGTAAAGAATGGATCAGTGGGAACAGGTTATGCAGTTCTTAGAAGAAGCGGTAGCTATAGAAATTGTACCGAATAACTCACACTGTTTAAAATAACTCAAACTGCGTCTCAAACTTACAATAATAATCATTCCAAATATACAGCATGTCAGTGCTTTTTTAAGCTATTGAGTGAATAATGTTTGTGTTTCAATTCCAGGTGCAGTTTTCCTGGTTATTTTTTGCAGGAGCAGTACCTGTATTTTTTTCATTTTTCATTGCAACCCTCTTGTGTCACTATAACAACTGGGATCCAGTGATGGTGGGAATCAGAAGAATTTTTGCCTTTATTTGTAGAAAACATCGAATTCAGAGGTAGAGCAGTCACAAACTATAATCCTGTCTCTTTAGCCTTTCCAATATCCTATACTCTTTTGTAAGCCACAATACTCATACTCTTTATTTTCACCTGATTTTATATTCAGGTGTACTAATTTCTTAATAGCAGTAGTTGCCAATCCATTTATTACTCTATGTAATGCTCAAAAAATGGAAAGATGTGAAGTCTGTTCACCTTTTAAAAGAAATTTCCTAGTGGTTGTCCAGTTTTTTCCCTTAATGCATCCATGATAATTTCTGTTCCCAGCATATGCAGTGAAAATTGTGCAAACTTGAGTACACTTGAGAAGGAGCCTTTTCATGTTTTTGATGGCTAACTTTCGAACAGCTGCATACTTGGTGCTTATGTTGGCTTCATAACAACCAATTAACATTACTGTATGACTTTAAATAAACAACTGTGTTTCTTTTAAGAATGCCAGAAGAAAGTGAGCAGTGTGAAAGCCTCATCCCTATGCATAGTGTTTCACAGGATGGAGACAGCTGCTGTTCATAGACAAAAGGTAAACCTTTAAAAACCCTCAAACAATGCACAGAGAAAGGTGAGGATTGGTTTTCATGGTGGAATTTATGTTATGCAAGGACACATTTTTAAAGAGCATGCAGTCAATCTTGTCCTGTATTGATGGACAGAGTTTTAAAGTGTATCTTCAAAGTTATTATTACTACTTGTTGCCAAGCATCATTCTCATAGTTCTTGGTCAATGGTTTTGAAATGTAGTTTTTTACTAAAGAGTATTACAGAGTTCGTCCAAAACTGGATATGAGTCAATACACCAGAAGAGGTATTCAGCTTCTTGGCATGGGTGATGTGTTTGGAAGACATCTGAAGTAATTACTTCACTCTTTAATGGTGTTGGGGTCTCAGCTTGGGCTACTGCAGCTCATGAAAAACACCAACCATTTAAGGAAGTTTAGAGAACATCGCCAGACTTTATCATTATGGGTTCAGAAAGTGGAAAGGAGCCCTTGTGTTTGTGGTTGACAAGAATTAAGTTGTTAAATTCCATTAACTATTAGGCTAAGTATTTCTCATGATAGATAAACATAGGGAAAGTAGACTAGAATAGCAAAAGAGTTTGCAAAATATCCCTCTTTAAAAGGAACATTACATGGTTTGCCACTACTGGCTTGGAGCATTAAAACAGACAAAGTTTAGGACTCTCCTAGCCCTGTGCTTCAGGGCTTTGGTTTTCAATAATGCATGCAGAATTACATGACAGGTATATTTTTATTTTCCAATGTTGCTTAAATCTGATAATGAAATTAAAAACATTCCAGCCAAAAGGGTAATTCTGATGTCTTAAAACACAGAGTTATTTCCTTTGTTGGTAAGATGGAAACAAATACTTATGGTAATTCCTCTTTTGTAATCCTGAATTATGTACCCCTGATAATTTTTTCTTTTCTTCTTAGTTTAAAAATGGAATGATGCCCAGCGAAGAGACAATCTTCTGGAAAAGTCCCTAAGGAATCATGTTTCAGTGCCTATTCTGAATTTGTAGTAAAAATAAGAAGTTTCAGTTCTTTTGAAACTCTAAACTTTTTCTCTTTCTTGCTTTCATCTGATTTTATAAATGAACAGGTTTGCTACATGCCTGTCACCATAGGGAGTCTTAGTCTGTCTGAGCAACCAACCTGCCTTACAACACTTGAGCTGGTGACATTACTTGACAAAATCAAGAAAGCAAATGCTGTTAAGTGATTTCTTTCTTTTTTTAAGTCACAATTTTGTTAAATGCTGGACAATATTATTTTTAAGAGATACTTTAAAGTGAGTTATGTAAATAAGTTTGCAGGTCATCAAGTCTTACAGGCTTTCAGATGAAAAACTAAGTAGATATGTTACCTGTAGTAGGTACAAATTAAATTTTTTATGTTGTATAAACTATTTGCATATTAACAGATGAAAATAGAAAAATAATTTATTAAGTGCATTCTTATAATTACTGAGGCAGGATCTTTGTACGGTCCTGGAACACTACACGTATAATGTCTTAGGCCATTTTGAGTAGCCTTGTAATGGCAATGGGTGCTGATGTTTAAAAATCAAAAAAAATTGCCCAGTAATCAGGAATGCTTAAAATTTCAGTGAATGGTAAAATATTTCTAATTACAGTACGTTTGGGTATACATTCTTATACCTGTTTTAAAACAGAGTGGTTCTGTAACCCATTCTCAATCCCAGTTATCTCTCAGACATGAAAATTTTCAGGTGTAGCTGCCACGTTGTGAAAGAGATCAAATTAATTGTGAAAGTTTTCAGTCAGTGGGTTGGCACTACACTAATCTGCTAAGCAATCTGAAAAGGAAAGATGTTTGCATTGATTTTTCTTTCCCCCAAGCTGTATTAATAAATTTATTCTAAAACTGATAATTATCTTCCTTCCACTGCAGTTTTTTATCCTTTTTAATCCAGAGAAGCTATTATAATTATATTCAGGAATATTTGAAATTAGTCAATGCCATTTTCCAGCTCCTGGCCTATAAGACACTTAGATCAAAGTTAATTTTGGCTTTTGATGGATTTTATTTTTTTATAATGAATGTAACATGGATTTTTAGCCAGGAGTATTTTTTTCCACATAACAAGGTTATTAATAATGTAGGGTATTTCTACTGTCCCTTCACACAAACACAGAAGGATGATGCAGCAGAAATGCCTGTTCATGTTTTGGCACTCAGTAATGATCCTTCCAAAAGAAATCTTGGTCTTTTGGTGATAAAACTATTATTTGAGAGGGAATGCAGGAAAGCAACGTGCTTAGCTCTACATTTATAGAAGAATTCGAGCCAGCAGCTGGAATTTAATATAAGAACTGTATGTAGAGAAGGATGACAAAATGAACCAGGGGCTATTCTGTTCAAATATTTAAGCTTTATCAAGTTTTTCCTTCCTGCTTTTGATACTGGATTGCACTACAAACTTCGGGGATCTGAGGCATCTCTTTAAGATGAGATAGTAAGTCCTTCTTGGACACTAAAATAGGAATTAAAAAAAACCCCAAACCAACCACAACAAAATCACAAACCCAAAAGAGAGAAGAAAGTCGATTAAATTTCATGGTTAAATTTCCAAACCCCACAAGTAGAGGGGTTGTAAATGCGGTATGTTGAACTAAATTTTACTTTAGTAGAATTTTCAGGCATTTTTTGATCAGTGGAGTTCTCTTAGGTTTTGGATTTGTCCTTCAAAATTATGACAGATTTAGAGGATGTTTGCCTCGACTTTTTTTCAAGAAGTATTGTTAATGCCTACTCAAAAGAAAAAATAATGTCTCTTTGCAGTTAATGAAATGTTTCAATGAGATGCTACAGAATATTTGATACCAGGCATTAACTCCAAATTTGAACCAGCTGGGACTTGTGGCATCAGTGAATTAAGCCTGGGAAAACTGAGTTTGCTTTCAGATGGGCAATGACAGTATTTGTAGCAAAATTTTCTATTACTGGTTTTTGAAATTGGTCATGCTAATAGGATTGGAGCTGCGATGTCAAATATGCAGTTGCTATTTATATATGCCCTTATGTTCATGGCTTAAAGTCAAAGATCATCATAGCCTCCCATGTATATGACTGTTAATTTGCATTTTTCATTAGTCTGAGAGGTTAAGAAAAGAAGTGCTAAGAGAATATTCTTCTGTCTCTGACCCCAGGAATGTTGAAGAACAGTTCAATAAACTCAAAGTCAGGGCTTTCCAAATGTTTTTGTTTTTAACAAAAATGTGTTAATTTTTTTTAATAAGATATGAAATATTTTTGTCCTGTGGCACTAATTAGCTTAAGCTATGTTTTTGCATTAAATTACAGTTCTTTAAATAGTAAGAACAAAACAAACTGTCCTTCCTGAAAGGATTTTTAAACAGTGGTGCCCTGTAGTTATGAAAAACGTGTTACACTTTTAATTACAGAAGCTATGACGTATAACATTGTTCCTGCATTTAATAGAATGTGATGGAGTTTTTTCTACAAAACCTTGTGATTTTTAGTACAATGATATTTTATAAATATAATGTCTGATTTGAAATGTAAATTGCATAGCTCTCTAATGGGTGCTTGGTAAATGCACAAGAGATTTAGCTTTGATTCTCAGGTACCTCTGACTCAATGGAGATGTGCTGGGTTTTTGTTCCCCGTGACTCAACTGGAATGTGAAGGAGCTCTCTCACGAACACTTTACCTCTGTGTGGCAGCGTAAATTGTCATTGCTCTTACTGTTTCAATTTGGGAATGTCTTCGCTCTGACTTACTTCTTGTAGGAACCACAAATGCTTTAGAAAAATAATGTCGAGCATTTCTTTGATTGGCATTAGATGGTTAAGGAGCAGTGATTTCCCAGGCCTACAAAACGGGAAATGGATACTACGTGTTGCTCTGCAAACTAACTCCTGCAATCCTTTGAGACAACCAACAATTTCTCCTGTGCATGCAATTGAGGTTTTGGGGATGTTTGGTTTTTATATATGAAGGAAATTATGATAATTTGCCAAAAGTACAGAGTATGCCTTCGCTTGTAGGGTTTTGGTGAGTCTCGCCTAATTTAAGCAATGTGCTGCACTTCAAAGGCAGAAAAGGATGTCAGCTTTTCTGCCCACGTCGTGTTGGGTTTCAGTCACGCTGAAAATGTGTTCACCACAAGGGACTGCTGCAGGTGTAATGCTGGTTCAGCAAGGGGTGGAAATGCCACATCTGTAGCAAAGTCTGGGGCACATGAGTGCTCCTGAAGGCACTGAGGGCCTGGTTTGGCTTTCGCGGTGTTGCCTGCATCCTGCTCCTTGGCTTCTGGCCTGTGGGAATGCCTGTAAGGGGGTAGGGGCTGTAGGGCAGGACTGCTCTGGCTGGCCGTAGAGTTGGGCTGCAGGGACTGCACACAGACTGGGAAGCTGGAGGCTGAGGCACTGCCTGCATGCGTCCCTGGGCGTGGCAGATGCTGAGGTATTTTGTGGAAACAGGGTGTTAAGCAGGGCTGGTGTTCAACCGGGAGAGCTGTGGGTGGTACATGGTCTATTACTGGCAGACCTCCTTGGAATGTACTAACAGAAACAGGAGAGCCTGCGAATTGCTTTTCTTGGTGTGTGCAGCTGTAATTGTCATTCCTGTCACAATACTCGTGCCTAGGTACTGCTATTCTCAGCTGTGATGGCTTTAAATAAGGTGGCAAAACGATTTCTTTGTAATTCTTGGTTCCATTTTTCTTAGTGTTGAATGTTGTCTTTCCTATTCCCTACTAAAAGATCCTCCGATCTTAGGGAAATTATGTTACTGAGCTAAACTAAGCTATCAGAGGACAGGGAAAACCAGTTAAATTTTGGAGATAGGGTGACTTATGGACATACTCAAAATTTCATATGGAAATAGACCTTGGAAAGGCAGAGTGTTAATGAAGTGAAGAACCGGCATATTCAAGAATCAAGAAACAAACTGATGTTAATATCACAATGTTGAGTTATATGGCTAACTGTAGGATAGTACTTTGAATCAGTTTTCTTTACTTGGGATAAGTTTTGAGTTAGTTACCATTTCTGTTATAGCTGTCACATGTAGTGCCTGTGATTTAATAGAACTCCAGTAGCATTTATGTGCTCATTCATAAACTGTTGCTATTCATTTTTTCCCCTATCTAATCCACGATTTCATCAATGTTGTATTTTGTTTTACGTGATCATTGCAGGGCATGATTTCTCAGGGAAATATGGATGATACCATATGTTGTGAGAGCTGATAACTAATTCCTGCTTTTAAAATCGCTACAAATATTTCCAGATTTCACTCAAACATTTCACATCATGTAACTTCCATGTTGAATTTCCTTAGGCTTATCAGGTAAATCATGATGAGAATGTTAAGAGCATTTAAAGATGTCAATAAAATATACCCTGCCCAACACTTTGTTACTTTCTGGAGAAACATCCATTTTTATCTGATGCTGAAGTGTGTGATTTTCTACTTTATTGTCCTCTGTGCCATAGAAATGAATAGTTCCTCTGCTGATTTTGAAGCTGCACTTCTGGCATAACAGTGACATTAACTTTCAGGGTTAGGCAGTGCTATAATAATACATAATCTGATTCTGGGGTAGATCAGTATAAATCTCTAACATAAATATATTCATTTATATCATTAAATTTTTACAATGTCTGTTCACTTTGGGGATTTTTTGTTTGTTTTTCCAGTAAAGTTACTTTGGCTAGACTAGGGTTTGATCTGAAGCCCACGGGAGTCATAGACAGCATTAATAAAGTAAAACTTTATTGAAAGGAACTCTGCAGTCAGGTTGACCTTTATGCCTTTGCAGTATTTCTGTCTGCAGCATCTATTTGGAGTGGTTTGCTTTAAGACCTCAGTAATATAAATGGAGGGATTTTAGTGCTGGTAAAGATGGCAAACACACTACTGTTACTGGTCACAAAAGATATTTCCACATAGCCAGTATGCAGCTTAATTATTTATAAGGTGAATTTGTCTTGCTACGTGACTTTTGTTTGAAATCAGCAGCACGAGAAATATTAACCCCTGCACTTTGCTGCATACTTTTTTTGTCCATAGTGAGAACATGTGATCATAGTCATCAGCCTTGAGCATCAGCTTCCTCTTGATTTCTGCTTTGACATTTCCATTTCCATGCCCTGTTGCATTCATTGCAAAGTGAATTTCCTCTCTAGGTAAAGCCAGTGTAATTGTATTTTGACTGCCCTAGTCCTCTGTGGTGTTAGAAATCTGACATAAAATGCAAATCTGACATGTAATGTGACTACTTAGAGATCTGTGTTCTCACTCTTGTCATTACATTTGGTATTAGTAGGTAACCAGACCTTTTCTGGATATGTTTATCATGATATTGAATGCATCCAGAATTTCACCTGGCTTTCACTTCCTACTTTTTAAAAGTATAAAGGGCTTTTCTCTGAGGATTTTTGTAGAAAGCAGCTGTTTAGTTCCGCAAGTTGAGTCCTTTAACTGCATCTCAATTTATAAAGTTGCATCCAATGTTCCCTTTCTTTAATTAATGAACTGCTAAAGGTTTTTTCAGGGAAAGTGCACAAATTTTCTTTATGTTCTACAGAAGAAATATGACTGGATACTGAAATGGCCTCAGAAATAAAAATTCAGGGCTGTTTCTATAATTCTTCACGTATGTTCCTGATCTTTTCCCACTTTTTTTTTTTAAGAAACCAAACCAAATAAAACCAATCAAACCCCCACACTTATCAAGCTGGGGGAATTAGCCATTTAGCACAGCACTAATTTTATTATATGCAAATGATTGTATTTTTATCAGTGATACCAGTCAATGTATTACTGATGATGTGAGTCCACAAGTCTTCCGTGTCTGTGTTACAAGTGATGCTTCTACCTAAGTGTGACCTCTTGCATACCAATTAAGTTAGTTCCACTGCCAGAATGAGTAATTTCTAAAATATTTTAGAATGTACTTTTTCCTCTAGCTTGGACAACAGCAGGGGCTTTCCAACCAAACAGTGTCACTTTCCTGTTGGAAGGAAAAAAAAAAAAAACCCACTAAAAAAATTTAAAGCTGGAATCTTAATTGAAAATCAAGAATATTAGTAGGAAAGTAGGAAGCATATGCTGTAAAATCATTGGGGTAATTTCTTGCATAGCCCAATTCCACATAGGAAGTGCTTGGGCAATAGCTTATTGTGATTGATCTCTGGTTGATCTTGATGTAATATAGAAAGTAAGTATTTTAAATAATCATTTCATATTGAAGCTGAAGGCTTAAATTAAGCCTTGTGATTGTTAAAAAAAAATCATGGAAAAAAATTCTATTTGGAGGCTTAGGAGGTTTTTTTTGTTTGTGGTTTGGGTTTTTTTTGAAGTCCATCCAATGCAGTTACTAAGGAATGCTCTGTTAGTTGGCACTCGTGAGAGGCTGTTTACACAAGGCTACGTGGAAAGCATAGCCGGGTGTTGGAGTTGACATTACCTGAATGGAATTAGAGAAATGTACTAAGTATGAGATACAACTTCAGCACTGTAGAGCTGAAGGGGTGTTTGTAATGATTTAAAATTCGTGTTACGTCTCTTTGGAGTAGATATTAGTAAAACAAAATTGTTTAGGAAACCTTGATGTGTGAAACTCCTGAAACTTGAGTGCATTAAAAGGTGCACAAAGCCAGTTGTAGTTTTGATGGTTGTTCTGGCATTGCATTTTGTACTGAGTTTCAGGGAACTCTCAGTTACACTTTTAAAGTGGAAGCTGCTTTAACTGAAGAGCTTTCATCTGAAGAAAACTTTTTTTTTCCCTGAAGTCTGTACAGTTTGCTGATAATTCAGATGTTCAGGGAGCGCAGCAAGTTCCAGATATGTATCCTCTATGAAACATCTTTATGCATCATCTTTTAACCATTTTCCTTAGTGAAAGCAGAACGTGAATTGCTGATGTGTATTGCATTTGCACTTGAAAACCTGATTTCAGAGTGTGTTAAACCTTGATCTATTTTTGATAAAAAAGAAATGTAGCATTTTAATCTAATTTCCATTTAATGACAAGGATATTCATGCAGAGAAAAACATATATCAGGGCTTGATGCAGTGATTTTTAAGCCAAGAAAACAGCGGGATGGCAGTTGTAAATCTGAAATGAAGATGGATATCTCTTCTGAAACTCTGGTTTCCTCCTGCCCTCTTTATACCAAATTGTGTCTCCATTATTCCAAGATAATACAGGTGAAGCAAGGACCAGAACTTTTACCCTTTGTTCTTTAAAAGTGAACACCGGCTTTTGCCTGGGGTGTCTTTGTCCTGTCACTTCATTTTCAGTTAAATAAAAAATACAGAGTAAGTATTTTTAATTAAAATCAGATTTAAGCTATTAATTATTTTGAAATTCTCTATATTAATAGAGATCTAATGAATGGAAATGGAAGTCCTATATTGCAAATACTGAACAGTGCTTATATATTTTTAACAAAACCAGTATATGTATGAATATTTGAAACATGCATGAAGGTGAAAATTGGAAGATTGTTTTTATGTTAAAAGGTTTATAAATTGAAATTCTTAATATCCAGTACCAAAACCCTATAAAAGGGCTAATGAAAAGAAAATGTTATGTATTCTGATTAACAGCCTGTGTAATACAATCAATGGGTGTGATGTTTTTGTTCTGTATTATATTTATTATATGTAAGTAAACAATAAAGATTATAAATCTTATTTTCTTAACAGGAATTGGTATTTGGTTGGGGTTACTGCTTGATGTGTTTTATATCATCGGTTAAGAAAAAATGGTCGTTAGGGGTGGGCTTAAAAGTGAGTTTTGAGATGTCTTGTTTTACCTGAAGTCAGCCAGGATGTGGAAGGTTATAATTTGGTGTTGGCTTGGTCTGTGTGCAGCTGTGGGCTGGGGCAGGGTTGATTTTCTTGCTGCGTTTGGGTTTGTGCTGAACCCAGGGGCGATAATCCAGAGGTGTTTCTGGTGCTGCTGAGCGGGGCTTGCACAGAGGCAAGGCCTTTCTGCTGTACCTGCTGCCGCACTGCCGAGGAGTTTGGGGGGCACGGCGGGGTGGGAGGAGACACAGCGGGACGGGGAACGCGCACTGACCGAGGGATATTCCAGACCCCGGGACATCTGCTCAGTACCTAAAGTGGGGGGAAGAAGGAGGAAGAGGGGGACATTTGGAGTGATGGTGTTCGTCCTCCCAAGTCGCCACTACCCATGACAGGGTCCTGCTCTCCGGGGATGGCTGCACACCTGCCCAGCCGTGGGAGGCCGGGAGATCGTTCCTTGGTTTGCTTTGCTTGCGTGCACACTTTGTTTTCCCTGTTAAACTGCCTTTATCCCAACCCGTGAGATTCCTTGCTTTTACCCTTCCCGTTCCCGGGGCACAGAGGAGCGGCTGTGTGGGGCTGGGTTGTTCGCTGGGGTTAAACCACGACAGTCGGGTCATTTAAGCAGTCAAGCACGGAATTTTGGTGTCTTTTGGCGGCCGCGGGGGGTTTTTATTTGCTGGCACCTGAATGGCGAAGTGTGCACAGGCGTGTGAGCAGCAGGGGGAGCTCCGGCCGTGCCCATCCCGCGGCTCCGGCTCAGCAATTACTGTATAAGCGGTGAAAAGACAACTCATTTACCTGTTTATCATCCCTGATTCCCGCAGTTAACCAGGGCTAGACATTGACCTTTCTTCTTGCAGCTGAACTTTCAGCGTCTTTAATAATGAAAACCTCGGGGATGATAGGCATTTACCTAAATACTTAATAAAAAAAAGTGAGGAAAAAAAATTTTCCACCATAGGCTTTTCTGAGTTTTCTGGATTAACTACAGCTGAATCCTTTTTTGCCGAGATAATAAATATTACTGCACAGCTATAGGAAGAAGCAGCTTTTTACACTAAAACAAGGGGATACTTGCTTTTGCCATTAATTAACAAGGAGTTCATCTCATATTCCCTGACAAGCAACAGGAATTCTGGAGCTCAAATTAAGAATTTGAAGCAACTTGACTTGAGAAGTTTCCATATACTTTCAAAGGCAAGTTGGCAATAACAATGCTATCCTTTTTCTAGTGTCCTAAATGATGGCTAGAATCCCAGTCGTTGTGTGATTCCTCCCTTTTAAGTCGTAGAGATAAAGTAAAATGTGGAATAATTTTTGGCAGGTTCTGCCATTAAAACATGAAACCCTAAAATGCATCACCTTCTTAGGCTGTGTCAGTACTTGAGTTGTGCTGAGGGGACAGCTGGCTGCGTAAATGGCTGGGGCAGGTGGTGACAGAACCACAGGGAGTAGGTTTTGCAGTGGAGGCTTTGATAAAGATGTGTGGGGGCTCAGGAGGAGCTACTGGGGAAACAACTGAGGTAAGAACTTGTCTTGTGGTTTGTTTTTTTTATTGTTTTGTGGGTATTTGTTTGTTTGTTTTTCCTTATCCACCACGTGAATCGATGTATTGTTATTCTGTTAGGCCATTAAGATCTAAACTCTCCTCTGTGATGTCCTGACACCTGGTAGTTTTCTGTATACAGAGGGATCAGTCAGTGCAGCCTCTCTGGATTGCTTTCAGTCTTTAGGATGTAATTTGTTGACACATTATCTTGTTCTACTCTGTATGCTCTTCAGTTTTAGGAGACACATTTCATACATGAAACTGCCATGTGCCAGCAGCTCAGTGTCACTTGCTACAAGGTGAGGTTTAAAGCTTCTGAGAAGGATGATTTAAACCCCATTTTCAAACTTCTTTTCGTTTGTATGTGGGAGACATTCTTGGGTTTTATTTATATCTGCAACCCAAGTATATTCCATTTATATTGATTTTAAAAAAACTTGGACAAAACTTAAGGTTTCCAAAGAAACAATAGTTTACTACCGCAGTGTGATCTCTTCTTCCTCTTTTTACCTCATTTCCCCCTCCTCTTGCCCCCAGCCACTACTTCAAGATCGTGTGAAAGAAAAGCCAGTTCTAGTTTGTGGCTTTGCAAGCTTTCAGGACTTTTTTTGGTAGCATTACCTAATGTGTTATAATTTGCTGGGAGATAAAAATCTTCATATCATAAAGATTCCTTAATTATCTAAATAGGCTTTTCTTTGTGGGAATCTTGCAGCATTGGGGCATTTTCTAGGCTGCTTTAACTACTGGGGTCCTGCTGCTAATGATGATAGAAAACTCATGATTACACTGAGTGTGCATTTACACAACGTAAGGGAAGCTTCATAAACATAAAGGAACATTCTGTCTATCTGTAATAATGTTCCCATTTAGAAAGAAGCTCATCTGCCAGTAGATCTACTTTTTTTTTTTTTTAATCCCTTTGGAAGAAAAAAAAAATATATTAAAAATGTTAAGTTATAAGCAGAAGGCTTTTGTGGCTGTGGTGTTGCAGGCAAACAGGAAAGTGATGGCCCGTGAGAGGTTTCTGACCATGGGACACGTGGTGGTCTCAGAGCAAAGGGAGATAAATAGGAAATCTGATGCAAGGACCGTGGTGAATGGAATTGGGTCTCATGTACGCCTCTCCCCAAGTCCTCCTTGCCTTTTTATGTGTTTCCTTCCTCACAAAGGAATGTACAGAAGACACTTTTCACTAATTGAGAGGATGTCATTAGTTCACAGTATAAATATTTAAAAATATTATGAATATGTGCTAGTAATTTAACACGTCTTTTGTTAAAAACACTTTCTGACAGAAGTGCTGTGACTGACTTCTACCTCCCCTTTCACTGTTAGGTAAAAGCTGATACAGCTCCATCTGTCACTCTTTTGCATGTGATGTTTTTCCCAGTGCTTAAAAATGGAGTTGGATTCATTACTCGTCCTACAGGAATGTGTTGGCCATAGTGAGTTTCAAGTGTAGGAAGAGAAGCTCCTGGAAAATGTATTCCTAGGGTAAAACAGAGTCCTAGGGTAAAACAGAGTCTCACTGAAATATTTTTCTCAAGGAAATGGTTATGGACTAAGCCAGTGTCCTCTCTGAGATGCAAAGGGGCAATCAGGACCAGCCTAACCTAGAGAAGAAAAGAACAAAGTGATGATCTGTCAGGAGCTGATGGAGAGCCATGGAAGGGAATGAGTAGCCCCTTGGAATTAGATGCATAATGGATTTCCAGTAAATGAGGTGTACCTGAGCTCTTGCAAAAGGAGTCAGCCTGAGCTGAAATTATTCCTGTCCTTGTCTGCTCCTTTTGTACTTGAGGGTAGGGTGAGACAGTGAGTTCTTGATAAAGCTTAAAGACAGAACAATTTTGTGAGAGTCTCAACTGTTCTGTGAATAGTGGATGAATCAGCTTCAGATTGTCATGGATTAAAAGTTTCAAAACACCCAAAAATTGAAATGGTAGAAGTGTTTCATAATTTTAAAAAACATTAATTTGCTTTTAGGGGTCTAAATGATATGGAGGTTTGGTGACACATCGAGTCTGTCATGAAATAATAGTAATGTCATATTGGCACCCTGCCAAAGTAATTCCTCAAAACACCTAGTTAATGCTTTTAATGATGTATCTCTGCTTTCTGGCTCTGGTCTGCCATTATACCTGCCAACCTACCTCCTCCCTTTGCAGATGATTTCTAAAACTGACACATTTATGTCTCCCTTTCTTTTTCCCCCTTTTTTGTCCCCCTCTCCTCTCACAGGTTTAAAAAAAGACAGTTCAATTCTAAATTGTTTGAAAAGTTGGCAGCAGCGTCACCCTAGCAGTATAGCAAAGAGGCACAAGTACAGAGGAGTTGAGAATCCTGGCTTTGTGAATTTCTCCTCACATACCAGACTATTTAAATCTGAAGTGTATGTTGGCCTTGAAGTGGATCTTCAAGAGAACTCCTTAACAAAGCCGCTTGTTCCACATAACAATATTTTGTTATATGTTTAGAAAACACTGCTTCTTGCTTGGTTTGGTTTTTCAGGAGAGGATAATAGTTTCAAGGTAAAGGTTGCTGGGTGTAAACTCAAAACAGAGTGGACTCTTAGAGAAACTCTGGAGTCCTACAGTCAGTTCCATAGTGTCCCTCTGAATCTGGCCTGTTCCAAAGACCCAATCTTTCATGTGCTGCTTTGAGTGTTGTGAGTAGACACAATACTACCTCTTCCCTTCCTGATTATACTTGGGAAAGTTCCTTCACCTTCCAGTGATTTTGGTTTTCCCATTCCTAAAATCATGGTAGTGGTTACAAATTCTATTTTAGGAGGTGGAAACAAGACAACAAATAGTTGGCACAGTTTCTTCAGGGCCTGTGCAGAAAGCTGTAGTTCCTATGTCCTTAAGAATGCCTCAGTTTTAAGGAAGGAGTAGCTACAGCTTTCAGCCCAGGCCGTGCAGCAATTATTGCCATCTTGTCTCCCACATTCTCTTAAATCTCCCTAATTCCACCTGTCCTGCCTGACCTGTGCTACTTGAGCAGTCAGTTCGCTTCCCAAAGTCCTTAATCAGTCCCCACTAGAGATGCCAGCACTGAGAGATCGGTGCTGGGCCAGGGCCTTTAGTACAGATGGCACCAGAGAGACTCCAATGAAGATTAACTACTATTTGTTACATTTTTAAGGGAAGTCTTTTAGCTGTTTGAAAAGAGAGTGGGGATTGCTCCAAACACCTAGAATTCTTTTTTCTTCAATGTAACAAATGTCAGTTTACCTCTACTGCTGCTGCTACAGAAGCTGGGCCAGTACCAAAGGGTGCAGAGCCACCGTAATGAAGATGTAGAAATGCTAGAAACTGTGGCTGAGATTCAGTGTTTGAGGAACTGGCCCAGGCTCCCCAAAATTCACATCTGTAGGAAACTAGGGAAAGGAATAAGCCAAGAAGGAGAGACGGGTAGGAAGAGAGGTAAATAGGGGGGCACACACACTGGGTGAAGGCTGTGCAAGTCCTCTCTCCATCTCCAATTCTGCCACTTAAGGTAGTTATCGGTAATTCCCAAAACTCTGGAATATCAAACCTTTTCTGTGTTTACTGTTCTCTAAGATATTCCTTCTTTCAGCGGTGAAATAATTTTTATGTTCTGTCCCCTTAGACCAGACCTACCTTGCAGCATCGAAACACCCAAGAGATGTTTGCATATTTATTTTTCTGTCTTAGAAAAATCTGCACATAGTGAAAAACAATTTGAAAACATCCTGCTAGCGAAAATTTCATCCCTCTCCACCCACAACCTATTGAGTCTGAACGTTTGCTTCCTCAGAGGCACCTTGCTTCCTCTAAACCTATTCATGGACCTCTAAAAATGCTTTTCCTGCATTCTGCAGATCACAAAACTCAGGTTAGGTAGGAGAAATTATTCTACTGGTAAATGGACTCTGCTAGTTAGCGGTACCCTGGTGTGCTTTTTGTTTGTTTTTTAATCACGGGTTACTCCCACAAACCTAGTGGGGTTTTTTTCCCATCTTTGTATGCACCAAGTTACTCCTTGGAGATAGTCTGGCTTCCAAAAATTGGGAGTCTGAAATATGTGTCTTTTGCAGAAAGTAGAAGTACTTACATGTAAATTGTAACTCTCTGAAGAAACATCTAAAAAATTACCCCTCGCCCACATGCTTACTGTCCCACTGAGCTGAGATTTCTCTGTGCCTTATGGGCTTTAAATACAGGGTGTCCCTTTCCCCGCTTCTTAATTTGCTGCTGTATTGGGAGGGTTTTTTACCTTCCTTTGCAGACAAAGCGGCCTTTTGGAGAATTCATGACAGCTGAAACATCTCAGCAGGTGTGGTGTGAAACTGGGCTTGCTGTGAACACTGACTTACAACTTTTTGCTCGGAGGCATCCCACTGAGTCTCTGTTCAGGTGAACAAAATCCCACTTCTGAGAGCGTTACAGGTTGGATCATCAACCAGGAGTCAAAGGCATGGCCCCATTTATTTGAATGGAGCTGTGCTAATTTACATCAATCAAAAAATCTGCTCTTAATGGATAATCTGCAGTTAATCCCTACAATGGGTAAATAACTGTCTCTAAATGCTGTCCTTAGGGTGCTTATTTTCTGTTAATTTGATTTTGTAACTTTTCTGTAGATTTTTGGGTAGCAAATTAAAAGTTATGTGACTAGAAGAAAGAGATTGGACTGAGGCTCGTTACAGTAAAAGTAAGAGTAGAAGCAACAGAGATGTCTTGCTCCTTGCTGATTGCATGAGCCAATGTGGATCACATGAATTCATTCTTTGTATTTAACGTGACTTCTTTGTTGTCCATCACCCTGAGAGCAACACAGAGTTTTAAATTTTGTCTTTCTATTTCCCTCTTAGTTACTGCTTCAGTTCTTCTCTGCACTGTACTAGGAATGGAGTTCTTTAATATTATTTCCCAAAATTGTTTGCTTTTAGAATGATATTAACATTGCTGCTAATGGTAACTAAAGTGCAGATCTTGGGGTTAGTGATTTCATGGCTACATGCTGGTTACAAATTTCTGGATGGGGTTTAACAAACATGCGAGGAGAACAGAAGGGCAGACTGTCCTCAACCCTTATTAATGTTGATTTTCCTGAAGAGAGTTCTTGTCTCTAGTCTTGTCACTAGTCTTGATCCTTTTGCAAAGTAAGTCCATACTTGCTGCTATTTTCTGTCTGCAGAACATCCTTTTAAGAATCAGTTCTGTACACTGCAATAATTATTTACTCTTAATTAGTGTGATAGTTTTATTCATGACTTCCTTTACTGGTCATCTGTTCTATTATTTCAAATCCAAGTCTGGCAAAATTTCTTTGCCTGCAGTTGCTTGAGAGGAAGATTATGTAACTAATTGAACTGCCTGGCTCTGGTCCACGGCCTGTAATGTCCATCTTGCTCAAACAGCTGTACAGAATTTTCCAGACTGGCAGGCTGGTCTGGCATGCAGAGTCAAGCTTTATTCACCCAGTACACTTATCACTCATCCCAAGTGAAAGAAAGGTGAATACACCTTCTAGTGAAGGATGCTTCAAGAATTAGGAAACTGATTCACTCCTTAGGTGTTTAGTTACCAAACAGAGATCATGTTATCAAATATACACTGTATGAGTTGATTTATCAAAATAGTAATACGGACAATTATTAAAATATCCAAATAATTAAAATATCCAGACAATTACAAAATTAAGGCAAGAAGCTGAAGCTGATAGCTGCCACAATACCTGGTGTTCAGCTCAGTATTGCTCCTTAGTCTTACAGACATGGCCAGGGAGAAAGGGAGAGGATGCACATGTTGCAATAATGGATCATCACACTGAAGTGTGTCATTCAAACTCACTTTAGGAAACAGGTTCAGGTGTGTAAAGTGCAATAACAAAGTAATCACATGTAATATTTACTGGTGTTGAAAGACTTAAATGCATAGAATTTGCAATTCTACATGCCATAATAGAAACTGAGCAAAAATATTATGGCAAAGACAGACCCCAGTGAGTGTACTTGTATAGTTATCCCATACAGCCCTTAGCTGTTAAAACCTGCCACCCTTTTTAATCACCTCATGCACTTAGTTCAGAGGAGTTCTTGCTAAATTCACACAGTTTGAGTGCTGTGTTCATGTCCTGGCTGATTTTGTACTATGTCCTCCTCTGTGAGCGCTTCCTCCCCCTCCTGCCCACCCTGGGTGCTCTCCAGGCTGTGTCCCACACCTGTCCCCTCACCCCCTGGTGCCCTTGGCCCTTTCTGAAGTGCCACAGGCGTCACTGCTGGGCCGAGCTGTGCCCTGTGTGGGGTCTGTGGCAGAGCTGGCAGGAGCTGTCCGTGTCTGGCACAAAGGGAACTCCACAGCCAGCACCCAGACACAAACAGCAGGCTGCAGGGGTTCTGGGCTGTGCTCTGGAGTCTGTCTCTGGAGGATTTTGGGGTCACCAGCTGTGGAGAGGGAGCCCTGGCAACTGTGCTTCAGATCTCTGATGCCAGCAGGGCCAGGTGAGCACGAGGAGCTCCCATCCCAGGCCCTCAGCTGTGGGCGGATGTGTGGGTTCCCAGCACAGTGTGGAGTGACGAGGCTGCAAAAGCCATTGGATCAGCTCTGTTACTTCATTCTTTCCACGCAAAGGAATGTCATACCCTGTGGCTCTCCATAACCTTGTCCTCCAGTTGTCACTTCCCACAGGTTCTCACAGACACAGTGCTTTGCTGTTGCCCAAGTGACATGAAGAGGCTCTCAGGGAGCTGCCAAAATACGGCCTTGAAATCCTAATCTTACTAACATAACCTCATATTGGTGCTCTTTCATGCTGATCCACTTATGTGGTCTCCAGAGATCGCTTTAACACTGACTTTGGTTCATCTGGACATGACAGTGTGCCCTCCAGAGATGCCTGCTAAATTTATCTTAGCCCTGGCTTTAGCAGGGATACCACCCCACGGAGCTCACACCCCGTGCTCCAAAACATGCTCATGTAGACAAGGTCAGAAATATACTGCAGAGATTTCTAGGTTGGGTACTTGGCCCGCGTGTGCTTCGGCAGGCCGGGAGCTGCTCTGCTCCCACACATGCTGCAGTGCCTGGGGCATGGAGCAGTTTCGTTGGAAACACCTCCTGCTGCCCGGAGCTGGCAGGTTCTTTGTGAAGCCTGAGAATTCACCCCCAGCACCTCTTGCTGTGCTGCTGGTGGCAGCGTGGCTTGGCTTGGCTTGGGCAGGTGTTGGGTTGGGCTTGTCTCCATGCTGGGAAGATTTTAAAGCTCAGGCTGAAAGTTGCAGGTTGAGAGGTTGACTCTGTCCTTAAACACTCCAGCCTGAGCTTGGGTTTGGTCAATAACACCTCAGTGGGTTAAGCTGCTTGCAGAGACGTGGGAGGAAAGGTGTTGCCTCCACTGCCTCCCCAGCAATCCAGCCTGAGCTTCCAAGAGCAGAGGGTGATGGATTTCTTTCCGTCCTCTACAGCTGCTCCTGGTGTCTGACTGTCTGGGCAGAGCTCTGTGTCTAAAACCCTGCCTTTTTGGAGCAGCAGACAAGGTCTTTTTTGTCTGCTGTGTTCTCTGATTTGAAATTGTGTGCACTGAATTTTAAAATTCAAAATCTTTCTCGTCCTTTCTTGCAGGACATGGCGTTGTCTTGCAAGGCAGGCCTCAGGTGACTAAATGTGATAGAATTTTGTAATTTTTGATGGAACAGGTATACTCTGAAAGCGAAACAAACCTAATAACTCCATGTTCCCTGTATCATGGCTTTCCAAAGAAGAGACCTTGGCTTCTTTGTACGAGCACGGCAAATTTTTACTTCCGTAAAAAATTTTTAAGATATAGAATGGGGAGCTAAATAACCTGAAATATAAAGTATTAAATACAAAATAATTTAGCAATAATTCGAGTAGTCTTTTTTTACCAAGGAAGAACATGTCCATCACATATGATAGTCTTTCAGATAGTACTAGCAGTAGTATAAATTGCTCTTCTGCATAATAAAGCGAGTGAATTCAAACAGCCAAAGTTTCTGTTTCTCCAAAAATTATCTTTTTTGAAAACTAAATAGAATAAACATATAGAAGATAACAGGAAAAAAAAAAAAAAATCCTTGTTTAGAGGTAATTCTTGCCTGCAGCCTGACAGCTGAAGAATTACAGTGACGGAAGATACCCTGAGCCACTCTGAGACTGCAAGTCTGCATGAGAGCCAGGCTGCTTTAAACTGCTGCTTTTGGGGCTCCTCTGCTGGCCCTCAGCTCCCAAAGCCACTGGCTTAGCAGCCTAAGCCAGGTTCTCTTTGGAGAAAAGGGATAACAGTAAGAAGTGCAGTTTACAGAAGGAAAAGGACGCTTATCAGGGAGAGGACACTATCAGGAATTAAAAATCTTGCCTGGTGGTATGTAGGTTGCTCAAGCTGATGGAGATAGTATTTCAGATTATTTTATCTTTGCTTCTATGTCTGGTCAGGATTTCTTCAGATGTGAGGTTGATGAGATCTGGGTGGTGTCCCACTATCTTGGGAGCCCTTGAGGAAGGCAAGTCAGGAGAAGCAGCAAATTGTTTTGAGTTCTTCTTTATATAGGTGCCTAACAAAAACTGAACATAGCTACCCTAAAGGGATTGGTAAATAACCAACTGTCACATCTAAATATTTTTTAAGGGTATGTTTTTAACTTTGGCATATCATCTTCGTTTTACTGATTTCCTAGTTGATTCTCCTTTTGTTTTTTACTCATGATCAGCACACCCTTCTTGGTAATGTTTATGTATTTGCATAAATTTAGACCAAATAATATTTTTGTAGTAAAAATTTGATATTTTTGTCATCAGTGGTAGCTGACACTTTGTGAGGTTTTTTTCTGTGCAAGAGCTGTGCTGTTCAGGATCCCTTGAGGCCCAGTCGTGAAACTTTCCAAAGAATGAAATTATGACCTCACTGAAGCCGATGGGAAAACACCTTCTTCGGTGATGGAGATAAAAGAACACTTTTGGGAAAATGCTGGACATCCATAAATATAAGTGCATATGTTATGTCTCTTTTTATACATCACTTTTAGATCTAAGATGCTCTCCACTAAAAGAGGCTAAAATACCTGTTATATTCTCTTGGGGTTTCTCCCTTTCCAGCTCCCATCATAGTGCCTTTTAGTAAGTTTTGGGATCTGTGGATATTTCTGACTCCTGGAAGTGCTTTTACTTTTAATTTGAGACTTAGAAGTCTTAAATTTCTTACACTTTGTAATGTATTCTGCAGAGGAACCATATGAATTATCAGGCACCTAATAATAAATATAAACCTGTACTTACACACTGTGGATTTCATACAAATAAATGCACTATTCATTCTCGTGCAGTGGGAACACAGCTTCCCTATATTTCTAAGATTTTTTGCAAAATTTCATAATGGTCTTAATTATTCAGTACCTATTATGAGCCTCCAAGACTGGAATGAGAGCCGTGATTCCTAGAAATGAAACATGGACGTGTTCTCCAAGCTATTTTAATGCTAATTCTTGTTCAGTTTTTCAGAGCCTGAGCTTTAAACAGCACAACTGTGAAAAGATCAGACCGAACTGAGAAGTGTATTTTGGCCATAGACATGAAATTGTGAATTGGCACTGAATTGTGGGAAGTGATTCTGTAGTAGGTCGTTTTAGATCTTTCAATTGGTGTGAGTCAGAGAGCTTTTATGGCAACAAAATTGCACAGTAGGCTTTAATTGTGCATAATTATTGCACTGCATGGTGCAGAGTACTATACTGTAGGCATTCAGCTGCATTCTGCTAAATGTTTTTATTGAACTCTCTGAAGAAGTGCACCTGATGCTATTTGATATATGTTTGTTTAATGTTCTTCTGCAGTTTTTTTGTCTTAGGAAAATGAAAATAATAATAATAATAATAATAATAATAATAATAATAGAATAGTTTTTCTCACTTCTCCCCGTTTTCCAGATGACTAATTATACCGTACAGGATACCTGTGGGCATCTGCTAAAATTAACTGGAGTTCTATTTCTTCTTTCAGCTGCAAAAATCTTTCAAAAGGTCTTTGGGTTTAGGAGCATAACTTTAAATAATATAGAACAGGACAGGGTTCAGGTTTTTTACATCCATCTGCACATTCTACAGGCTGAATGATACTTAGTAGACTTTCATCTTGTTACTTCTGTAATCTGCAGCTGTTTCCAATTTGATTCTTTTTCTTCCTTGAGCGTTTTATGTCTGCTGGATCTGACAAATGCACCCACCTACAACACGGCCTGTGCTTTGGGATTAGGAAAATTTTATTTCTTCTTCTGTAAGTAAGTAAAACATTTTTATCCCTATGGACCTAGTGATTTGTGAAATCCTGTTGTACTTTCTTATTTCTCCTGCTGAGCTTTTAAGTCGTCAGCAGTGATCTGATTGTTTCCCATCATTTCACCAACAATGGAACCCAGGCCAGCACTCTGTTGCGCTCATGAATTCAGTAGCACAGCTCTCAGTCATCAAAAGGGCTTTATGATGTTTCTAGGATGTGACATTTCTGTGGAAAAACAGCTTTGGGTTTGGAGCTTGGGTTTTTTGAGGGATGGAAAAATAGAGTTTGATATTATTGTCATTATTCCACCACAAGATTCTGTAGTTCCCCTGCCTTTCCAGGGATGAAAGTACTGTATAACAAACAGTAGCTCTGGCCGATCTTTTTCCTGTCTGTGTTAATGAACTTGCCATTGCTATAATGTAGATAACAAACCTCACAATAACCCTCTTTCTTGTTAGCGTCTTCCAGCACAGCAACTTCCGTAGCTGGGAAGAATGAAAGTTGATTGCACCGCTGCAAAGCCTTTCATTGTTCTTGTTTGACTGGTAAAAGTGAAGGAGCAGGAAGAAACTTCATTTTTTTTTTTCTTAATAACTATTCTGTATGATTCCAAGACAATCTGAAGAATTTTGTTACAGATGGGGTTAAGCCAGGCAGGGATTTTTTCCCTCTTCCAGACTATTTACTACAGTTATACCTGGTTATCTGTATAATTCAGAAAGAACTTGTGAAAATTTCCTAACAGTCTTACAGCTCTTTTCACAAGAGTGTGCATTTGGGAACAATGCAGGATCATTGGCATCCCACCTACTCTGAATTTTACCAGGGAGGTGAACTTTTATCATTTCTGCTTCAGTACTTGTATCAGTGGGAAATAACTGTGCAAGCACCATGTCCTGTCTGACATCTGCCTTCCTACGGTGCTCTCAGCCCAGAGGGCAGAGAACAGGCACCTCTGCGGGAGGTGAGGGGTGACTGTTCATAGGAACTGTGAAAAGAAACATTTAAACACATTTTAAGACCTTTCTCTTCTTTATAGGTGCTACCTGTTAAGTGGGGGTCTGACCCTCAGTTAAATAATGTCATTTTACAACGTGGCAGGTTTAAATGTTTGTTTACTTCAAAAGCCATTGCACTTCCAGAGATAATCAAGTCTTTGATAATGTGCCAAAGAACTGCATCCACTGTGATGCTTCAGTCTGGTTTTTTGTTTTGATTTTTTCTGTTTTGTTTTTTTTTGTTTTTTTGTTTAAAGGTTGTTATTTTTAATTTTCTTTGTTTTCCTTGCTTTAGTTTTCAAGGAGCAGGAGGAGGAATGAGCAACAATAAAAGGGAAGAAATTCTCACTGATTATCTTACTGCCTTAAATGACGATTTGGATGTAGTCCCAGATTGTACATCTGCCCCTCTAATGTACATCTGAAATGATATTAATACCAAACCAGACATCTGTGTGCTAGATGTGTTCAGCTGCTCGGGAGTGTGGTGCTGCTGCTGCTGCATCTGCAGAGAACAGCCTGAGCTTCCTCCTGCGCTCAGCACGGAACGGCAAGAGGGAAGAGCAGCCCTCGCGCCTGGGCTCTCCACCTGGTTCAGAAAGCTCTGAAATTAACATTTCCCCCTTCAGTGTGCATCCTGCTTTCTCTAACTCTTGTAATGTTCTCTAGCTCACCTCTAGAGTCAGGTTATGCTTGAGAATTCCAGGAGCAATGGAAGAGAAAAGGTTTTCTCAATATATTGTTAACCGGACAGACTCCAGCACCGAGGTCCTGATGGGATGGGATGGGTGAGGGCAGTCTTTCCGTGCAGGGTTGAAGCCTGAAATGGAGAAAACTGCAATGCCCTGGCTGCACCAGTGACGCAGGCATACTCCTCTGGCTGTTCTTATGGTTTAATTAATTAATTAATTAAACACTTGCAGCCTTTCAAAGAGAGCTGAAGCTTTTTTGCAGCTCAGGTGAAGTTACAGGCCAGGCTAGGATAGTGAAAAGGTTTTACCATCCTTGTTTATTCATATAAACGTATTAATAGTTTTATATTTTGCTAATACTTCTAACTTTAAACTAGTCCCAGAGTGGAAAGACCCACTTACGCTTGACGTCTTTTGTGAGAGAGCTTCACTTACAATGTAGAAAGACGACTGATATTCAGTAGGTCCCTTCTTCCAGGTTTCTTTTCCAAAGGCGTCATTTATAGGTTGCCAGGTAACCATAAGTCTTTGACTTTTAAATAATACTTCATAGAGGTACAAAAAGCAAGATTTTTTTCCAGAGCTGAAGTGGCAAGAGCTATCTAAAATGAACAGTAGCCTTAGCAAATGTGTATGGAGCTGACCACTGATATATACACAAAAACGTGGAAAAAGCCATTTGCTAAACTCTTCTGTGGCTCTGTGGATCCAATCCCAAGCACAGACAGTGTGTATTTTCCTAGCTGGTTATTAAATAGAATCTGCATATTCTTACTTAAGGTCATATTGGTGTTCAATAGGTAAATAATATTCTTCATCTCCAGGAAAACCAGGTGTCTTCTGCTCCCAGTCTGCTTCTGCTTCTCCTCTGAGCTGGCTATGCTTCCTGCAATGTGGGAAAGAGAGATAAAAAAAGATAAGTGTAATTAAAATTGTCAGCATTAACATAGGAAGCCAAATGTCCCTAGAGGACAGTGCCAGCTCTTCCTGCCTCCTTCTGCTTTAATCTGACAAGAAACTGAGTGCTGTGGAATACCCAGGATCACTCATGGAGCTGGGAGAAAGAGATTAGTGATGGGTCTGCCACTTTTTCAGCCCACTACCAGGCTATGGCTCCATCACCACTCAGGTAAGGTACCTTATTCTAAGGATGTAACCCAGTATAAGCCACGGTTAAACCTGTGCTTATTACTGCCCCGTGCTAACCAGCCCCAGTCAGTGGATGCAGTGATTTTGGTTTAATCCCATGTAACTAAAGCACCCCAGTCCTGACTGTGGGGCAGGAGAGCCCAAGCTGGGACTGGAGCCTGGGGAACAGGGTGGATCTCAGAAGCTGTTGGTGCTGCCAGAGGTGGAATTGACTTTCACAGCAGTTAAAGGAGGCTGTGACAAGGAGGCCTTAAAAGCAAGAAGGTCATTGCCCCAACACTCCTCCTGCCCTGGTTGGCTTCGTGGTGAATCTTGCTCAAGAGCAGCTTTAGTCTGTGTGTTGCTGCAGCGAGTCCAAGGGGCAGGTGACTGCCTCAGGTGATTGCCTCTAGTTCTTCCCTCTCTGAGGTTTAGTGACAGGCCGGGAGTTCCAGCACAGCCCTGTTGGCAGGGAGCTGCCCGAGGCCAGGAGCTTGTGTCACACAGTTTGCTGTTTGTCCCAGTGTGGCAAGGAATTTCAGTTCTTACATGCCTAGCTTTGAGTCTAAAATCTCCACACAACAACTTTCATTTCCCCTTAAAGGCTGGCTTTTGAAAGTTTTCTTTTTCACAGTATTTTTACCTCTGAGGCCATTGAGGAAGATCTTACTCAAACATTCAAGCCAAATCAATTCTATTTCCAGACCTTCATCACAGCAGCAATGCATTAGAACAACTTAGTAAAATGTTTATATCAATGTCTGAAGTTCACAGTAATCTGAGAGTGTGCAATGACATCTGTAGGATGAATTGTACAGCTCAGCACTGAAACATGACCATAGTACAAAGTATATTGTTTGGAAATCAGATAAGAAATCCAGCTTTGCAGTTTTTGCTTCAGAATTTACACTGACACTTCTTTATCATAAATGAGATACTTACATGCCATCCTTTTGGGCATTACAGAATACTTCAGGATAAGAACTGGTGCTGAAAACACAGCCCATGTACCACTAAAACCATCCAGATTTTTCCTAGCAGTGGGCTCATGTTAACTTTTCTGATAAGGTAAAACTGATAACACATGTATTGTGTGATTTGCTAAGTCTGTGCTTCTGATGAAGGGCTCTGGAATTGCAGCATAAAGACTGCAGGCTTATTTCAACAGAACTTGAAAGACTTAATCCTTTATTGCTGCAAAAGCAAACAACTGTCCTTACGAGCAGCCTAAGCCAGGACAACAGAGCACAGAGAAGAATCCTTCCACACAGAATTACTGCAGTGCTTGGGTAGCAGGTTACCCACTTGTACCTCAGTGCGTGTTTATTTATACAGATGTTGCTAAACTAGGAGGACTTTAGTAACATAAAGTAGAAATCTGGCATCTGCAGCTTGCATTTCTCTCTTTGCATTCCTACCAAAACCCAGTAAAACAGAATCACACCTTCCAAAGCACCAAAAATCATTCAGCACAGCTAATAGACCAGGTTGCTCAAACTGCAAATGGAAGTGGATTCATTTTTTCCACACGCTGGCTCCCTACCGTTAGGTCAGGAATAGTAAGGAGATGTGGGGGAGTTGGAAAGCTCACTTCAGCAGCTTTTTCATTCATAATTCATTTGGGGTTGGACCCAAACCTGTTGAAGAACTATTGCAGTTTATTGCAGTAGGATTGTAGTATCCAGCCATTTACTATGCAGACAGAGAAAAGCAGAGCTTAGAAATTAAATACAGCCATGTGATGCAATGGAATATTCCAGTCAAATCACAGCCTAATCCTTCAGACCCCATGCAAGTGGTAGGCTGTTTCCAGGTGAAGACAGCAAAATTGTCTGTAG
This sequence comes from Cnemophilus loriae, assembly GCA_013397755.1. Taxonomy (NCBI): domain Eukaryota; kingdom Metazoa; phylum Chordata; class Aves; order Passeriformes; family Corvidae; genus Cnemophilus; species Cnemophilus loriae. The sequence continues at coordinate 2,194,890 of VZTF01009642.1, read as the reverse complement.
TGATTCAGAAATGTTCAATGAAGTCTCTTGGTTGATATCACAGCAGGAAGACTTAAACAAAGCAGCAGACCTGGATGTCTCACACTCTACAAAACTGAAAAGAGGATTTTTAAAATGGCATCTCTCGCCCTGTGATGCTCTTTTAAAATCAGGAAATGTGGGGTAAAATAGCTAATGTAATAGCATTTTCCAACGATTTAAAAAACTTGACATGGATGAGAAACTATACTCTTATCCTTACGTTGGCAAAATAATGGAAAAGTTAATAAGGGATTTAAATGGTAGAGATTCAAAGGACAGAAATATAATAAATGTTAATAAGCAGAATTTTTCTGAAAAATATAGCTTATGCAGCAAACCTGATTTTGAGTGAGATTATAAATGTGTTCATAATGGCTATTGTATAGATATTGATAATATTTTTGTTATATTCTGATGAAAAATTTTGTATTCTGAAGCTTCAGTGAAACATGCATTAAAAATCAGCTAGCAGATCTCAAAAATGAGATATCATTGGCAATTATTACAGAACTCTTAAAGTGCTCCAGGGAGGTTGGTTGGGGGAACATTAAACAAAATGTAGCATATCAACTGATCAGCTAGGGCTAATCATAGGCTGGAGCCGGGCATCCCCTCTGGGAAACAGAAAAACTTGGATGTATTTCAAACAGTTCAAACAACATCTGAAACTACTGAACATTTTTATCAATGGTCCAGCTGCAAGTATGTGGATTAAAGCCTGGGGCAGTGGTCAGCATGAGGGCAGGGTATCCCAGTTTGCTCTGTAGTTTATTCGATAATCTGAGCCCGTGCACAAAATGCAACCAATAGACAACCTGTAAGGGATGCTTCTGCAGAAGGGAGAATTCCCTGGAAAACAGCAGCTCGAAAGATGTTTTAGGAGATTAATTGGAATTCCATGCAATTTGCCAAGGTGATACTGTAGCAGAAGGGAGGAGGAGGAGGAGGAAGAACAAAGTGTTAGCTGAGAAACAGCTGATAGGGTTGGGAAGGAATCTCCTGGGGGTACCACCCTGGTGAGGCTAAAGGCAGTAATGCTTTTCATGGGAAACCCTGACCTGAGAGGTGTAAACAGCTGGATTCCAGGTAGAAAACAAACAAACATGACCAGGGCCAGTTATCTTGGTATGAGGAAGAAATAATCAGGAAGGCCACACACAGGTGACAGTGCATGGGTGACTGGAAGAGACTGTGAGTCCTTTCTCAAGGGCTGTTTGACTTTCATTAGAGTCACAAGAACTAGAGTCTGCAGGCAGAAATCAAACAAATGCAAATAAGAAGCTGCACTCACACTTTAAGGAGCTACAAAAAGAAATGATGATGCCTCCATCTCTCGAGGTCTCTGGGTGGAGAAGGGTACAGATATCTCAGCCAAACAGAAGCTAGTGCGCTCGCTGCGGGGGGACTGGGCCATTGTCATGGGATCTGACCCGCCTGTTCCCTTCTGGTCTTCAATGTAATGAACCTACGAGTGAAAAAGCACAGCTTTTATTGAAGGCAGTTAAATCTTGCCTAAAGTTCTGCAGCATCATTCCAGGTTTTTGAAAATCGAACAAAGTTCTTGGTTCTGAATACAAGTCTTGCCTTACAGTGTTGCTGTTTGCACACATCACAGAGTTCTTGAGGTATTTAATCCTCATTAGTGAAGCATTATTAATCCACAACACTGAAGGACAGGAGGTATAGTTTAGAGAAATCCTTATGGGAAGGGTCTCATAGGAGATAAAAAGGAATTAAAGTGTTTCCATGGACTAGTAACACAAATCATGGCATTCTAATGCAGTTATTCTATTAATGTTGCAAATTTAAATTATACAGAAAAGTTTTTGGTTCCAATGGGTACTATAAGGTTAGGGAATAATTTTCATTTTTAATCTGTGTTATATCTAACCCTCGTCTGTGGGATTCTGTTTCCTCCTTAAGGCTCTCCAGTAGTGTAATGTGCTAGAGAACCACCGAACTGTTCAGCTCACTATCTTGGGATTATTTTCTTTTATACTCACTACCAGTTTAACCTGTCAAAAACAATTATTAAGCAATTTGTACCATAGTAGAGATGTAAATGGTCTCAAAAAGCATATGACTGAAAAAAGAGCAACAACTTGCTGGAGCTTGCATACTTGTTGAAATCCGTATTAACTTGTTTCCCAAGGGTTAGGCTAGTTGAAAATATTTTGGAAGGTTAGAATAGTCAGGAATCATCAGTCTGGATAAAAGAGGGAAGGGCTTTACAGCCACCTGCTCAGGGAGAGGGAAATCTCCCTGCTCATGGGAGGTGCTTCCTATGTTTCATACACTGTGAGGACGAGCAGTTCTCGGGGACACATCCCAGGTTCCCTGGGAAGGATGTGACGCCCCTCGGTTTGAGAAGCTGGATCTGTCATTTCTCACAGCTTCCATGAAAGAGATGCAATGCCTTGGGAACAGCAGTCTCCATAAGTGATGCTGCAATCAAAGTGGGAATGAAACAATGGTGCTTTACACAGCACAGGCAACGGGCGTGATACTCTATTCCAAAATGTTTCAGTGTGGGAGGCAAATTATCTCTGCCAGTAACAAAGGGAGCAAATAAAAGAGCTTGTATTTTCACTTAACAAAGCAAAATGGCTGCTTTGATCACATTTAGTGGTTCCTCAGCTCCTTCTCACTGAATTCACCACATAGTAGAGTTAAAGACATAAAGGACTTAGATTTAACACTGACATTTATTTTTATGGCAGCACTACATAAATTCCAGAGCAGCAGTCCCCAGCCTGGGGCTTCCTACAACCCCTGCAGTCAGGCTTGACCTCAGTGTTGGTAGTAGGAGACTTTGCCAATTCAGGGCCAAAAGAGGAGAGAGAAACCTCAGCAGGCAGGAGTTTCTCACTGCAAGTCTGTGGAGCCTGGTCTAAATAAGAGCACAGTTATCCTCTAGCACTCACCAATCTTCAGACCTGTCTCTTGATTTGCTCCCTTCTTATTTCCTTTCCTCTGCCAAGCTGTGTACATATACCCCATGTAGGATGTTCATGAACCTGCACTATCCTGCCCACTCCAGGTTTCCTGTGTGAAAAAGTGCCCTTTGGCTCTGTTTCTGTAAGCATGTTCTTGGGTACAGGTCCTCTACCAAGAATTTGTTTTGGAGATGAGTACTGAAAATTGGAGTGGGGTCTGAGTCCTGCATAGCCTCCAGAGCTGCAGTGGAGCTGCTCAGATCCCCAAGTCAGTCATCCACCTGCAGAGTTCTGTACAAGTCTCACACAGAGTTTGAAAATGCATTTTTAAACTTTGATTATGTAGACATGTAGACAAAACCCAAGACCAACTCTAAATCTTGCAAACACTTACACGCAAAACATTTTCTAGGAGACCTTCCTGACTTATCATCCCTTTAGGATTTTGACTGATGTTTGACAGTTCCAGGTTTCTTTTTTTTGCCCTAGAGAGCCTTTTCTTCTTGTAGATAGTACACGAGTTTGAGTTAAAACTTTATATTTTTACAAATTCCAGTTCCTTCTTTCTGGGTAGCATCTGGAGAGACTGTCTGTGGACTGCGGACAGTGTCTCCACATACTTTCTGTGCCTTATCAAATGTTTATTTAGGAGCAAACCAGGCAAGTCCATTCTGGAAGAGTTATTTCCATTGACCTAGACCCAAGTCCTCTATCCATCTGAATGGATGTCCTGTAACACTAAATGGCTCTTGAGCAGTCTGTATTGCTAGCTGGCTTCTGCATGCAGTGATTCCTCCTGATGGCTCTTCAGTCAAAGAGAAGTTAAGACTGGGAGCTACAATAACAAAGAAAAGTCACCCAGCAGTTGGGCAATCAAAGTAACATTCACAAAACATGTGGGATACGTCAGCTGATGCACACACAAAGATTTTTACGTGCTATCTCCATGCTGTGTTTATGCTGGGAGCCCTTTTTGTCAACAGAGAAAAGAGAGACTCCCAGGGCAGCAGGAATATTTTACACATCTTTAGGATGGCATCAATCAGGCCTTGATTCTGGTGAGGAAAATCTTCACTGCCAACAGGCAGTCCTGGGGTGACAGTGTCAGATGTCAAAACAGGCCTTGTGGCAGCAGGTTGGCATTTCCAGCTGTTCATAGCACACATTTTCTTAGTAGGAAGAGTATGCCGTGCAACAAAGATAGAAACTATTGTCAAGAGGGGTGGGAATGAGGGGGAAAGAACTAGAGATTCAGAAAGCGAAGAGAAAAAAAGGCATAAGTGAAATATTTTCACATTAACTTTATGTAATTCACGCTTGAAAATTTATATAAAAGCACTCAGTTCGCTACAGGCAAAGGAGCTTTTGTATTTTATGCAAACAGAAGAGCTCTACTTACCTGGTATGTGAAGTCATAACAATTTATTGATCATAGGTATGTACTGATAGGTGGTCCTGTTGTGCTTAAACAACCACTTGCACAGAATGCAGCACCACATAAACACAGGTGAAATAAACAGTTTGGGATCCCATTTCCTATTTTCCCTGTTCAGTTTCAGGATTTAGATCTGTAGGACAGTGACCAGACACTTCCCGTGTCATTGTTTAATAGAAGCATTTCAGGAATAAAGGAAGTTACACAGATAAAGTGAGCATAAGTGCATGCTCAAAGCAAATGATGAACCACACACACACACTGTGCAGGGCCATCAGAAATGAGCACTGCAAGCAATATCAACCTTAACTCTGAGGCAAAGTGTGTGCTCTAAATTTAGATCAGCTCACCTGCACACGTTTGTTTGTTTTATATCTTCCTTGCTTGACTTGCATTTATCAATGTAGTACTAAATTGCCAAACAGTCCCATTACACTGTTAATATTTGCCTCTGCATTTCAATGACAGCTAGAATGCAGTGAAGAAAAAATGCAATCCTCCACGAGTCAACACTGAGCTGGTGGTGATAGAACACCCTGAAGCCAAATTCACCTAGTGTTTTCGGTGAGAACAAGAACTGAAGCCCTGCATTCTGGCCAGATTTCATCTCTGGCAGAATTTACATGTTTTACTTACAAACCTAGATGTGGCACCTTCTAGATGCATAAATTACTGTATAATATTAATTTTCCTGCTGTATCCAAAGGTGATTTTTGCTACCTGTTGTAGCCCAGATCGCAGCAACACGTGAAACACTCTGCCTTTTTTCTTACAAGCTATTGAAAATTGAATTTGCTGATGTTCCTGCAAGAGAGTGAGCTATATAATGGTAAAATACAAGACACTTCAAGTGAGAAGTTGGATATTTTGAGTCTTGGCATCATTTATGTATTGTGAATGAGAAGGAGCAGGGTGACAGGAGTGCCCTTGCTGCGGTGACGTGCTGCTGGGACCCCTTAGAATCAGGTCAAAAAGCTGTCATTAGCTTGCTTCAGGCTAAACCCCTTCAGCTGAGTTCCGAAAAGAGGCAAAATGATTCTGTAATAGCTCAGCTGGGCACGTGAGTGCAAGTCCTGATGGTGACAAAATGGGAAGCACAAGAAGCAAGCAAGGAGATAATTTTTGCTTTTCCTTCCAATAATAAAGCTTAATATTTCTATAAAGAGAGTTTTCCGGAGACCAGTAATAAACCATCAACATTTTTTAAGAAGATTCCCCGTTGGTTTGTTAGCAAAAAAAACCCCATGAGCTCTGAACTGCAGTGTTTTGGTACCTGCATGTGACAACCATTTCCATAGATTATCGACCTTGCAGATTTTTAACAAAAATTACGGAGAATTCAGGATGTGAGATGCATTTTTACAGAAGTTCTTTCTATCTTGTCACTTTCAGCAATTAGCTATATTCTGAGAAAGAAATCTCAAGTTTTTCTTCTAGGGCAGTAGCATAGCAGCATCCAAAAGTGTGAACCTCTGTTAAAAGATGAGCTGGAAAAGTACACTGCACAGAGGAGCTTCATAAAATATGGCATAAAGAACTGAGTATGCTCTCAGATAGGAGCTTTGAATTGCATTTTGCAGCCATTAGCATCTATTTGGACAAGGTGGCATTTTAACAGTCACACAGAGAAAAATGGGATTTGATCCAGTGTGCTGGGGATTGTGCCCCAAGGCTCACAGTGGTGATTTGCTGAAACAAATGTGTTTTGGTGCCACTGTGCTTCAGACTGAGGGGAGTCTGACTGATATTTCAGGATATGAGTTCAATACAGTCAATTTGTGATTATTGAGACCTGGCTTTAGTGTATGTATTCGTTTTGGTTTTAAGTTACAGCTCCTTTATCAGGCCTGGGATATAAATAAACTTATTTCCTTTGGTGCCTCGTTCTCAAAGGATGCATAAAGGACCATCTCATTTCAGGAGATTTGCTCTACCTGCATTTTCCAGCCTGTCTAATCAGCTGCTCTCCATTTGGAGCCACGACTGGTGGCCTCTTCTCAGCCTGCTGACACCTACTGCAGTGTCAAGGGACAGAGAAGTGCAGCTCTTCCCTTACCCCAAGAGTGGAACATTGACCCTTTCACTGCCTCGCCAGGCAAAGTGCTCTCCCACCTAATCACAGCAAACCACAAACCTCCTGCTGGATTTGGTTTATTTCAGACAGCATTGTAATTGAGTGAAGGCTTTGAACAGCTTTAATGCCTTTGATTTACCAGGGAGATCAGACAGCAGGTGGTGTATTGTTCAACAATTCCAGATATGACTGTGTACAATAATTATGTGTTTTGGTGCTGTACTTGTGTTTTAATTATCATGAATTAACATCGGTTAAAAACACCAGAGGAGCCAGCAAAGACCTGTGTAAGTGCATTTCTTGCTCAGCAGTCTGGGTGCTGCAGGTCGTGTGAGGAAGTTAGCAGGAATCCAGCGCGTTGGTGGGGAGGCTCAGGTGTTGCACAGATTTTCTGTATCTTGGATAAACCATTTAGTCTCACTGTCCCCAATTTCTTCTCACATTGCTTGCCAATTTGTAAAATACACTGCAAGCAGAGAATTGCTTTCATCTATTTATTTAGAGGGAATGGTTTGGAGCAGAGATCTTTTTCACTGTGTATCCTGGAAGCACTTTTGAAATGCCTTCTCTATCCTCCAAATAACCAAACACTCATAATATGATGTTCCAAGAGGATGGCATTACAGCAGGTAACACTGCACATTGCTGAACAAAAGATGGCAGCTTTCCACGTGCCACCTTTGTAGAGGTAATCTAATTCCATTAGAATTCATTATGGATGTTCAGGTTACACGGCAGGTCCACTGCCCAGCTTGCATAACCAAGCCTCTCATGCTGCCAGAAGAAAAGGACCCAAGCAGTTAACAGCACAATGGTTGTTAAACTGTTTCACCCAAACCCATACTCTTAGGGAAATTAATAAGAAATAAATTTCACAAATGACTTGTATATATTTATATTATTAACTATCACAATAATCTTCTAAAGGAGAAAAATATAATTCAAGAATAACTCACCAGAAGAATACAGAGGGATCTTAAGGGTAAAGAGGCTTGTTAGATTCCAGAAAACAGAAAGAAGCCTAAGTCTTTAATTATTTAAATTTCTAATGAAAAATAATTTTAAAAGCCAACATGAGCTGTCTTACGCAAATTGATTTCTTAAAACATTTAAAATCATTTGGACATTTCACTTTTGTCTGTGTTGCTTCTTCCTTTCATTCCCACAGCACTTTCCTCTCTGCCTGTGCAGAGCAGAGTCGCTGCCTCTGCAGAACAGCAATCTCATTTTGTTTACTTTGTGTTTCAAAGAGAATTGAACAAGTCCAGGATTCACTCTCTCTAAACAAATACTGGCAAGACAAAGGTATCACAGCTATTCTGGGGACAAGAGGTTCGCCGAGATGGAGAATGGTAAAGACTGGCAAGAAAAAAGCAGTCAATGTGTTTTTATCTGAAAAAAAAAGTTAATCCTTTTCACAGCCTCATTTTCTTTGCTTTTGAGATAGCTCTCCTTTTTCATTTAGGTTTTAGAGTTTTTAAGCTAAGGGAAGCAAGAAACCGAGATATTTTCTTTGTTCCTATCAAGTAGCTTGAACAGTTTGAGAACGGAAACCAGTCGAAGCAGTGTGATTAGCGTAGCCAATTAAGGTGGATTTGCATATTCACAACACAGCTATCGAGAAATAATTCTGCAGAGATAACGCAAGTGTGGCAGTGCCTGCGTGCCAATCAGAGCAGCCTGGCACTGTGCCGTGCGGTAATTGAGCAGTGAGCACGGGGCGATCCTGCAGAGCGGGCACCCCGAGCCAGCCCGATGCACCAGGGGAGGGAAGGGCGCTGGGAAGGCAGGAGCAGCCTGGCCCCGCACGCTGGAAAAGTTTAATCTGCAACCCACTTACCCAAATGCAACAGCATCTGCCCAGCGACTTTGTTTTCCCAACATTCATCCCAGCCACAACGTTTTGCTGCCGGCCAGTTTTGGGGGCCCAGCCTCATCGGGAGTTTGGGAGACCTGGCTTTAACGAGCAGCTGGCCAAGGACTGAGTGCCTTGCAGCTCCTCCTGCCCCCAGCTCAGCATGGTCCAGGGGCACGGCAGGATTCAAGGCACTGCGTGAGCTTTACAAGGTGCACAAGGGGAGCTTCATGCAGTGGATGGATGGTAAAGCTCTGTTTTCTTCTGCCCCAAGAGGCTTTTCCCCATGGTGTTATCCAAGGACCAGGCAAGAAAGCAAACAGCCCTCCGGGAAACCTTGTACACTCTGCTGGATAACAAACTGGGGCTGGTGATCACAGCAGCTTTGTTATCTCTGAAGGTGAAAAATCACCTTCGGCACTACAGCAACAACAATCTGTGCTCCATGTCAGTGATTCTCTGGCTCTCACTCCTTGTCATCTCTCGCCAAGAACTGCATCACTACAAACATTTGGGTGAGCACGGACTGGCCAAGTGAGTGGCACACAGAGCCAGCTTCACCCCATGCCCATGGAATCTGCAACCCCAGGAGGCTCAGCTTTCTTACCAAAGGGCTGACAAGTGATTGGCAGTGTGCAGCATCCATGGGTGCTGATTTTAGAAAGAAATGCAGCGGTTTCCATCCTTAATGCTCTTGCCTTCCCCCCCTCAGTGCTGGCAGCTGAAGTCATGGTGCACAATTGCAACAATTTGGGTCAGGAGGGACTGACTCTCTGGAGCATTCCCCCAGGTACAACTGCACAGGCCACGTTCACTTTCAGAACTGCTGAGGGAAAGGCAACAACACAGAAAGTAACTCATGGCATTCACTGCTACAAGATACCAAAGAAAACTTAACAAAATCCCTAAGGTGGGACCATCACACAAATCCCAAGTTTATAAACTGGTATTGCATCCACCAGGGTAGAGACTGTGAGCTCTCAACCTCCATGCCACGAAGAGGCATTAAGCACATTTAAGCATGTTAGTTGTGGAGAAATGTCTCTCTCCAGGAAGGTATATCTTTCTATAAGCACCCATGATAGGCATTTTACTCTGGAATACTCACTCCTGGTTTATCTAGTCCAGTAACCCATGTAAGATTTTTTATTTTTGATAGTCTCTGTCTGTGATTATCCACAATTGTCTCTTTCCTTCCTATCCCCTTTGTGGCACCAGCTCTTTATTAGAAACTTAATAAACTTTGTGTATGTTCTGAAGATAATATTGAAAACGTAAAATTGTGTTCTGCATTTTATAATTGGTGTGGAAAAAAAGGGGAGATCTAATCCTATTGGACCTTCACTTTTGCTCTCTCTCTCTCTCTCTCCCTTTTCCCTTTTGATGGTAAGCAGCAAATTTTAATTAGCTTCATTTCCACAATTCAGTCATGCATATGTAATCTTTGTTCACACTTTTATAAAGTAAAATTAAGTGAAAGAAATGGGGTAATAATAGAAAGCTTGTCTGAGCAGAACAAATGTGAATTATCAAATGTAAGGAAGGATGACTGGGACTACACAGCTTGAAGTTCTGCAAGGTTTGAGGTGATTTTTCTGAAACAGAAGTGCATAAATAATGCACAGAAACAGGTGCTGATTATCCTGTTTTGGGCATCTTTTGCTCATTGTGTACTTGGGCTGCTGAGGTACAGTGATAACCACTGAATGTGAGGAGACTGCTTAATAACAACTTCCTAATGTTTCTCTTTTATCATGAACTGCAAGTGTCACATGAGCTTGTCTAGTTAATAAAAATCACTTTGTGAACCCACTGTTCTTAGATTTCGTATTGGAGCAGATCACTGTGCTGGGCCTCTCTCTATTACAGCTGCAAAAGCTGTACTGCCATTTTGTATTGTAATTTAAAGGTTTCCTAATCCATATACACACCCTCTAATTAAATGTTTCCAGGGGTTACCTTGGGAGCCGTCAGTGCTATGGTTTGAAACTAAAACTAAAGACCGCATTAAATTCTTTCCCCCTGGGGTGAGACACAGGAGGGGGAAGAACATTTGCATCCCTGCTACTCCAGATTATTTGAAAGCACTGGCATGACTGGGATTACTGACTTTGTTATTTCTGTTATCTAACATGAGAAGATAGAAATTTGAAGGGAAACAATCCATGTGTCTAAATCTAGAGCTCATCTTATTTTATAACTTCCAAGAAGCCTCTTTAGAGTCTAACCAGCTATTTTAAGAGGCTAACAGCTCGTCAGCAGCAGCTGAAAACCAGAACCTCCTGATGATGTAAATCAGCCTGTGGCTGCACAAGCTCCATAACCAGCACTGCAGATGATGAGGTCTTCATTAAAGGAAATGTGAAGTAGTGAAGCATGTGGGCAGTAGCACACACAGCAGTGAAGTCTGAAGCCCAGTGAATGTTAAACTTGTGAGGAGATACTTTGTCCTCAGTGCTGTTCACACGTTCAGCCTGACGACAAAACCGCAGCTTTTTAGGAGAAACATCTCTTCCCGTGACAGGAAGTGAATTTCAGATACGAGGGGCTTGCCTTTTTTTTTTCCCTGTCTCGAAATCTGCTGTGCTGCCGGTGACTAAGGATAGCCAAGATTTTGGTTAATGGTTAACAGAGAAGTATAACCACACAGACTCTAACTTCCTCCTGCTGGGGCCAGGACCAAAAGCTGCTTTGTTTGCTGGGGAACAGGCGAGCGTGGAAAGCAGAGCAGTTCACACCGTGAAGGGCTGGAGAACAGAGGCTTCACCCTGCGGAGAAAGGAGGAGGAAAATCCAAAAAGAGCAAGAGGCGTTTGCCATAAAATAAAGGTAAGAGCTGAAACTCTTTCCTGTTGGACTGACTGACTCAGAGGCTGTTGCTCACAAACCAACAAACCCCAAAGGTGTGTCTGGTTGAGACACACTCGTTATACCCGACTGCTCGGACATGTGCGGCTTGGGGAGACGGGCAAAGTGAGGAAGGATTTGTTTGCTGTGAACTTGAAAGTTGGAGAGGGCAGGAGAGCACCTCCTCCACCCTGAGACTGCTCATGGCAGGAAAGACATCCACTTCAGACTGTTCTCATCTCATTGACCACAGCCACGTCCCGGAGTTTGAGGTGGATCTGTGGGTCAAGATCACCCTGGCCTTAATCTATGTCTGCATCTTTGTTGCGGGCCTCTTGGGCAACAGCATCACCATCAAGGCCACCAAGATCCTGCAGAGGAAAGGCTACCTGCAGAAGGAGGTCACTGACCACATGGTGAGCCTGGCCTGCTCCGACCTGCTGGTCATCCTGCTGGGCATGCCCGTGGAATTCTTCAGTGCCATCTGGAGCCCCTTTTCTACCCCCAATGGCAACATCACCTGCAAGCTCTACTACTTCCTCTTCGAAGCCTGCAGCTATGCCACCGTGCTGCACGTGGCCACGCTCAGCTTTGAGAGGTACGTGGCCATCTGCCACCCCTTCAAGTTCAAGGCCGTGTCTGGACCCCGCACGGTGAAGCTGCTCATCGCCTTCGTCTGGGGCACATCTGTCGTAGTGGCTCTGCCCGTGCTCTTTGTCATGGGCACAGAATATCCCCTGGAGATCGTCGAGGGCTACCAAAGAACGAGTTCCTGCGTCAGACCGACTCCCAGGCACTACATTCCTGATCTGAAACAGAACATGACCATCTGCACCAGCCTCTCCTCCAAGTGGTTGCTGTTTCAAGCCAGCATCTTCAGTGCCTTTGCTGTGTACATCATCGTGCTGGGATCTGTCACATTCATGTGCCACAGCATGATGAAAGCCCTGATGATCCACAAGGAAGGGACTGTGGCAGTGAAGGGTGGACTAAGGAACCAGGAGCAGTACCTAAGGAAAAGTGAAAGTTCGGAGGGCAAGAGCTCCAGGAGACAGATCATTTTATTCCTGGGTAAGAGCCATGTCCTACTCTGCCTCCCCTCCCTCTCCTATCCCCTTTCCACATGGGAAGAAAGCCCAGAAACCTCAGTTTTTATCTCACCAAGCTCTCCCAAAGGGTTTGAAAGTGGTACAAAATGAGGGATAATACTTTTGGTTGTGATGGTACATTTTAAGAAGCCTGATGTTTCTGTATGTTTTTGGTTCTTTTTGTCATTAGAAAAGGTGGGAGGGAAGAAGAAAAAATCCATTTACTGTCTGCTGTTTCTGTTGGATTTTAGTACATGCCTACATGCAGCAATATGGGTGACAGGCTGTTGCAGCTTGACCTTTGGAGTAGCAATAGGCAACAGTTGCCTGGATATAAAGTAGCTGTACTTGGCTGTTTCCCAACTAAATTACAAATATAAGTGTATTTAGTAAGGCTGCTGATGGGAGAGAAGACTGTCTTGCAAGATCTTAAGCTCGTCTCTCTCTGAAGGCATTTACCTGTTAATTCAGGATGCTCCTTGGAGAGGTCTTACTCAGCCTCAGCAGTTGTGGCTGTGTTTCATCTGAGCATTAAGGAAGCTGGACTGGAGAGTTGATTTGGTCTCACGAATTGTGGTTGCCCTCTTTGAACCTTTTTTCCTCTGGTTTTATTCGAAGGCCTGTAACCCCTGAAATTATGTTTGATTCTGATCTCTCTTGCCACATTTGTCAGACAGAAAACTAATCAAGCTGTCATTTCACCAGCTTGGAATCTTTCTGGGCGGTGATCCATGCAGTCTCCACGTTTGTTGATAGTCTTATAGGCACCCTTAATCATGCCCTGGCTGCATTACTGTTAGTTCCTGTTTTGTTGGGTTGCTTATTATGATATTGGATATAATAAATGAACCATCTAGGGTAGGGATGCACACTAAGCCCAGTATTTCTGTGTTGCTTTTTGGTACTCTGACTGATATGGCAGAGAGGGACTTGAAATTCATGGGTCTGTCCCCTTCTACAGCTTTAAGTTGATTAGATTTTGTATTACTGTTTTTCCTCTCTTTTAATTTTTTTTTTCTTGAGGATTTCCTGCTTCCTGATCTAGTCCTGCTTTCGCCATGGTCTGTGGCAGGGCATGAAGCTGCCATGAAATGAAGAAATCATCTCCTCTCACAAGGTGTTGAGAGGCCCCACGTGTGGTCTGTTAAAAGGGCTCTCTGTCCCTCACTCCAGTGACAGTACGGGTTTCTGGGGTAGAGGCACAGCAGGGTAGCTAAATACATCTGGTGCACAAAGCAGGAAAAGAGATCTGCTCTTGAAGTGCTGCTTGGGGGATCCTTAGATATGTGTGGATCTCCCTCCCCTTGTACATTACCACAGCTACATTAAAGCCCAGTCTAAGATCCAAATCCTGGCTAGGTTGAGAGGGGAAGGTAAATTGCCATGACTTTTCCTCCCCTGGTGCTCTAGCATGGAATAGGCAGATGCACTGCTGCTTGCAAAAGTGCTGAATAAATGAAAGCAACTGGTTTGCCCTTTGTGATAAGGGAATTTGCCACCCAGTGTATCTGACACTTCCTCTGTACTCTCAGCTTTCTGGAGGCAGGAGATACTTGTGTGAATTCCCCAAAATTATGTCAGTGGAGAGACTCTTAATACAAGTCTTGCTAATTTACTTGGCTTGGGGAATAAATTAATAAACTCAGGAAGAAGAAACTCCGGCTTGCATTTCTGAGAACAATGCAAAGCAATTTAATTTGGAGATTTCATAAGAGTGATGCTTTAGGGCAGTTTTAACCCAGAAGAAATGAACATATAAATTGTTTACAAATCGCTGAATTTAAATATTGTGATTTAGAAGTCCTCTTTGTTTTTCATTTAACAGATGGGTCAAATTAAAACCAATACTTGCACATTCGCAGCATATTTCACTTTTAATGTGAAATGTAAATGACAGTATATAGCATCATGTCTTTGTACATCTAACAGCAATAAAAACAATTTAGCATTTTCTTCTGGTTGTTAAAAGTGATAAGTTCTATAAAACAGAGATTAAAATCATAAATCTGACAATGAGAAAAAGCTAAGTAGAGGATGACACAGGGAGGAACTAATGCTTTTTTAGTGTCACGTTATTGCTTGGCACTCGAGAGCATTCATGGAAATTAATTGTAAATGTTGAAAGTCAAAGATTACTTTAGATTACCATAGGTGGTATTGATGCTTGCAGGAGGGGCTCTGGATGGGGTGGCACCGCTGCAGAAACTGGGTAGCTGTAATATGTCTGAAAACACTTGGCTGATGGCTCTTTCATGAAATGCAAGCTTTTAACAATATTTAAAGCCTCTTAATATGCTTGAACCACCCTGAAAGGGATCAGTTTAGTCTTTGTGGCTACTCGATCTTATCTTTCTCCTACGGCCATGAAGGCAGTGACCACCTAAATGGTCACAAGGTGCCACTGGGGGCCTCTTGCTGCTCCAACACCTGAGCTGAGGCCCCTGCACTGTAGCAGAGAGCCCTCAAGAAAGGGTGAGTTTGGATAACATATGTCTTATTATTATAAATATTATAAGTGGGTTGTAGCAAACACAGAAAGGGAATGTAAAGGAAGGACTTCATAAAAGAGAGCTTGGACTAGTGCAATAGTTGTGAATTATAAATATTACAAAAAGAACACACTTCCGTAGCTGAAAGTAAGTTAAAAATCTTTAGGTAGTGTTCACGCTGGGAAAGGGGAGCAGCGTGGCACAGGCCTCCACACAAGCTGCTGGAGGGAAAGCACCACCAGCCGTGCCTGCTCACTGGCCACGGCTACACCCTTCTTGATCTGGTCGTTGTACAGGAGCACATTTGTACAAAAACAGCTGTGTGGTTTGTCATCACACTGGATCTGACTCACCTGAACTTGTGCTCTACAACAAAGCGAGTTCTGATGATCCCAGCTGAAAAAGGTGTCGCTTCTAAAGCTTCTGTGATGTTCCCCTCGGCAGCCTCAGTTTGAGCTTCTGCTAAAAGCCTTAATCATTTTGCATAAAGCAGCCTCGAGCCTACCACAGTACAGACACTGAAATAAGAGTCCATTAGTGCTGCTACATCCTGTTTCTTTGTATGATGCACTTCGAATTTGCCCTTTGGAGCAACACTCCTCTGCTCCCACAGCTCCGCTGAGTGGGGCTGCTGGGCACGGTGGGAGTTTGCCAGTTGACATCTGGGCAGCATTTTTCTGTCTCCTGTCCACGATGAAACATCTGTCCTTCCTGGGATGTTCCATCCAGAAAAGAGAAATATCAAAGTAATCTGGCTGCTCTGGAAGTGTTGGTGGAGGTGAATTAAAGCACTGCTGTAGCTGCAGCAGTCAGCAGGAGCCAGAGCTGATGCTGGACCTGTCCACCTGGGTCCCTGTTGGTGCCAGCCTGCCACCATCAGCTTCCCTGTGACACGTGACGCAAGAAATTCCCACTGCTCTCTCTTTCCCACCTCTACAGAACTGCAACTTTTCTGCTTTGGGACCGTCTAATGTAGGATGAATTTTGCCTGGACAGCAGATATCCTGCAGCTCCTTTAATAAGCAGGCGAGGGAATTTGTGATAACCTACGGCAGTGCCACCATCTGAGAAAGGCAGTGTAGTGATGGTTTTTAATTTTTTTTTTATGTGGTGTAACACTTAAATGTGTCAAATACACTGAGTGCCAACCTGAAGGCGGCGGCAGTGGTGGTTTCCTGTGATGTGGTGTGGTACAGACAGCTTCAGATCTGGTCTGCTTTACAGGGCAACAGCAGCCAGAGGCTTTACTGAGACTGGTGGGTGCCATGGAACAAAAGGGACTCCCTACCTCTAAGTAAAAAAAAAAAAAAAAAAAAAAAAAAAAAAAAGTGGAAAATGGGCAAAAGGGAAGGGCTGGGAAAGCTAGGCAGGAGGAAGTCAGACCTGACCAAGGCCATGCCACTTTTTTGGTGGCTGTCATTAAAAAAATGCCAGGCTATTTTATAACAACATCAAAGCCTCTGTAAACCATGGACAGACGTAACAAGCCATAAGCGCATCTAAATAAAACCTTGGCTCAAAACTTAAAAGGATCTCTTAGAACTTAAGATGGAGCACCATTTTCTTCCCATATACTGCTGCTGGCAGTTAAATGCTCTGCTCAGAATAAAGGTATTGTGTGTAGGAATAGCCTTTCCAAAAATCACTAAAGAAGTGTATTTTGTAAGGCACTTGGCAAATTTCAGGAGGCAAATTGCTTCAGAGTACTTCAAGTAGTTGTGAAAAATACATGGTTGTCATCTAGATATGACTCAGGCACAGTGTAACTTGACAATGGTAGGTCTTCTGGTACAGGAAAATTAGATGCTTCTTCATAGGCTGGAATTTGGCTGGGTTTTTTCCTTACTGAAAAAGGTAAAGGTTAGGGATAGAACAAAAATGAAAAGAATAACCTGATTTATGAGATTCCAGAACACAGCTCCAGCCCATGTTCTTTAAACTCAGCTTCACTGACTCCTCTTGGTTCATTTCTTTAATCATTCCATTGAGCTGCCTTTCTTCAGGCACTTTGTTGCAGACGTGTCTGAAGATGAGTGCACTGTAGGCTGGGTATGATTTTAATCTCTGTGTTTTGTATGGTGTTTCCATCCATATGTTTTCCTGAGCAGGGTTTTGAATTCCACAAGACAAGTAGGAGGCTCAGTACACTGAAATGGGTGGCAGGGGCTGAGCAGGGAACATGAAACTTGGACCAACAGACTGAGGCCTGGCCGCTCGGCTGTATGGGGCATCCACCCTCTGCAACTAGTAAGTTTTTTTCTTTTAGGTCCTGCTTCTTGGAAGAGTGATAAAAGCAAATTATTTTCCTGCTGGTGTTCGGTAAAATTTGCCTTCCTCTTCTCTGCAAAAGCATTAACCTGGTGTCAATGGCAAAACCAATCAGTGCTGTTGAATGCTGGTAGCACAAAACTGAAGCTCAGCTATTCAACAGGTGACAATGGAAAGGCTGCATTGAGGGATGATGGCTTCTCAGAGCAATTGTGTACAAATAATCTCCTCTGAAGAGCGGGGGGGACTTCTGTCAGTTTAAAAAAAAAAAAAAATAAACCAGTAAAATAGACTCAAGGCAAACTTCCAAAATCCAGACGTCTGTACGTTCAGGTTTCCCACACAGCAATTTAAAAAGGAACATAGGGAGAGCCCAGCATAATTTTCCTCCCTATTGTACAGAAAGCAATTTATCTACTCCTGCCTTTAACTGGACTCATGTAATAGAAGATTGTGCTTTCGGCATAAGTAGACAGTCTTCCTTTCCTCCTACGCTGAGGGATGGCAAAACAGTACCAAGAGAAATAGAATCGAAGTATAGGGACTAATTGAGGCCAGCACCCCCAGGGTATTTAAGACTTTTGTACTTTTAATGGAAAAATCAATGTGTGATTACACTTTGCATTAGAGTACTTAAAAATTGCTTTAGCATGAAAAGTCTGCAGCTTTGAAAACAACCTAACCCTGCAAATACTGTAGTCAGAGGACCAGATTCACCACTAACGTAATCCACATAATTCCCCATATATGATACCTTGGCAGATATGGTCTCTGGGGACACCTGAGTGCTGTTTTTGCATGAGAAGCCCATGAGGACGAGTGCTTTGCTGGTGCTTTTTTCAAAGTTGTGGCCACGCTTCTGTCTTTCACCTGATGCTTACAAGGAAGCTGGTGTTTCACCTGGTCTGTAGGGACCTGTAGGTCTTGGTTCTTAATGCTTCAGCATCTGTGCTGCCCAGAGAATAAGTGCACAGCTAAGATTCCTGAACTGCTTCTGCCCTATACTTGCAGCTGCCCAAAGTCTTTAAACCTCATTAAGGACCATTACCCTTGTTTGCCTTAAACTGAATATTATTAATCTCTCTCTCTTTCTCTCTTACAAGCTGTAGGTAATAAACCTAGTGGCCCTTGGTTCTTCTGGCACTCCTAGGTATATGCAAAGAGAAGGAATTAGGGAAGTGCAGGCAACATCCCCCACTGTGGCAACGTAAGCCAGGCAGGGGACTGCTGCCTTTGGAGCTGAGGACAGGCTCTGTCACCTCAGCTTCTGAGAAATACACCCTGTGTCATGGCAAACCCTCCCTAGGACATGTTTTCTTACAAGCAGAACCCTTGGAAACCTTTTTTTCAGAGTGGATAAGAAGGCAGGAAGATTTGTTTGTATCGAAGTGGAGAAACACAGATGTTGCTACAGGTGTGAAGTGGATTGAGGGAGACAGCCCTGAGACAAATACAGCAGCCTTACATTAGGGAACCCTGTCCCAACAATTTTGGTCTACTGCCCTTATTCTTTGGTCAAGAGACTATTGTCTAAGCATTCATTTTCCAGTTTCTCTCTCTTTTTTCTTGGTATCTCTTCTGAGCAAGGTGCCATCTCAAATGTAGATTGCTCTTGCAGCTCCTCAGTTTCAGTAGGTAGGAGTCATTTGTGGGAAGTTCACAGATGATTTATTGGGATCTTCACCTGTGAAAGCTAAATGCATTATCTAATCCTCTGTTGTTTCATATTCAAATTATACCACAGTTCCTGTAATTAAATCTTTTGTTTTCCTATCTGATGTTGGGGCTATTATCTTTTAACAATGGTTGCAAGCCTGTGAATTTTAATGGAGAAGAACTTTAATATCTGTGCATTTGTTAATGAAACTTTCGATTTTGTTATTTATTATCTTAATTAATGACACAGAGGGGTCGAGTGCACTCTCAGCACATTTGCAGATGACACTAAGCTGAGTGGTGTGGTTGACACACCTTAAGGAGAGGATGCCATCCAAAGGGACTTGGACAAGTGTCCAAGGCCAGGTTAGACAGGGTTTGGAGCAACTTGGTCTGGTAGAAGGAGTCCCTGTCCAGGCAGGGGGTTGGAGCAAGATGAGCTTTACAGTCTCTTCCAACCCAAACCATTCTATCATTCTGTGATTATCCTACATAACCTCTTAGTTTACTGGAGGCGACATTTGTGCAAGAAAATGAGAACCAACCAACATCTTAAAGATTATTTTCTTCCCTTTCACTGTAGAAGGTGAGTTCCTAAACCACTGAAGAGAAACAGATAAGATTTCAAATTTTATTTGGCACAATGTGCTGGAGCAGCTTTTTAGCCTTTTTGGAGGGTATCATAAGCACGCTTATGCTGCTTAGGTGAGAAAGCAGTTATCCTTCTGATCTCTGCTATTCATGGATGAGTCATATCAAGGTCAGAATATTATGGATTAAATGAGTCTGCCAAGAACCTTTTAATCTTATGAATTGTGACTTGCAAGGAGAGGTGAAACTGCAAAAGAGGTCTGGTACTGTGATGAGCTAACTTTTCCATGCCCCCTCTTAAGCTGTCTGTAAGCTTCTCATTGTTGCATTAATTCCCTCTTAAAAGCACCCAGCATTTTTGTTCTTATGAATTTTAGAATAAGGAATTCAGGTTGAAAGTACAGCATATAGGGTTAGAGTTGGGGATCTGTCAGCAGGTGTATGTTGTTACAGAAACATGCAGGGAGAGTTCTGTGAGGCTCAGAAAGCACTTGACAACCACCTGCAAACAGGTGCACATGTATAACAATTATCATGAAATTAATCATCAGCATAAAGAAACCAGGCATGCTTTAGAGAAGATAACATTTCTTAGCCATCCATCCTTGTCCTCAGTGTAAATGGCTTTTTTTTCCAATATTTGATTAGGTAGCATCTGCACAGATATTCAAGAAGACGTTCTGCTCCAGTCTCCAGCTGAACCTTGCATAGGAGCTCAGCCCCTTTCAGAGGGTAGTGTAAATATTTTGTCCCCGTTCTTGCAGCATTCCTGCAAATCCACCTTGATTTGCTCCTCCATATATTATTGCCAGCTTGCTTTTTGTTCAGTGTAATGATTGTCTTACACAGCTAAATGAGCAGCCACCTCATGCCCAGACTTTTGTTTTCGTAGTACATCTGGTATGGTGCTGCTGAAGGTGATTTTGATTTGAAGAAATATTAGAAGACTTTCTTGATTGCTCCTTTATAACCAAATCCCTGGAGTTCAGCGTACACGTATGCCTTCTATTAGATTGCTGTAACTGCAATTATTCTAGTCCTTTTACCATAAGGCACAAAATTCAAATTGTGAAACTTGCTGTTGTGGAGGCCAGATGTAAAAATGAGCTCCTAAAAAGGTTAAATGTAACCTTGAAGGGTAGTGCTGTCAAGAACAAGATATAATCTCCACTCTAGAAAGTCCTGATACTGCTGGGTGCCAAGGCCTTGGTGTGAATAGAACAGGAAAATCCTTCTGTGCTTGTTCCTTTTCCTGCAGATGTCTATGTGGGATCATCACAGAGAGAAATTAATGGACAGATGAGTCTGTCCCAGTATGTCTGGTTTTAATATGGAACTTTCTGTATATGCCAAAACAGGCAAGTAATCAGTCTGCCTTCAGCCAGGAACAGGAACATGGTATTTTTAAGAAGGTAGAACAAAAATTTTGAGTAGAAAAGGAAAAAAAAAGGGATTGAAATGCTCTCCCTCGAATTTTGGTTATTTTTCCCTATACCCCTCTGCCCCCAAAACATAAACTTTTCAAGAAAAAAAAAAGGTGTTCATTTCTAGGTGTGTTACTTACCTCTCTTGTGTGTGCACCAAAACGTGTCTCATTTGATAAGCTCTAGTACTTGCTGATCTTTTAGTTCCTGTGCCTCACGTTGTCTCTCTCTCCAATAAAGACAACTTTTGAGCTCCCTGAGTTTGAAAATAAAGCTGACATTTGTCCCATAAAGGCACTGAGAATGAAGGTCCTCACCAGCTGAATCTCTTACTAATGCTTCTATAGAAGAGAGCCCTTGAAACTGCTAAGACTGAATCAAAAATCAGAATAAAACTCTTAAGGTAGCTAAAGATTGCAGTACGTCTGCAACAGAGTACGCAGATATTCAAAAAGCCTTTCTTGTGAACATAACTTTTAACATGTCACCATTAGATAAGAACCAGCATTGTGTGGCGAAGGTCAAACAGAAGTCAAAAGCAGGCACGCTGGCGCTTGCCCTTGTCCTTCAGACAGTGAAATTGCTAAAAGCCTTCTGACTTTCTGTCACATGTTTACTCAACAGACCTTTCTGATTGCTTGAAAGAAACGCTTGTCTAAAATGGGTGAAATGGGTTGTGTCACAGGCATTCAAAAGATGGTATTTAAGGGGTTGTTTTGTCTTGAACACCAAAATACCTAAGCCCTAGTGCTGGTAACGATGACATCAATCTCTGCCAAAATGTGTAAAAGCATGTATTGGCATTTTCAGACATACACATACTTTTGAAATCTTGGATGATGATTCTAGAGGGGTAACAGCTACTGAAGTTTAATGGTTTAGAATATATTTGTTTTTAAACTTGAACTTTTGAAAAAATGCAATGTGTAACTATCCATGTTGAAGTTGGAGGAAAAAAGCTGCTAAGGTGACTGGAGAATGGGGAGACAGATCTTTAACAGAAGCTAAAATGAGGTTGTATTGTTTAATGTAGCAAACTGAAGAATACAGCTGGCTTTGAGTTATGTGTAAGTACAGTGGGGCAGTGAGTGCCAAGGAAAGAGGAAGATCTGGGTTGTACCCTGGTTTGAAAACCTTGCAAGACAGATCCAGAAACAGCTGTATGCAGAATGACTCTGGGCACAATCGGTCTGATCTCACTGTGCAGTGAGTTAAGCCTGGCACTCTTGCAGTGCGTGTTCAGACACTGCCCAAGAAGCCCAGCCTGTTTAAGTCAGGTTATGTCAACCAGTTTGCAATTGCCTGCAGTTGCAGAGCAAGAATGTTACCTCCAGCCTTCTCACCTTCCTCTTCAGCTTAGAGACTTGGATCTGAAAGCTGTAGTACACTTGATTAAGTCCAAATTTAAAGAGCTTTAAATCCATACTGAGTATAGATTTGCTATATATAAAAAAAGCCCCAACCAAACAACAGCAATAGAAGAGCAAAATGAGAGAGTTCTTCTGAAACTGCTGCCTGCTGGTCTGGTGGGCACAAAGGGCCATCACCCTCAGCTGGAGCAGTGTGTGTGCATGTGCAGGTTTGTGACTGTATCCCTCTTCTTGCCTTCAGTCCTTCTCTTGTGCCCTTTCGTAGAAAATTTTCCCCACCTACTGTGCTTGGAGGCAGCCTTGGGAGTTCATTGTTAAAAGTTAATGTCTGGAGACTGAAGCTTTCCATTGGCTTGATTCCCTTCCCTTTTCCTACCTCCTACTCATATACACATCTGCTGAATTCTAAAAAGCTTTTTGATAGCGACTTGGAATTCAAATGTCCCCTTTCTATTTGTCTTCTGGTCCAAGCCAACGTTTAAATGCATTCTTTTCTATTACTAAGAACATATTGACAATTTAGGAAACATTGTCCTACATTGCAAACACTCTTGTATTACAAAATATTGCCATGTTCTCTGCATTGATCTAGATGAGAGCATTGGCACAAGAACGAATAGGTCTATAGGGGCCATGAATGAGTACAGACAGAAATAAGAAAATTTCTGATCATGAGAAGGACATGTTCAGGGACAGCTTGCTAAGCAGAGAGCTGGACCGAACTGGTTCAGTTTCTGGGGTACAGACTGTGATCGTTTCTGCAAGTCTGTGGTGTGGTTGCCTGTGCTGGGAGTGGACACATGTCTCTGGCCATAAAGGCAAGGCCTCTTTTCAACCCAAACCAAAAGGTTGGAAGGAAAAGGTTGGAAAGAAAAGGTCATGTTTAGTGCTCCTTGGTGTGGCCTGTGTGACTCCGTATCCTCCTGTGGGAGACTGCTGAACTTGCAAGGTGCAGCAAGCCTAAGCAAGCTGAACATTTTCAGATACCTTTCATTTTCAAATACCTTTTGCCAAACGGAAACTTTGAGCAAGCTGGCCTGGGACTACACAGGTCCCCCTTGGTGCACATCCGGATCCCTGCCTGTAGGTGGGGGATCCATTTCCTGCCTGTTTCGGTCTCTGAATCGACGGTAAGATATCCCTGTGCTGCTCCTCCTCTTGCTGCCCAGATCCGCTCTGCCAGCCTGCCCTGGTGCCCTCCTCCAAGCCCACGTGGCTGTCAGCCTCCCTGTGCCTGATGACTACTGTTCAAAACCCTGCCTCCGAGCCCCTATCTCCCAGAGAGAATTGCTTTAACCTTATCGAATGGAGGTGAAATTTAAAATGACTTAATGCTTATTTGCTGACAGGCAGGAATGTCCTCTAAATTGACTGTCACAGCTGGAACACAATGCTGTAGGACCAACTCATAACCTCATGCTGGCCTTCAATGAAACAATGTTAAGTTTGGGAAGCGGGGATATAATTTTGGCCCCCCTGGATATGTATGGATAGCGTTCTCATTTGGAAGTTTTATACAATGAAGCTATATTTGCATAATTTAAATAGATGAAATCCTCAAACAGGCACAGAAGACTTGATTTCATTAACTTGGGATGCAGCCATCCCCATCTTTCATGCAAATGGAAAATACCTTTCCTGTAAGTATGCTTTAAAGATTCATTTCTTTCTCTAATCAAGTGGTGAAATCCTACTCACAGGAACCAGGATTGATTTCTTCTCCCTCCAGACTCGATATCATAGACCTTATTTGGGTTAAGTTCTGTCATGGAATGTAAGGTTAACCCTTCTGTGTGCTGCCAATCAGCTACATGTGTTCCTGTTTGCTGCTCCAACAGGCTGAAAATGCACGTGGTGCAGTTGTCCTGCAGATGTAGCCGACAGCTCAGGGAAGCTCTGCTCTTGTCAGCAAGGATCTATTTCCACTGAATCCCTGACCTTGAGAGCTCGTTTTTAAATTTCCTCCCGGGCCTTGAATGCTGTAATTGATTATGGTTGTTTTGGTTTTAGTCTTTAACACTCAAGGTGAAGAATTGCTCCTGAATTTGTTAAGATGTCAGGAGGAAGGCAGCTTGCCCACACTGCTTGGACAGTGTCAAGGAGCCACAGTGGGCTCCTGTAAGCCTTCCATGAAACACTGATGTTTCTGGTTGGGAATGGAAATCAGACAGAAATGCTCTGCTCTTGGTGCTGGCACTTGTGCCAGGGACCTCTTGGGGTATGAGACAGCTCCACTGCATTAATTCAATTTAATAGGCATCAGTGAAAAATTAAAGGTATTTGATGTTGGTCCAAGCAGTGTTAGGGAATAGTCCTTCTCATTGTGTAGTCTAAGCCCTGGCTGAGACTCCTGTCCACAGCAGTGCTTAGGTGAATGTCCCTCTCTCCTTACTACTGAATTGCCTGCATATCTTTGTATGCTATTTTCTGGTTCACCTTCTTGGTAATACAGCCCTGCATTTTATTTTCTGTCTTTCAGATATATCACTTTTCACTTGAATTGTCTTATATTACTTGAAACTGATAGCCTGACCCCTTGGCCACTGTGCTTCATCAAAAGCAGGATGCTCTGCTACATTCTAATGAAGAACAGACTTGAAAATAACAAAAAAAACCAAACCCAAAACAAACCAAATAAAACCAAACCAACCAACCAAAACGAAACAAAATACCTTTCACCCCCCAAATCAAGAACCACAAAGACAAGAGGAAAATATGTATTTTCCTTGGATGTCTGGGATGCTTCGTTTTCTCATTCTCTTTGCCTTAGAACACAAAGCAGCCATTGGGAAAGGTTTTTTTGTCACTCTGAAAGCAAATTTATGGTGTGCTCCTTGCCTCTCCTGCCCACTAGCCTGCCCTGCAGAAGAAAGCAGGAGGTCAGCTGCACTGAATGGCTCAAGAGAAGCCAAGATGACTTGGGTTTTCCTCTTGTATTGAAGGAATATTTTATTCTCTGATGGGCACTGATTAGCAAACCCTCCCTTAGGTGTACACACGTTGCGGCATTTGACCTTGGCATGCGAAGCCCAATACCCGGAGTCAGCTCAAAGGAAGCAGCCAGCTGAGAGATTTCACACCATCTCTGCTTCCCTCAGGGTTCATGTGACACCATAAAACTTTTTGACACCAGGGAATGTTGAAATGGTCCGTGTCTATAGACACCCACAGACATGTGTATATAAACATATTTACATAGGAGCATTGACTAGTTAGGAGTAGCCATTCTCACCGATCCACGTGCCACGTCTCAGGGCACGTTGCTCTCACTGAGCAGCAGGGTGGGTTTTTGGCTTGTTTGGTTTAGTCTTTAGGCAGAATCAGGCATGTTTTGGGAAAAGACCTGTCTAGCGAAGGCCCCAAGAGCCTGGAGAGTGGGGTAAACACTATGCTTGTCAGTGTTCACTGGAGATCATCACACTGAATTCAGTAGGGCTAAAAGCATTTCAGACTTTGGGTGACAAAAATCCTGCTGACTGAACTCTACTGAACTCTGCTTTCAAGTCATTTCAGGTCAGGAATAATTGCCATCTTTACATCACGATTTTCAAATTCCTTATCCCTTGAAGCAGCACTGAGAAAGCCAAGTGTCCCTAGGGTTCAAATCTTCTTTATTGAATTTTCCTACTATTTTAATGTATCGATGGTTCTGATAATTTTTGCTCAATGTGGTTTTGAGGAGAAAATTCTGAGGCATGAAAAAATCTGTTTAAAGTGAAACATCATGCTTTTGATCCAAGGACTGATGTTCTATGGGAGGAATAGAAACAAAAGTCTCATGATAACCCCTCTGCTTTCCTAAAATAGAAAACCTGCCTAGTTAATGAATATAAATGAATGTATATTCACTTCCCTTTTTTTTGAGGTTACTAAAGCTGATTAGCATTAGGGTACCACAATTTATTTAAAGCAGTTGAGTAATTATTCTGCTTTCTATCCTATGAACATGTAACTTCTTTATTACTAAAAGTTTGGGGTTTTTTTAAGTGTATCCTTGAAATAACATTGGGGACATATCTTTGTCATCATCTGAGTTTTAAAATAAGTATTTTACAATAAGTAGTTCTGGTATACAGGCAAAGAAGAAAAATTGGTCAGTGCTATAGATATTCAATAAACTGTGATGCATCGTCTTACAGGAAAGAACCTAAAATCCTTAGGCATGAAATAATGTATTGACAATTTGTGTTTACACAAGTAGAATTCAATATTCAGCATAATTAAATTAGAAATTGATAGCTTGAGCAAAACAAAACAGTTTTTCATATAAAATTTAACACGGGTGAAGGCACTTTGCTTTATTGTGACACCAGGTGAATCAGGGTGCTTTGGCTGAGTTATTTTCCAGCAGATCATCATAGAGTGACTTGGATGCGTTGGCCTTACCTGTTATGTTGGGCTAATGAGAATTTATTCTCCACTTGCCTGTACAGGCTGTGTTGTTAGCAATGCCAAGCAGGTTAAGTTGCTCTCTCTAGGTCCATCCTTGCAAAAATTGCATCTTTTTTTCTCTCCAACCACCCGTCCTCAGGGTGTGGAAAGACAGGCAGAAAAGTGAACTGACTCTGGCTGCAGTTGGAGGTGTCCAGGAGCTGTGCAGGTGTGGAGATTTTTCAGGCTTGTTCCTCATTGTCCCTTCTTTAATAAGCTGGCTGTTGGACAGAAATACCTTTAACCTGGTTAAAAGTTATTCACTAGGTTTACATAATTTAAGGTATAATTGGAGTCTTTGGGCTGGGAGCACTTTAATTCCTTATGCTTGGTAGTCGTCCCTAAAGGCGTGTAAAATTGTTTGTGGAGGGAAAGAAACAGTGAGATTCTTAAACATAATATTATTATTTTAAATGTAGTAGCACCATTTTAGATTAACTATCGCTCGAGTATGAAAATTCTATTTCGGGATTAATGACTAAATCATAGTCTCCTCTAGCCAAAAATATGAAACTGTTGACGTGAGCACCTAGCAGAGCAGACTTTCAGTATTAGTTCTTCCTTCCCACAGGAACACATGCACAGCTCTCATTAGTATTTGCAAGTTCTGTGTAGGTACCCAGGGAGGAACATACACTACTTAAAAGCTGGCGGAAAATAAAAAATAATCTGCTCTGGAAACTTCCCTGCTAGAGCACTTGAACCTCATCTAAAGAGTATTATGGGACAGAAACAGAATTCTGCAGCTGGTGAACTTTATGGCAAAGTTGCATTTCATCCTCAGACCAGTTGTAAAAAGACAAGCTAAAATAAATCTTCTACATTTTGCAGATGTGCAGACAATTCATGAATAAAATTTAAACCTGCAAGCAACCTATTATGCTATAATAACAAGTTAAAAAAAATTCAAAGCACCTGTATGCTGCTCATTTAGAACCACCAGCTTCCGAAAACAATGACATTGGGCAGCCTCTCCTGACTTAGCAGAAGCAGTACTGAGTCATATAAATGTGGGTACTTCAGTGATGTAACTTGTAGTTTATTTATCACATGGTAGTGTTTTGGAGCCCAATCTGAGACCAGGGGCCTGCTGTCTATGCACTGTACAGACAAGAACAAATAATTTCTATGTCAAAACATACAAAATCTACATAGTTAGAACCGGAAAGAATGGTGAAAAGGAAATTTGACATATAGAGTTGATCTCCTCTAACTTTTATTAACAGAGCAGTTACATATTAAATGCACATACCAAATATTTTGAAACTAGATAACAAATGTTTATTTGCAGGAGAAAAGCGGCCTAACTGCTTCTGAGAACCACAGGCTCCATGACAAATGTGTAGCAAATTTTAGGTAACTCAGTTTTGCATTTCCTGAAAATGCACGTGCAAGACTCTTCATTGTAAAAACAATTATTTGTCTTTGAAGAGCTCATGATTACCAGGAGCTCCAACATGCGTTGCATTTTTTAAGATGTCGATCATGGGTTACTAGATGAAAATAAGCTGCAGTAAGCTGTCAAAGGCAGATGGATTTGAGTAGCAAGAAATGCTGCTAGTAGACATTCACTGTCAGCCACCTCTGATGCTGGTGTTGGAAGATGAAGAGGATTATTTGCACCAGCTTGTAGATGCTCAGAGGAAGAATAACTTCTGTGTATTTGCAGATTAGACTAGACAAAGGCTTTGCTTCTCTGAAGAAAACTCCTTAATATATCTTGCGTTGAGGCTCTGAAGTGCAGCCCGTTTGTATTTTTCCCTTGGCAGTGTTACAAAACCTCATCTCTCCCTGATCTGCATTTGAAGAGTCTTCATTTTTATCTCTTTTAGATATGGGACTTTTCCCCTTTAAGTACTTCCTGTCTTTCATTTGAGCATGGAGCTGTTGGGAGGCTTTTTTTTCCCCATCTTCAGCCTGAGCAATAGTCCAGCTATTTGCTTTAGAGAGTCCCTGGTTTGTCATTGATGGGCAGTCGTATTTCCAAATGGACTGACTGTAGCTCTCCTGGGTGAGTCTGTTTTGTCTGATTGTCTCTTGGAGTAACGCAGGGACAGCCCGCAGCTTTGTTTGTTCATAGAACTGCACGTTCAGACACACTGGTGCATTAAACTTTAGGCATTTAGGAGTGTAAACATCCCATGGCACGTGGAGTGTAGGCCTTATGGAATCATAGAATATCCTGAGTTGGATAGTTTCTAATATGCAGTTTCATGTGCAAAGGAATTGTTTGGAGCTTGATGAAATCAAGAGAACGAAGAAACTGCGCAGTTTAATTCAGGCACACATCGCTCCACAGGAACAGCCACTTCTGTGAGTGATGTGTCACTTTAATGCTTGCTGCACAACCAAATATTTTGGACTTTTGAAAAGACCATCATCTGATGCTAATGGTGCAGGTTTTCTGAGCCCATGATATCAAGATGTGAAGAAATGAAGCTGAAACCAATTTCTCCTTTCTCCTTCTTTCTCTACGTCTCCCACCAGTTCTAGGTCAATCAGCAATGAACAAACATGTGGGATCTCTAAATGGAATAAATGCATTCAGTTTATTCACGGCACTTGATTTGACTCTAAACATGAGTAATGAAACAATTTTTGGAGACCGATCTTCCTTTTTGCCCTACCTGCAATCTCTTTCTCCCCAGCTGGCTGAATAGCAATGTGTGGGTATGTACCTGCAGATAATACAGGAAATTTCCTTGAAGCATTCCCTGCCTTTAATTTCGTAGTTTATTTGTGGAAAACGTGATTATATAGGCTGTGATTTCATAGACTCATGGAATGTTTTGGGCTGTAATAGACCTTAAAGACAATCTCTTTTCAACTGCCTGATATGGGCAGACACACACAGCACTAGACCAGGTTACAAAGAAAACAAAAATCCTTTGATTTTCTGTGTGTTTCTCTGGAATCACTCCAAGAACTCCACATCTTTGTGATGCTGGGGCCCCAGAGCTGGATGCAGTGCTCCAGGGGGGGTCTCATGGGAGTGGAGGGTCAGGACCACCCCCCTCGCCCTGCTGGTCACGTTTCTTTTGATGCATCCCAGGATGTGATTTGGGCTTTCTGGGCTGGAAGTGCACACTTTTGGGTAATTTTGAGCTTCTCATCAGCCAATTGACAACCAGCTCAGTTTGACAGAGGTTGTTTTCCCCTTGGATGCTTGTAAGACCAGAAGCGACTGCCAAGTGTCCACCACTTTATGCTTCAAAGACAACATCCTCTTTGTAGCTTATAGAACGCTATAAGCCAGGGATGTATTACGTGCATAAAATCTATGGCTCTCTCTTACATCCCAGCCATAATAGGGTTTTTTATGGCTCTCATGCTCTCCCTCCAGCAGGCAGGACAGTTGCCTGAAAACAGCCCCATGTCTGTTGACCAGAGGTGTGTGCATAGTGTGATGGAAGAAGGGCTAATGCTGCCAGCTCTCTTGTTCTGGAGCCCAGCCTAAGAGGAATTTTTAATTCTGTGGTTGGAGGAAGAGGTGCCAGCTTCATAAAGCTGCATTACTTGTAAAGGGTTACAGACGAAGATAATCTGAAACACACTGAGTATCAATAACAGAAAGCACTGGACAGGAGAAGATTTTCTCTATGGGAAATTGCCCATCCACAGCATAGTAAAGATTTTATTCCTTTCATAAGTCAGGATTCTGAGTTCAACTAAAGCTTTTACAACTTCAGATTTTTATCCTGCTGTCCAGCTGCCTCTGTTTCTTTTGGAGAACCAGTGAAGATTTTTCTTTTTAAAACCCTTTTGCCATGCCTCAGCACCACATACCAAAGTGTATGCATATATTTTGCTTACAATATGGCAAGGCTTAAATATTATTTAACCTGCTTGCAATTAGGGTTCTAAAGCGATAGCTACTTTTATCCCTTCACAGTTATGGAGCAAACAGCAATTTTCTCACTGCTCAGTAGTAACAAACTCTTTTCCTGCTTCTTCCCCCAAATCAAAAGTAAATAGGATTTAATTTCATTCCCCCAGCCCCTGCCTTAAGTTGTTCTGTCTCGATGGCACCATCACTATGATTATATTTAACAAGCTTCGTTCTTTACACCCTGTGAAATAAACACGTTTACTAGCAATAACTTTGCTAAATTTGTAGCCCTTACACTCAGGGACTCTGCCCTCAGGTTCTCTGCGCTTTTGCTGTAGAAAAATTGGATGCAAACTTCAAATGGTGTGGCTGGAAGAAGAAGTACGTTCCCAGTATCTTTTCTTTTCTCTTATAAAGCAGCAGAAATTATTTCAGTGAGACACAAAAAGATTTGTGTTGCAGAATAGCTGGAAAGCAGGTTTCCCTCCATTTGTATTCATGACAGCTTCCATATATTCAGCTATCAAAACCTATTATGAATAGCTGTATTGTAGTGTAGATAGATTTTTACGCTTGTCATAATACAGATCTATAGGTAAATTTGTCAATGATACGTTCACTGTCATATTGCTGTATTTCTTACAGAAAATATTCTTAATGATACCAAGCTATATATCCTTACCACGTAACACTGAGTTTGTTTGGTTGCTCAGCTTCAAGAAGAATGTTTTAAATTAACAGGGGTTTTTCAGTTTGGAGCAAATTTAGAAATACCACATTTAAAGCAAAAGTAATTTGCTGGGCTAGTTACTTTCTACATCCTGTTTTTTAAATAAGGTATGCACGGTCCAACAAGCTTCTTTCTATGACTTCCACTGCTAGATTTTCCTTCTTCCTATTTATACGTGACTTGTACAGCCCATGTTAGCAGCTTAGTCTGGAACAGATTTTAACAGGTTGATTTAAACCAACTCTCCTTGATTCCCATTTGGGCTCTAGGTTTGAGCTCAAGGGCTGTCTTTAAAACCTAAAAAAGAAAAAAAAAATCTGTGTGTTTTTGGTAGAGAATCTCCTGATGAAAGGAGTAATTTCATCCACTTCTTCAGTGTTTTAGTTCTCATCCTGTCCTCCCTCCTGTGTTTCTCCATTCCCTGTTATTAGCTAAAGTGGGGCTGAGTGTGGGGTGACCAGGCACTTGTAGGGAGGGAGCAGGAGGGAAAGAATAGATGTTCAGGGGAGTTTTTCCTCATCAAACAGGAGGTATTTATACCAACAATTTTGTTGGTTTATTTTTGTGGTCACAAAGATTAAAATAGTTCATCACTTGGGAAAAGGAAGCCTTAAGTATGTCAAGAAGATAAAGCCAAAAGGTGTTTTCTCATCTGCAGAATCAACAGCTGAGGTGCCCTCTGTTCCTCCCACCCATAAATAGCAAACCCAGTTAGGGCAGAGAGAAGGAAGAACTGAGGGCACAGCCTAGTTTTGGGGCTCTCAGGGTTGTGTCACATCCGTGGTGACACATCTTACCTCCCACTAATACACAATAATGTCATTTCTCTGGCACTTGTGGGGTATCAGAAATCACTGCTGTTATCCGTGAGCTCTGACTAACTTGCTTTCCAAACATAAAAATGACATCAACCATTGACTGAATGACAAACTTTGTGATGCCAAGAGGGAAAAGAAATCCAAGCTGAAATATGTTACCCCCTCACAAGGAAAAGTCTGTGAGAGAGCTGGGGGTGCCCCAAGCCACAGCAGGAAAACTCAGTGCGTGCAAGCGGGACAGCTCAGCCAGCACACGCAGGCATTGAGTGTTGACTTGTCCCGTGGGTGTTTGGGGAGCCACCCAGAAGGTGCCTCTGTGTGAGAGGTGACACGAAGGAAAAGTGCTGTTCCCACGACCTGGGGCTCTCCCACGGTCAGGAGCTGAGCAGAGTGACCTTTCACTGCACTGACCTGTAAGACCTGGTTTCAAATCAACACCTCTTTGTCCACTTGAACCCAAGGCTGAGTTACGGTCGCTGATGCTGCCTGTACAGACAGCAGGAGGTGCCTGTGCAGTGTGGTTTGGCAGGGGTGAGCTGGGGCTGCCCACAGCTCTCAGCCTGCTGCATGTAACATTTCTGTGAGATCTCTGCATCCATTTCTGGGTTCATTCCCCCCTCCTAATCACTCTCTTCGAAGGCTCCATCATTGCCTCTGGTCTAGGCTACAAGTGCAGGCAAAAAAAAGCAAATTAGCTGATTTCTGAGACACAATCTATAGTTTCCCTGCTGAAGGTCTTGTGCTCTGAAGAAAAAGGTACTAATCTAATCAGAGGAGCCTTTCTGATTCCATTTATCTGGGATTTTTCCGTGTTTCTTTTCCCAAATTGCCCTGCAGGTTAAACTACTGCTCCATGTCCTCGGTTGTTCAGCTCCAAGTACAGCTCATACTATAGCAACAGCATTCGAGATGAACCCAGATTAGGTCTTTGTCTGCAAGGGAGACAAAATAAAAAGAGCTAACTAGTTTAATTACTCCCCATTCAGATGTAATTCAGTTGCATTGCACTAAGAAAAATAAACGCTGCTGGGATGTTATGACACAATTAGTAAGATAATGGAAAATAGTTAATACCCCTCATGTCTGTGAAAGAATGCTCTCGCCTCTGCTTCAGAGCAGCCTTGAAAGTGTTTTCTTAAGTGTATTTTCAAGCAAGAATATCTTCTCCCTTTGGAAATACTAACGAAATCCTGTCGCAGTACAAAATGGTTATTTACAGTTCGGAAATCACAGAGTTCAAAGAAATCACCTTGGTCCTGAGCCAGCCACAGCGTGCAGATGCAGGTGCTGTGAGGACACCCCTCTGTTGGGAATGAGGAGTGATTGCTGCACTTTCTCACCGGGCAGGTTTGATTGTGCCCTGTGTTTCCTTGCAGACACATCCAAATAAATCCTTGGCCGCAGTAGCCATTCAAAACATTTCACTCAAAATGTGTCACAAGTATCTTCCTTTTTTTACGTTCAAGATTGAGGCTTTTTCCTCTTCCACTGTCACAGCAAAGTTAGAACAGTCAGTTTGCCAGGAACTTGCCAGCTTATCTTCCCAGCACATCTTGCCAGCCATAAATGCATTTGCCCTTGGCCGCAGGGTCTGAAACTCAGGCTCTGACCCCAGCTCCTCTGTGGCCTCACCGAGTGACCTTCAAGCTGTGCACCCTCCCTGTGCCTCGGACACTTCCACACCGTAGTGATAATGATCTCTGACTCTTTGTAAGTGTGTTTTATTTGCTACAGTAGAGTCAGTTACCCTGGCTTTTGCCACTGCGTGAATTACCAGCTGCCAGCACCCATGGGCACAGCAGGGTGAGCCCGAGCACTTGTGTGGGCATTAATGCAGATTTCCTCATTTCTCATGTTTTGAAGTCCTTCCTTCGGGGTTAGGAGTTTGGGGACTTTTTTTAGTCTCTTAGATGTGGAATTCCTATTAAAAGTCAACTGCCCTGCGCAACTCGATCTAAAAAAAAAAAAAAAACCAACCTGTTTAATGTGAGATTAGTTTAAGCTTTTTTACTTGGTTTCCTTGGGACCCTAATGGCAGTCTGAAAAAGAAAATCACCCCTGAGAACGTCTGGGTTTCACATAAATGTAATCCAATTATCCCAGCCTAGGCCATGCAGAACTATTTGGTCTGAGGTATACATCAATCTAAGAGAAATACAATATACTGAGCTGAAAAGAAGGCAGATTGGGCATATTTCTTAATAGCATAACACAATGCAATTGCCAAAGGAAAGGCAGATGCTTCTGTCCCGCATTACGCAGAGCCTGGACTGAGTAATTTGGGGGGGAGTGGGGAGAGAGTGAAGTCCTTGCAGGAAGGGATTTTAGAGGTATCTTCCCTCGAGGCCAGTGTTGTAAAGGCATGCCATCTGGTGCATTCAAAATGCAAAAAGATTTGTTCTTCAGAAGTCTGAGCCAGGGATGAAAGTCCATCCCTGCCAGGGATGGCTTAGCAGTATCCAGAGAGAAGGATGAGTTTTATCACAAACAACGAGAATCTCCTTTTCCTCCGCCCTTAACCTCTAATTCAAACATCAAATAGACTGATCTGACTGTAGCTGCTGGTTTCTGTAGTGAAAGTTTCTGATGTCCTTGCTTACTGTGAACTGAGCAATGAACTGTTTCATTACTATTTCTGCTTTGCTTCCAGGCACCTTCATTTTACACAGAGGTCAGAAAGGGGTTAAACGCAAACGCTGACATTATCCCAGGCAAAGCCTGAGCTGGGACTGGAGCGGCTGCTCCTCCCTCCCTCTCGTGCCTTCAGCAGCAGCCAGCCTGAGTACTGAGCTGCAGAAACCTCAGCATCAGCCTCAATGCTGGCACCTCTCAGGCCTGAGCTGCAATAACTGAGTCTCCTTGCAGAATTAAGCAGTTTCTGCCCCGTGCCTCGCAGGGTGGATTTCAAATTTCCCATTAGAGGAACAGGTGGATGTTTAGCTTGCCTTGGGGACAGTGCTGGCGCTGTTGATGGAAGCCCTCAGGGCATCACTGTCACAACTGCAGCTCTCTGCAGAGGCTGGGGGCCTGCAGGAGGCACCTGCTGGCTCATCCCTTCTCCAAGCTGTTCTGGGTTTACAGGGTCCTTAGTGCTCCCATTGGGCGGGCTCAGGCTGGGCACAAACTGACCAACAGAATGTGCTGAATAAGTAGAAGTTAGGATTTTACAACAAAGGATGGTGTAATCACTGAATAAGAAGACATTACTGCTTCATGCCCGAATACTGGGAATAGATCACAGTCCACAGCTCCTGGGATATCTCATGGCTGCAGGCTGAGTTTCCCTCTGGAAGCTGAGAGCCATAAGACAGCAATCTTGAATACTGAGAAATTATGCTAATCTCTAGCTATTAGTGCCATGTATATCTTTGCCTGCATAAAAGCAATGAAACAAGCACTGTGGGCTGCATGTGCTGCAGCCTCCTCAGTGCTCCTGTGGCTGCCAGGTCCCAGGTATGCTGTGTGCACAGGGATGTGGTCCCCATGGACTACTCACCCGTAGCTGGTGTTCTGGCAGCCCTGCTCCTTGCTGTTCATGTCTGCAGAGCTTTGAACTTGTCTTTATTTTGTTAACTTTAACATGCAGCCAATCGATGTGCTGCTTGTGAGATCCAAGCGCTGTCAAACCTCTTTCAGATGTGGCTTTTTGGTCTAATCAGGTGTAAAAGAAAAACTAACTTTAATCAATGACTTTATTTAAAAACATGGCTTATATTGGCTTTTCTCATACTCGGAGAAAAATCCTGTCTGTCAGGTAGAAGGAGCCTGTACAACCTCATCTTCCA
This sequence comes from Cnemophilus loriae, assembly GCA_013397755.1. Classification (NCBI taxonomy): domain Eukaryota; kingdom Metazoa; phylum Chordata; class Aves; order Passeriformes; family Corvidae; genus Cnemophilus; species Cnemophilus loriae. Next base: position 2,159,244 of record VZTF01009642.1, on the reverse strand, counting down.
CAGGTACTTCTGCAGGTGAGAAATGCATAGAAAATAACTTCTAGTCTATTCCTTTTAATTTCTCCTGCTCTTCCTCCAGATTTGTGGATAGACTTTTCTGTGTCTTTGAAGCTTAATAGCTTTAACCTCATTCTGGTCTTACTTCAATTTGGGCACCTAATGTGTAATATCATGGACTTCAGAAAGCAATAACTCACCGGGAAGTTATTGGGCATCTTCCTGACGCCCTGCAGTTAATGGGTGCTTCAGCCTTGAAGAAGAAGGCAGAGCCCTAGTGGTGATGCTTTGCATCATGTTCCCTTTATTTGTTCCTTATTGATCTGTGAAATGCATCCGTTGCGCTGTTATTGAGTTCTAACAGCTCCCACATGAAATGTGCTTTTGTCACTAATTTTGTGATGTTTTCTTGGTTAAGAGCTTACCCGGGTATAGCTAAAATTTCTAACACTGGCCACAGCTTCTGCCTTGCCCCTCTTATTCCTGTCAATGGAAGGAGAAGAGACAGCATAAGAGCAAAATCTGTTTTCTTGCTATGACAACTTACGTGATTAGGAAAATTAATGCAAAATAAATATATTACAGAGAGGCAGCAATAACAAATCCCTTGCATTGTCCTTTGTGTGGCTGTGGTAGGGCCGGCTGTTGTGAATAAATTGAATCACTTAAAGTGGGACTTTCTCCTGGTGAGTCTGCCTTTCCTACATTCTCTGTTCTTTCTCTTGCTTGGAGGATCTTTGTGGACTTGATAGAGCTTGAGAGCTAAGGAAAGCTTATTCAAATATGACTTGTATGGTCGGGTTAAAGAGTGCTCTTTGCTTTCTCTGTGTCTCTGTTCCCCCTCACACCTGCCTCGCCTGTCAGAGCACGGTGTCAGTGAGGCCAAAGGAGCGTACTCACTATCACACTTGGAAAAATGTATTAAAGCCCTCTGAAAACCTATTATAGCCCAGGTTAGAAGCACTGTTGTTCTTCACCTGCCTATTCCTTTTAAGCTGTTTTCTAACCATCCATGTTGTAAATATCTCTGACCCAGAGGAGTGTTTCAGGTGGAAGCCAGAGCAAAACAAAAAATGTGGCTTAATTTGAAAGTCTTCCAGGGAAAAAATGTGTTGACCATTACAGCAAAATGCCAAAGCATCATTAAGTGCTGTAAATATCCCATTAATAAAACACAGTTATTTAGAGTGGTCGGCCTTCATTTGCCTTGCTGGGGGAAGGACATGTGATTTAAAACTTTTTTTTCCCTCTGTCACCTTGAGTAAGGAGGACCTGGAGGATTAATGGTGAGATGGTGAAGGGGAGAAGAGGAGAGAGAGGCTGTTGCTAGAATAAATTACCCTGAACTTCCCACTTTAGCAGTCAGCACTGCTGCTCTTCACCTTCCTTTTGTGGCATCCTTTCCTCCTTAGCACTAAGAAACCCTCCAGAGGTTCGTGGAGGGCTCAGCACAAGGGTAAACTGCTTTTTACTCCATTTTTTTTCCCTGGGCTCCTTTTGAGTGATATGAGGTCCTTGAGTCATTTCGGCTGCGAGGGTCAAATTTCCCTTTTGTCACTGGGGGTGCAACACTTCCAGAAGCCACTGAAGTGTTGTTGGCAATGAGCAGGAGAGGTGTATGACGTTGTGAGGAAATGCCAAGGCTGTAATGATAAAGCTTTCCTTCTGTCTCATTCCTCCCTGGAAGTGCTGGAGACAGGCAGGACATTTCAAGTGCCTGTAATTGAAGGCATTAAGGTTTTACTCCGTTCTGCTTAAATCAGTGGTCTCAAGCATACAGTCTCCTGCAATTATATATTGCTCCATGCTTCATTTTATGGTTCTGCTACCATAAACTTCTGCTGGAGCTTTCTCAGGCATAAGAAAATCTGAAATGTACAGATCATTAGAGGAAGTATTGAACCATTTGCTTGTAGAATAGACATAGATTAACTGGGAACGGATCAGTGCACTTTTATCACATAGCATCAATAGCAAGACTGAATCTTTTGGATAAAGGAAAAAACAATTGTTTGCAGTTGCAAGGAGATGAGGGGCAGCCTGAGAGAGCATGGTGAGAGAGGCACAGCAGCCTGCATCCTCTAAATAAAAGTGAATATTTGAAAGCAGACTTTAGTCCTAGTTTATGTGAAATTTCAGAAGTGAAAAAAACCCACTGAGGCAGTGCATTGGGAAAAGAGATTGGCACTGAGCTGCACTTTTGCCCCTCACCTGCCCGGGCCCTGATGACTTGCTCTCTGTCACCAAGTCTCTACCAAGCCCTGGTTTGGTGCAGGGAAGGAGCTTCCCTCCCCTCCTTCCTCCACGCTGCAATGGCAGCAGGGATCAATTCAGAGGGAGAGTCCGCCAGCCCGTGTTTATTGAGCGGGTCAGACCAGGAGATAGTAGAGGTTCATTCTGCCTTTCTAATCTAATAACCTGCTTTTATCCAGTTACCCTCTGGACTTTATTTTGAGCTGCTATTCGATCAGAGCACAAACAAATGATAGAAACCCTCAATGACAGCAAGCCAGAGGAAATGCTACAAAACCAGAATTAATTAGAAATATATATTCCAAGAGTGAGATATGGACCTTTTTTCTAATAGACTTAGACTTGGATATTATTACTGAAATACTGGCAAATTCACACATCAATGTAAATTGTCTTGCTGCATCTGTCAACAGGCACCTAAAGCAGTAATAAAGGCAGAATAGCTCCTCATAAATATCCAATATCCTAATTATCAAAGCTTGACTTAACCAATGGCAGGGTAATAAAAAATGAGATTTTTGGATCTTTTGCCATGACAAATGCATACTTTATTCTTTGAAGACCGACTGCAGTGTCACAACTTTTGTGGCAAATAGAGCATGAAGCATATTGTCAAAAATATGGTTAGGGAATACGAAGCCACTAAATATTTTATCTTCCTGGCAATGTACTAGGAGAAAAGTATAAACCTTAAATCTATCAGGTTCCTCCTCCCACCTCCCAAACTGTTTTAATAATATAGAAATTCGAGTTCCTAGAGAAAAGCAATACATCCATTTTCCAGTGTCTTTGATATAGTGAGTATTGTGAATTTTGTAGTGCTCGCACTGGGGTTTAAAATGTCATCAGTGTATATCTCAGAGAATTGTTTAGCAGTTGCACGTTATGAACATCCATTTTTTCCCTCTTTACTGATCAGTCATGATGTGCTGGCTGGATGCAAACCCCTTCTGACTGGGTGTCCCAGGGGTGGTGACAGATGGGGGGGGCCAGGAGGCATCCCAGGGAGGGACAAGCTGCTGTCAGAAAGCGACATCCCTCAGGGCAGGGTGAGGCCTCTGCATGCTGTCACTGAGTAACAGCATTACACTTTGAAAGGAGATGGATGGAGGGACTCCAGGAGTAGTCGGATCCATCCCATTTTTTTTCCTCACGTGGCCATTGCTGCAGTTGGGAACCCATGGCTTGCTCAGTAAATTGGTGACAATCAGTACTAAAACACCAAATCTATGCTGAGCACCTGGATATATGCCGTAGTTCACATTTTAATTTATTTAATTTATTAAAGCAAAGCACCTTTTTACACTGTAATCAGAATATCATTCTACGTGGCAAGGATACACTGGACCCTTGACTGAGTGCTGCCATTCACCTGACCCTTGTGAAAAAGTGCTGATGAGAAAGTGTCATAATATAACTTTCTGCTGTTCATTCCTAGGTAGAGGGAAATGGGCACGTGTGTGCAGAGTTGTGTCATGTGAAGGCTCCAGTTACACAGCAAAAATCCCAAACTTTCTGCTCTCCAAGACAATGGGTTTTCTATTGCACCAGTGATATGGGGACAAATTATTTCAGCCTGCTAAGCAAATTCCTGCTTCATAAGTAGGAATCTTTAGACATAAATGCTGCCTTTTCTCTCCTTGGTTTCCTTGGAAGAGCCAAAAGGGAGTTTCCCAGCCTCACCTCACCCATGGCTGCAGCCACAGCCTGTGTCAGTGTGATGGGGAGGAGGGCTGGCCTTCCTCCTGAGGAGGACATACAGGGCTCACATCCCCCTTGCAAACTCTTGTTTCACTCAAAGTGTCAAAATCCTGTGCATCCAATCATTTCTTGAGGAGACTTGGAAGCAGGAATACACTATATACTGATCTTACTGGTGAACTCTGATCTTCTGGTGTAGAAATTTAAGTGCTCTGTACAACGGTGGTGGCATAAAAATACTGCATTCATTGCACTCCACATAGTTTGAAATAAAAAGGACTTCATAGCAATGTTTTGACAACAGTGCTTTTTGGGAGGCTTTGTAACAGGAAGTGTTGCTTTTTTGATGAAAAAAGCTTATAGATGAATGTGCACGAAGTAGGAGAACCCAATTTTTCACATCTTAGGGAAAAAAACCTCCTTCTCCTAACACATCACTCATGCTCCAAGTGTGTTCACCTCTCTATTTTAAAGCACAAGAATGCACAAAGGCAGGACAGCACTGAGAGTACATTCTTTAGAAAGGATAGTCTATCATCTTGTCTCTGGCTTTATACTCTCTGCTGAACAAATCTGCCAACATGACACTGGATACTGATGAGCAATTTGTATGGTTATAAAAATATTGGCAGTGCTCCATTGTTTTGCTATTTAATTCCTAATTTACATTTTTAATGTGCTGTGTCCTCATTCATATTATAGGTTTTACTCTTCTGTGTACATCTATAATAGAATGATTCTTTTTTTCTAAAAATTAATTATGAATACTAAAGAGCTGTTACAATTGCACTGTGTTTGAATTAAGGACCATGCCTGTCTTTTAAGACATGCTTCCTTAGGAATGGTGTACTTTTGCAAGGGACAGGGGAAAATGGAGTAGGTACAGAACAGGTGTATTTTCAAGTGTTTTGCCTGAGCTACAGATTGTGCCTGGTACTCAGACTGGCAAAAAAAGTGTAATAAATGATGAGGACTGAAGGCCCAACCTCTGAACGGCCTGTCTCAATGTATTTATTAGTTTTCCCTCCCTCCCTGCCTCCTCCTCATCCCCAGTTTTTGATGAGGAGGATGATGTGGATTTTTCCCAGCCCAAGGAAATAAAGGGCTTAGCAACAGTACCTTCACTCTCTGTATCCAAGCAATGTTTTTAAATTGCTGTGTCCAGTAAAACTTTTTTACTGGACTGTGATTTGTGCTGGAACTGAACTGCTGGTAAATGATTTGGTTTCCTCCTCCAGTACCATTTGCCCACAGAAAAGCATCCTAATATGTGTGTATTTCTGTGCTGTGTGCCCACATCACGTGGGCTGTTAGGGGAGGCAGGGAAATGCCAAATCTGCTGGTTGGAACAGGGGCTGAGCAGTAGGAGCTGGGACCACCCTCTCCTGCTCTGTCCTGTCCTGCACCAGGGAGCTGGGGCACCACCTCCTGCCCGGAAAAGCAGAGGTGTAAGCTGCACAAAGAACTGTCTGCAGGCATTTCATTCCATTGAACAGACTGTCGCTCCCTGTGATTAATGGCTTATGGAATAGCAATACAGTGAAATCATCGACAGTAGGTTTAAAGTATAGTTTAAGGACTCTGAACCCAGAGAAATAACAGCAATCAAGTTTATGTGGCACAGGCTGATAAACCTGCTGCTATGAGAAGCCAGTGCAAAACACAGGAAGAGAAAATGGATGTGCATGCACAGAACACCTCAGTGCTCCTGTACCAGTGCTGTGCTTCCTGTGCCCTCAAAAGCAGTGGGAAGGCTTCTTATTTCCAATGCTTTGCTCTAGCAGAAAGCTTTGCAGTTGCCATGAAACCTGGCAATTTTAGGGCCCCTTTCAGGAGGGCACACCTTCCCCCAGTGGGAACTGTGTGTGTGCCTGTGTGAGCACAGGGAGCAGTCCAAGAGGGTGCGGCAGAAGAAATTTTTGCCGTGTCATCACAGAGGGACTTGAGGGAACACTTGGAGCAATTCACCAAGAGTAGGAGTTAGACTGGAAAAAAGCTTTTACATACACGTGTGGACCCAGGCACTTTTATGAGGACTTCTAAAGTTGGGGTTGAAATAAAAGTGCTACAAGGAATGGGAACCAAGTTATTCAGTGGAATTAAAACTGCATCCCGGACAACTTTTCTTGGATCACTGGAGATCTGTGATGTATATCTTGGACACTATATGCTCATTGTATGGATTTATATTCTTAACTAATTGTTTAATGCTTTGTTTTCTTTTACTATGAGTAGTCACAATCCTGCTAAAAATAAAAGTGTGTGTGGCTTATGTCCAGATTTGGACTTCTCTTTAATCTACCAGCTTTTTGAAGGCATCGGTGCGGAAAGAACTGGGGCATCCTCTAACTCATAAGAAAGAGGAGTTTGCCATCTTGATGGCACTTTATTTTTATGGTTTTGTTCTAAACATCTGTTTATGAAAAGAAAAAAAAACATTATCCAAGAGAAATTACCCAAGCCCCAACGGAAGTCTGTTCTCTCCTACGTGATCTCATATAGTCCTACTTTTTTTCAGAAACATTAATAGATTGTTTTGGAATTTTTGGAAAGTGCCTCTTCCTATGGCTTTCCTCTTGAAAGCTGCGTAAGTGCGCAGTGGGAATTGTGAGTGGGAGAAGAGCTCTCTGCAGACCTGCTGCTTTAGAGCCCTCCCAGCACTATTCGGCTGGGATGGGGGGCACTTCCATCCCGCAGCGTGCCGCGGGTCTCCCTCCTTCCCGGAGTGAGAGTTTGCCAAAGGAGGGGTGGGTGAGGAAGCAGGGAAAGCTGAGAAGGCACAGCCCCTCCAAAGGCTGAGGCTCCGGGGTGGGCAAGTGCCGGCAGCTCCTCCCCAGGCAGCCGCCTGGAAGGCATCCAGTGTGTTTATACCTGCTGCTCGTGCTTCCTCCGAGAAAATATATTGGAAATGCCACCCTCGGCTCCCTGGACAAGCACACTTTCGCTTCCTCAGAGCTGCATGGGGTGTAATAAACTGTTACTGCCGAGAGTCTACCCACTGCTTTAGTTTTAATTCAAAAGATGTCTTTAATCTTCCTGTTGCTTTGTGTAAGTTGTAAATTACACAGCCCTGCAGAAAATTATATGTAAAGTAGGATTATGATTCTCATTTTTATTTTGAAGCTGGCTCTGCATGGTAAAAACCGATTCTCACGGTCACTTAATTTTTCATTTACTCTCTGATTTGCATTTTGTGTATTAAATTCCTTCAAATCTGTGTGGATTATTGCAATGTGGATATTCCAAATTTATTTATAAGCAAACTAGCTAAACAGATGCTGTAGACATGAACTATAAATGACCATAACTGTTGGGCTGACATGCCAGAGGCTGTTCCTGTGCATGTGCTGTGCACAGCAAGAGCTGCTGCAGGGCACCAGCGTGCTCAGTGCTATAGACAGACCACAGCAAGCGGCATCCCCACATCCCTCGGGGACCGGACAGGGTTCAGGGAAGGTTACGAGTCAGAATGTGAAGCAGCACTGCAAACTTTTATGGGAAAGCTATACCGGGAGTGAAGAGGGCACAGCAACACAGGGAGCATCTCAGAAACTTGAAATTGGCTGTGACGCCTGTTGGCGGTGGCAGTGCTGGGACAGGGCAGTGGCTTGATAATATTTAAACTTTATTTGAGTTCTTACTGAGCTCTGCATTCCTCTGCATCCCCAGTGTTTACTCCTTTGGAGTTTGCAGTAGCTCTGATGGGGGAAGGAAGATGCGGTGGGTGAGCTGAGGGGCAGAGGGCTTTCCTGAGGGGTGAACTCGAGGTGGGAGTGGGAACAGAACACCAAAAATAGGGGAAGAAAAATTAAAATTCCTGAGAGGACATTGTCCCTGGTGGTCCAAGATCCCTGCAGGCAGCAGTGTGTGGTTTGAGTGCTGCACTGGCCAGTAGACACAATCCCTCTGGAAAGTGCAGCCTCTCCTTGCTGTTGCTTTCCAGCTAGCATTGAATTACAGCACTAATTGGATCTTTTGTTTAAAATGACAGTAAAAAAACCCACCTCCAGGTACTATGCAGCGCCATTCAATTGCCAGCTCTGTGGGACTGCAGACTGGGTGCTGTGGTGCTGAAAGGGAAGGGAGGTGGAAAGGGGAAGTAGGATGTGCTCAGCGAAGACACAGGGACAACTCAGTGGCAGAGTGGAGGGTGAGGGATGCCCTGGGTGAGATTCAGGGAAATTCAGCACCTACATGCTGTGCCTACAGCACTGTGCCCTGCCCAGGATCCTCATAATTTCTGCCTTACACAGAATGCTTCTTCCTGCTCCTCTCTCCTTCCCTGTCCTGTACCGTTACACCCTCTCCAATGCCCCAAGGCTTATAGCTGCTGCCTCTGGAGAGCACAGAAAGGAAGATCACGTTTAAGTGATGGAAGAAGTGTAGCTCCAAATCATGAGTCAGAGGGTCCCAAACAGCACATGCAAACTCTGACAGCGACCATTCCTGTGGTGGGGATGGATCAGGCTGTTTCTGCCTCAGGCAGCAGAGGGAAACATGACTTGTACATCTGTGTCCCAGGAATATGGAGTGGTATGAATGGCCAGGGAGGAAAGAAGGAGAGGTAAGGAGGGCTCAGTAGGACAGCAGAGCAAGTGGGGGAGATGAAAAGGAAGTAACTAATTGCAAGAAGATGGGAAAATTTAGCATCCCACAATGGGTACTAGCTCAAGTAATGTGAAGACCTTCAAGTACTTTCTGAGATTTTAATCTTACAATAATATAAAGTAGTGCGTTATTTCACTGCTAATGTTGAGTGCATCTTGAATGTTTCCTGACTATTAGGGATTTCTTTTTTCACCCTCTCTCAAAGGTTGAAGGTTTTGTATTTAGTCTTTCCCTTCTTTCCTCTCCTTTTCTTTCTTCCTTCTTCACCCCTCCTTCCTCTCTCTCTCTCTCTCTCTCTTTCTCTCTCAGTCTTGCTTTCTAATTTAAGCTAAATTGGTTCAGCTGTTTTTGATTTATGCAAGCATGGGGAAAATATGTTTTTCCCATAACTTCAGAATAAAATATGTGCACACTCATAAGTCTAAGCTAGCTGGAACTAGCGATGTCAAATTAGCTTGTTTATAGCCCTCACTGGGGAGTTCCAAGTTTTTGGAGAAAATTGGTTCCATGTTTCTGAGTTCTGAATGCTCTGGAAGTCAGCGCTTTCATGTACACACATTAGGTGGGGTTTGTTTGATTTTTTTTCTCCTTCCCCTGATGCTTTTAACCTGAATCAGCTTTGAGCCTTTAAGCACGCATTGCTAGGAGACTCTTACGTTCTGTTGAAGTGCTAAAGCACTTTGGTCACACATGGGTGCAGAGAGTAGCGCACTTTTCTTCCTTCTAAATAAACACGTATAAGAACCAAAATGCAGTGGGGAATCTTGAATAATGCAAGCCTAGTGTTTCTAATGCAGTGTTATCCATGGGAAATGGCGAGTTTTCAGAACGACTGGACTTGTTTCAAAGACCTCTACCGCAGTGTTTACAGCAGCTGCTAAATGTTGTCATGCTCTGTAGCACACGGCATCAAACAGGTGCACAGTAACCTGTAAGTGCTTTAAGTGCAGCGATGCATGCCACCCTGTTGTGCCTGCATGCTTCTGGAGAAGCCCTGTGGGTACCAGCCCCGGGCTTGTCCCTGGGGCTGAATTTGTCACTGCAGCACCAGCCGTGGCCTCAGCAGCCCAGCCGCAGCTCAGACCCTCCTGCTTTGCTTCAGGACTCGGACTCGCTGTTGGTACAGATCCTGCTCTGAACAAGTATTGGCTGATGTTAACTCTGGGGCGGCTAAAAATAACAAGCAAATTAACCTAACCATAAATCCCCCATGCAGATTTTTAGCAGTTCCTGGCCTACTTGCTTCGAAAGAGCTTTGCTGGGTGAAGAGCCAGTTCCTCCCGTGGCTGTGCCCTACCCCCCTCCCAGCCAGCACTGCCTCTTCCAGAGGGGTGCTCGGGCTTCAGGACCACAACCTTCTGAATGTTAGCATCTCTTTATTTATGTCTGCATACATTATTTCCTCCCTCCTCAGTTTAAGCTGATCCCTGTCTTCAAGAGCCAGCAGGTGGTGGTACAAAATTTAAAAGAGATGCCTATTGACGCAAAACGATTCTGAGTTGTTTTCACCAGAGAGGCAGCAAGCAGAGGAGTTGAAGGCTCTCTCTCTCTTCCTCACCTCACTACTCTGTGCCAGCCATTGAGTGGAAACCCTGATGCCTGGCCCTGCCCCTTTCCTCCCCACAGGCACTCAGGACAGGTGAGGAAAGGGGAGGATCACTGCTAGCAGAGGTAAGGAAATGACAGGCTTGAGGCAGCTGGTGAAAACCCCTGTAAGAGCAAAGACAAATCCCAGGGAGGATGGAGTTCAGGATTTGAGGGGAACAGAGGGCATGCAATGGATGTTGGACAGCACAGCATGTCCCTGTCCATGCACACTTCACCACCTGCTCCCAGTCCCTAGGGAAACACCTCCATGCTGCAGAGTTTAACTCAAGTGACTGCATTTGCGTGTCCAGGAAAGTGATCCAATTTTGTGCTGTGTTAATGTGCTGCATCTCTAATGTGACATTTGAGAGCTGATCTTTGGCTTGGAAAGATGTTTCTTGAAGTCATGGTGGGTGTATTTGATGTTTGCACATAACAGCAGTTTTTGGTAGCACATTAACATCACCTGCTTCTGTGCAAAGTGACAAAGGGCAGGTTTAGATTAGATATGTGGGATAAATTCTTCCCTGGGAAGGTGATGAGGCGCTGGCACACGTTGCCCAGAGAAGCTGTGGCTGCCCCATCCCTGGCTTCAAGGCCAGGCTGGATGGGTCTTGGAGCAACCCGGTCTGGAGAAAGGTGCCCGTGGCAGGGGACTTGGAACAAGATGATCTTTAAGGTCCTTTCCAACCCAAACCATCCTGTGATTCTATGAATTGCATCCAAAATCACTCTCTATCATCGTTAACATTTATCATTGCTAATGAAATTACTTACTTAATCATTTTAACCTTGATGCTACCCTGGATAAAAGACCTACGATGTATCTGAAAGGAATAACTACACATTTGATACAGTTGAAGAGATAGCACTAATTTATTTTAGTCTGATTTATGATTAGTACTGCACTGCATGACGCACTCTGTGCTGCTCTGTACATCATTTAGGGCCCATAGGATAAATAATTGCTGTGCTCACCATCCCAGAAGCCGTGTGTCGGGCGGGCACTGTGTGTGGTGGTGTGATTTTAGTTTCCAAAAAATATGGGTGTGCCCCCACCGTGGGGAGATGCTGAGCCATGAAAGGCTGAGGGAGTTCCAGCAGGGTGGGGAGAAGAGACCAAGGGGCTTCTGTAATGCTGGGTATCAGCTCCATTGGAACGACAGAAAAGGCTCAGTCAGGATTTTCCACCATGACTTTCTTTTAAGAGAAGTCACTGCCAGAATCTTTCCCTGTTGGACACCAGAATGAGTGTTCAGGGCCCTGATTTCCCCAATAAAGGTGCTCAGGTTTAAAAGCTGCCTTTCTGTATGTGTGCCGGGCATTGGTGACGGTGAAACAAGATATGCTGCATTATTTTTGGTTCTTAATTTCAATTTAGGAATGGCTTTTTCAGCCATACCTTAATCACGTAGTGCATCTCCAATCTACAGAGAGGACTGGATCATTAGGATAATTAGCAGCCATTAGGAGTATAGGATAATATCACTATAAAGCTGTGCAGATGTTCTGCATTCTTCAGGTCTCTGTCAAAGGAAGAAATTTAGCATATGTCGAATCCCGTCAGTGATGTCTACTTTATAGTCTACTGTAGCATATAGGAAGCTTGGAGGGATTTGTCAAGCTAGACTCGATATTTTTTCCTTCCTTGTTTTAAAGTAAAAAAAAAAGTGTTTTCTTCTAAAAAATCAGTAATTTTTTTCTCTCACCATTACTCCCTCCCAGTATTTGGACTCAGAGGTGTAAAACCATGAGCTCGTGCCAGTTGTTATTTCTCACTGAATTCCAACTTGCCTTCTTGTCTCTTACATTTATTTAGCCTGTGGTCATCAGTTCTGCATTACACAAACCTGTCTATCCTGTCATATTTTACTCCAATAAATGGAAAGGATGGCTCTGTGCAGCTGTTCCCATGTGTGGCAGTTGTGGCACTGGGACTGACCTTGCACACCCACACCTCCAGGCTGGGACAACTGTCCCCACCACACAGTCACATTTTGAATGAGAGTTATACCTGGGTGACCCCTGATAGTTCTGGATAAATCTAGGTGCTGGTGATTTTATTCAAAACTTCAATGCATTTTTTGTTTTTTGTTGTTTGTTTTTTGTTTTTTTTTTAAGAGAAGCATGGCTGCTTTGTCATGTTACAGTACATAATTTTAGATTGCACTGTGTAGATTTTGCCTCCTTCTCTCAAAGGTATATTTTAAGGTTGTTGTCATTTTAGACAGCATCTCTGAAACAGATTTCCAGATGATTTGAATGGATACCAAAAGGTATTTTAAGTCTTAATGTTAGATTTAGTTCACATCTTTCACTCACTCTCTCTCTGGCTTGAAAGATGCTTTCAGAATGCAGAGCTCTGGTCCTATATCCGTATGATTGGCACAAAGATTTAATAATCTCTTTTGTCTTTATGGCAGTTCCATTTGTAGCAATTTAAGCATCAGTCTCCTGTGTGCCTGAGTAAAAAACTTTATTTAATATGAGCCAGCTAAATATAATTTCCCATTTCTTTGATCTCCACTATTTTAATTTGCTTCCTATCAGGTACCTGTAGGGCTAATAGATACAGTTGATGGTGTGCTGCTTACGGACAGATCTCATTTAAGCTACATGGATTATTGTTGGTGAGATATTGCAATATTCCTCTCATTATGGCTGTGGTAGTATAGGTTAGAGATGTTGTTGCTAACAAACACCCCGCAGCTGTTGTGGGTAAGGGTTTTGCTTCTGAATCTCTTTCCAGAAAGTTCTTTAAAATATAAGGGAAGGATTTGATGAACAACATCTGGAGCAAGTGCCTGTTGATTAGCACCAAGGGTACCTCAGTCACCTTCACGTGGCCGTGGATGGATGCTGGGTACCCACAGGCATCCCAAGCTGTCACGATGATGAGGAAGGTGTAAACATTTGCTTTTTGCCCCGCAGAAGCAGTTGGGATTGCTGGGTCAGGATCAGGCCTCCCAGGCTGCCGTGCCCTGTGCCGGGCCCGAGGTGTTGCTGTGCCACTCTGCAGGGCAGACCTGCCCCAGGGTTTTCTCTGGGGATATTTGTGGTGCGTAGTCTTAGCTCTGGATTGCAGATAGAGCATGCCTTCTTGAGTAGAGGAAATGAGGTAAGAACTGAGTGTGACCATCAGGTATCCCAGCTGCCTGCATTGACCTGCCTGTCTCCTCAGCCAGGGTCGCCTTTTGCAAGCAAATTGCATCCTGAAGTGCCTCTCCTGGAGACAGCTGGAGAAGAGGGGATCACTGAAACCCCCAGCTTTTCTTTTCTTTTGCTCCATCACTTGTTACTAAGAACAGAAAGAGGCAAATAGTGCTTCAAAATCCCAGGCGGAAAGCACCTCAGGAGCAAGTGTGAAGAGCAGGATGGAAGAGCCAGGCTCGATCAATGTTTTGTTCTATTGCCAGCACTCACCGGAGATTTACCCGCTGCCTGCCCTTTGAAGATGAGTGTTGAGAACTGGTGAGGGTAGTTCGGTGCCTGTGTCCTCCTCCTGTACCCATGCAAACCATCTGAGCATGTATTCGTAGAAGAAAAAAAGCAGCCGTTCTTTTGTGCTGAGGATTTTGGTGCTTTTGTTCTGCAGTCTGATAAGGACCTCGTTGCTTGTGAAGTAGAGATCAGGTGTGCACATGCACAAGTACATTATACTAATTAGAGCCAATTTGAAAACCAAACTCTTCTGCACTATTTAAAACACAATAAACAGCTTTGCTCCCTAAGTGTTAATCATCTCCTGCTGTTCAGTCTCTGAAGCTAAACCCCTCTATTCACTTCAAAACACTCTCAGTAACCAAGTGTGACATTGCAAAAAGGATTTTGAGGACTTCAGTCTGGGAAATAGCAGATGTGTTTTGGAGAATGAAATCACCAAGGTCTTTGGAACTACAAAGAAACTCCAGGCAAGAGAAGGAGAAGAAATGAAAAAAACCCAGCCCTAATCAATGTAAGTGGACAGGCTCTAAAATTAGCAGGAGGGGAGGGGGAGGAGGTGTTGGTTTGTGTGGGCTCTGAGGAGCCCAAGCCATGTGCCTGTGCGCTTGGGGAGGGAATTGCTGTTGCTTCTCCTCCAAGTCCCAAGGTGAGAGAAGGCAAATCATGCTCTGGGTCAGTCACGTGAAAGCTGTGCACTCCCAGCACGTTTTGTCACTGGCTGGCAATGAATTATCTGCTGTAGAGGTGTATCCATCTCCCACAGGGAGCAGTCCTGCAGCTGGGGATGCTGCTGGGGCCTCGGACCCTCCGTGGGGTGAGGCTTGCAGGTGATCTCCAGAGGCAGAGGGAGTCACCCCGTCTCTCCCAGCCTGGCTCCAGCCCTCTCAGCCACTCTGGAGATCAGATTCTGCCACACCATCAGTGCTGTGAGATGGAGTGTGTTATTAAGCTGAACCTAGACATAAAGAAAGGGTTGAGAAATTGCTACAACTGCTGACCCATGCATTTATTATAATTGAGTCCATTAGCCTTAATTTTATAATTTCTAAATTAGCTTTTCAGATTTACAAATGGCCTTAATTGCTTCATGGAGGGAGTTGGGCTTTAACAAAGCTAAATGCCTGAAAACTGTATCAGTTACATCAGAATCATTGGGTTTGTTTGTAACATAATGCCACCAATTTAGATCAAGCAAATTGTTTAGAAAATGCATTGTTGAAGCCTCAAAGTTACTTAAAACGATTCTAGCTAGGAAGAAAAAACCCCAAACCTCAACTGGAAGTTTTCCCAGGCAGATTCCTCCCTATGCATGCTAAGCATTGATTTTGAGCACTATTTTAGTGCTTCCAGAAGGTGTTAGTGTGCAAACATCAAACCTGATATTATCTCTCTTGACTAAGAGTAGCTTCTCTGCATCGAAGTTCTCATCCAGAATTTGGGGTCATTCTCTGGAATTTTCATGCCAATCTGTGAAGGAAGATCAATATTTATATTATGATCTTCAATGTGGCTTTCTTTTGGACCTGGTGGAAGGATGTTCCAGTTTCTATTCCCTCATCCCAGTGGGTGAGGGACGTCCAGATGGGAGATATTTAATCTAGAGATGCATATTACAGATTCTGGAAAACCTATTCTTTGGGGACATTGCTGGAAAGTACCAAATCCTTAATCTTTATTTATTTGTACAAATCTAGAAGAAGGCCCTCCAGTCCATTAAGAGATGTGAAGTGGTTTCAGAGGGCTGATGGGCTCTGCTTAGTGGAGACAACTGTAACAAAGTAGACAATGAAACCTCAGTTGCCTTTCAACTTGTATTGTTGGGTTTTTTTGGTTGCCTTTTTTTTTTTTTAATGCATAGAAATGCAAAAAAAAAAACCCCATCACTTTTAAAACCTTGCTTTCCTTTTGAGTACATTGCTGAGAGTTGAATTCGGTCCAGCTGGCACATTGCCTCAAACGGCTGTTGCTGGTGTCCATCTCCCAACAGGAATCTTTTCTGATTTTTTTCCCTCATTATTGAGAAATGCCAGGCTCTGACACTGAAATGCCTTTGATGTTAGTAGCTGCAAGGTGAATATTTTAATGTTTTCCCTGAAATTTTGCTGTTTGGCCTCCTTCACAGGTAGCATTTCCTGAAGGCACTGTGGAGTGTCACCAGGGTATGCAGGGTCAGCTACTGTAGTCACAAAATTCCTGCTGCACTGAACTTCTTAGAGCAAGTTGTTAAGGCTGCAATTTTACTTCTGAATGCTTTTATTCAAAGTAGGAAGGGATGTGAATTAGAAGTTGTAGTTGTCTCATCTTTATCTAGAGGAAGTAAATTGAGGGGAGTAGGAAAACAAGGCTTGAAATGTAATTTATTCAAAAGAAAAGAGAATTTCGTATATTTGGTGTTATTAATATGCAGCAGCAGTGTCTGTGCTTGAGAAGAAAGTGAACATAGAGAGTTCAGCAGACAGCTCTTGTACAACATGTGACATTATGGTATGTTTGATTGTCAGCAGTACTCCGTGACAGACATCGAACTGGGACAGGCAAGACCAAATTACACATGTTTTTATGTGAACGTTTCTTTTCAGACCTGGGTGCTTTGATTGAAGCCTAGAAACTGAACTCAGTTCTAAAGTAGGCAGCAACAAGAGATATAGCTAGATTAAATACCCTTTTCCCTTCCACCTTCCATTTCAAAATATCTGTGCTTTTCTCCTCTTCTGCACTGGGATGAGCTCTGTCCGCATTGTCCCCGCTTACTCCCTCAAAAGAAAACTTTCTCTATGAATAATTTGATGATGGGGGTATTGTTGAAGATAAATAGCGGAGCCAGGGCTGTGGCCTAGTCTGAATTTCCACATTGTTGGCTATTTTGAGGTTGAGTCTCTCTGGCTGCATCAGAAATTTCCCCTATGACTGGACAGTCTTTCCCTGGAGAAAGTTTTGTTTAAAACGATACATATATTTCTGTAAAAACTTACATTTAATGCATGCCTTTACCAAGGTCAGGAGAGGAGAAAACAAACCTCACATAGAAAATTCTCTGGAGTTCTGGTCTCAGTGGGGCTTTGGTTATTTTTAGAGAATGTGGACCTGTTTAATGTGATTTTTATTATTATCCTCTAAACAACTTATTTTGTTGCTTACTCAGTTAGTTATGAATCTGAAATACCTCTGAGAAAAGGGGAAAAAACCCCCAACAAACCCAAACCACCTCAGACAACTAATGTGTGGATAACAGATAATATTTCAGAGAGTGGTGATTTTAAAGGTGTCACCCATGACTTGTAGAATTCATGTGCAGGTGAGCTCTGTTGCCCTTCACATTTATGGTGCTGCATTACTAATAACAAGAGTCAGAGGGAGTGGAGGAAATCATGGGAGTAGCTGGCTGTGCCGTCACCGTACCAATTTCCACTGTCTAATCTTTCACCTCCATGGCCTCCGTGAGAGGCTCCAGTTGCCTTAAGCGCAGCGTAGGAACTATTTCCCAGTGTGTGAGGATGTGTCCCAAACCCATTAAATCTTTCAGCTCATTTTTTTCCTGTTTATCTCTTGGCCTGGAGGTTATAGCATAAATTTGTCCTAAGGCCACTGAGGGCCTCTTCAGTTACAAGTACTGGAAGGAGTCTAAGGGTTCATTTAAACTGTGCATGACCCTTTTGTCTTGGTCACTGACTTCATTTGACTTGAGCTTTGCTTTATTTTTGTAAAAGATTGCAATGGTAGAGGCTATAAATATTAAAGGTTTAGAGAAAAGGAGAAGTGACAGGACACACAGGGTTTCACTGAGGATCTGTGAAGACCAGAAAGGCAGTTTCCTCTTGTCTTTTTCCTTTTGTTTTTTCTTCTCCCAGCAGCGAAATGAGCAATAAGAGATAAATTAGGTGGACTTTGAGAAGTTTTACAGTGCTCCTCCACTGAGTAAAAAGCACGTGCAGAATTACAGGAGTGGAGGAAATCATCTATGGGCACCATCACGTGAAGACGGGAGAGGAACGAATATAGGTGATAGCCATGACGTGGCTGCAAACAGCCTGTTTGATTTGCAAGCAGTGGCAGTACAGATGGTAATGCTCAGATTGGATGCTTTGATGGGATGATTTGTGCTGCATCCTTTGATGTCTGATAACAATCAACACCCTTTTATATCTAATAATACAGAAGCATCAGCCGCAAGCTGTGATTGAATCCTGGTGAAGACGAGCCGTAGGGCTAAACCCATCCTCCTCCTCCTCCCTGCAGCTCTCCTGGCTGCTGAATCTCACCTGCCTGAGGCCTGGCTTGTGTAGAAACTCATCAGCTTGGAAGAGCTGGGTGTGCGAGTTTGGTTTCCCCATGGCAGTGCCGTGAGCTGGAAACCCCACAATTAAATGAGGGAACGCTGTGTCCCAGCCGGTCTAGAACTGCGCCACGAGGCAAAGGAGAAATGCCTCACAAAACATAGTGCCAGATTTTCCCAAGTCTCACTGAAGTTCTCGGTTTTTCCAAGTTCTCTTCAGTGAGACTTGGAAAAATCTGGCGCTATGTTTTTTGAGGCACCAGGGGTTAGGTGTTCTTTGATATTCACTTCCTTAGAGGATTTTGGGGGAAAGGAAGAGCCCCATCCTGGATGCTGAAGGAATTGAGTCCATGGATAAGACTCCAGTTCATTTCAGATTGGGGAGTCAAGGTAAACCCATGGTGCCCCAAACACTCCCATGCCTGTGAGGTCCCTTGGTGTCTCACCACACCAGGGTTGGGCACCTGAGCTTGGAGGGGCTCTGCAGCTCCTGTGTGGCACCAGCATCGAGTGTTAGAGGCTTGAGGTGCCTTCAATTTCAGCTCTCCCAGGTCTTTTTGGATAAAAGTCTGGCAACCACAATCTTTGGGAAGTAAAATTTTGGATTTAAATGGCGCACTTGGTTCTTATACTGAGAAAATAGGAGGGTCCAAGGGTCCAAATATTTCTGCCAGAAACCCATGACTTGTAGAAGGTAGAACTGCAGATGAGCTTCCTACAGCTTCAGGGGTTTCCTTCAGGCTTCTGAGCAATGAGGCAAATGTGATCCAAGAGGAGAGTTTCCGAGAAATTGGAAAAATGGTCACTTTGTGTAGCAGTGGGGTTTTCTCCAGAGTATGGTGGTGACTTTGGAGGCATTCAAGAAAGCAAACCCCATGGAAATGATGTCAGGGTGAACACAGGGATGGTGTAGTTTGGTTACATCAAAGTATCAGGACTGCCTCCATATCCCAGCATAATGAAAGTGGAGAGGGGATGTGGATTGCAGTCTATAAATCCATCGGAGAAGTAAACACCAGGGAGAGAAGGGAAAGGAGCTAGTTCAGCTAGAGGACAGTGCTGGCACGAGAACAAATCGGTAATAAACTGGCCGTGAATAAATTTCAGATGGAAATTAGAAGCAGCTTTCTAATCAGTAAAAAGGTGAGGTTCTGGTAAAGCCTTTCACTGGGATTTTGGGGGCAAAACCCTACCTATTTTGCAGATAGATCTTAATCAATTTATTAATGTGATGGTGTGATGTGGTTGTCTCTAATATCAAGGGACTGGGCTCCTTGACCTGTACATCCCTTTAGTGTTGTGTTCCTACATGTTGTATTTAGTAATTCCCTCTGAATTGCCGACGTGCACTGAGCACAGAGAAATGCTGTACTCTTGTGAGGCAATGGTATTTTTCAAAAAGCGTGTCAGACTGTAAATGCACAGGGATGAGGATAGTGCTGGGTACCTTTTTATTTAACCTACTTTGAAATGAAACCCAGGTGCTAAATGGCTTTAGTCACTCAGAGGATATTGGCCATATCTCTCCACACTCCATTACTAATTTAATTTCTGAAACCCGTGCTTCCAAAAAATATTGGCTGCTTAGGACTGGAAGTGGTAGAGGATATATAATATTCAAGGTTACTCTATGATTAAGGACAGCAAGCTGCCATCACATACTCTAGGTGTTAGCACAGCCTGGTCCACAAAAAGACCAGACACTAATCATTACTCTTCTACTTCCCATAGTGGTAGACACTTCAAGCAATAGAGAGAGCAATTTCTTACTTAGAAATTGTTTTACTGGTTTTCCTTCGAGCATGTGGAACCATCACTCTTGGATCCCTCCATTCTGATCAGCTGATTGACAATTGCAATGGAAAAAAGAGTTGGCTGCTAAAAAAAGCCCCAGACCCCTCTCTCTAGTTTTGTACTTGGGAATGTGAGTTTTAAAATGAATCCTGTGAGACCGATTGAATGTGATTGGCATCTGCCACTGGTACAGTGAGGAGAGGAAAGACCTCCATTCCCAATGGGGAGAAAACCGACACCTTGTAAAAAGCTATTCTTTTCCTTTCATTCATCATCTCTCAGACTTCACAACAACAGCTAAATAACAGGAAACAAATTCTATATTCTGAGTCTGCTTTCTGAAATGCCAAAAAGCAAATCAACAGCCTGGTGCTTCCTAGGGTAAGAGGTCTCAGAATTTAAGTCAAGCTATGATGAATATACCATAATGCTGAAATTCCAGCAATGATTACTGTGTAAACATTATAAACAACTAGTCTGAGGGAGTAATTTGTTTTGCATTGAACAGAGTGCTCTAGTTGTGAGTGTCAGCAGAGTCTAATACCGATCCCAAACCTCATTTTTATTTTAAAAAAGGTGTAATAAGCAGATCAAAGAATGTGAGAGAAGAAAGAAATCTAAATAGAACTGCACACAGGTTCAGAAAATACCCTCTGCAGGAAGGATTTGCAGTCATAAAATGCAATTTGTTTATGTAGGTTTTAAAGGATCTGTGCATCTTATTGACTGTTGTGTGTAACGAAGCTTTTTGCATTCGATCATTGAATTCTGCTTTGCACCCTGGTGTGGTGGGAAGCACGGCGTGGCAAAGAGCTGCTCGTGCTGGCAGGTGTGAAGGTGCAGGGATATCGTTCATACCAGTCAGATCTATTTTGTGTCTCCAGTTGATAATTGCCTCAAATTTTGACAGAGCTGTGATACATCAGGTTTGTGACATGTCTGCCAATTTCCTCTGCAGCACACACAGTGCAACTGCTCTGCTCAGGTGCGGAGCTGCTGGGCTGGGGCTGTGTTGGCAGTGGATGCTCGCTCAGAGCACTCTGAATTAGCACTTCCATTAGCAGGAAGGAAACAGTGATCTACTGTCCAAGTACATTGAATCAGTAAATCTCCTGCAATGACTGGGGATTAGCCCGAGATTTCCATACGTTCTAGTCTCTTTAACAAAATTATCATTTTTTGATGCTGGAGTCTGTTTTCCTTCTAGCCATTCAGAAGTGGTAGGAGGGAAAACCCAGATTAAATGGTGTTTTGAAGGACTTGACATTTGAAGTGCATTTCCATCTGATGCTCTTATTCTCCAAACTGTATGAATGACTTCATAAAATTTAGTTTGTTGAGCATGATATG
This sequence comes from Cnemophilus loriae, assembly GCA_013397755.1. NCBI lineage: Eukaryota > Metazoa > Chordata > Aves > Passeriformes > Corvidae > Cnemophilus > Cnemophilus loriae. Next base: position 2,138,237 of record VZTF01009642.1, on the reverse strand, counting down.
CAAATGTTTTTTCTGTTTTTTCAAGTCTTCATTTTTCCAGCAGAAGAAAGGAAGTGCAGCCTGATGCATGCTTAGGGCTTATACTGGAAAGTAATCTCTCAAACCATAAACATATCTTTTAATGTAGGCACGTCTCATTTCATTACCTGCCAGACCAAATTAATGTGTTTGAGCATTTCTGTTTGGTGATGCTGATACTACTCTTGAGTTCTTTGGTATCTGCTCTGTGCCCTTTGCAGCCTGACGCTCCAACAACAGTAAACTGAGCTTGTATAAGAGCCCAGCTGAGGGATTTTGACACAAGAAGTTATTTCTGAAAAACATGATGTTGAACTAATCTACCATGGAGCAGTCTCCTGCTGCAATGAATTTTCCTGTCCCTTGGCAGAGGCTTGTTAGGAAAAGGGAGAGGGAGGGTTTCAAAGCTTTGCTTTGAGGGTGCTCTGGGGAGAGGTGCTGCTGCAGGAGGGCGTAGGGAGAGGGACCGCTGGGACCACAGTTCTGCTCTGCCCCACATCTGTAAACTCCCAAGTAAGGAGTCCATCCTGGAAAATCGTATTGGGCTTTTGATTTTCAGAGGGAGAATGAGCAGACAGGGGCTAAGATTTCACTTGGGCACAGGACCCTGGAAATGAATGCTCGAGGATGGTCAGCAAGTGCTGTAAAGCATCGGTCCTTGGAGGCACTGGCCTCTGGGCTGCTGTTGCTCTTAGTTAAACCCCACCTCCTTGAAGTACACAAATTCTGTTTTCATTTCAATGGTAAAAAGTGGCAGTATTATGAATGTGCAGCACTGAAACTCACAGCAGCCCTGGATGTATAACCAGGTGCCATGTTGTCAGTATAATGATGAATTTTAAAAAGGAATGTAAGCAACCAAATACTGCAGGAATTTCTTTAGGGATTTGAAAGATTTCTGGAGTAAGCTGAGTTCGGATTTGCAGATGGTAAATGTGAGGAGATGCCTGGGACAAAGCAGGAAGAGCTAATTAAAGCAAAGAAGAGTATAAGGAAGCCTGATGCTGAAGGCAGAGGACATGTGGGCTCCAAGGTCTCATTTGCTAGTGAGGAGTCAGTGCTGAGTAGGAACAGAGTGAAAATTATGTGCCAGCTTGGCATCCCTTCTCTTACCTGGTGGAAGGGAGAAGCAGAGGGGAGAGGGGCAAGTTGTTCCATCTCAGCACCCTGGTAAAAAGCTGTGTTTAGCTCTTGGAATGGATGCACACACAGCAGAGCAATGTTTGCTGAGGCTGAAGAAGAAATGAGCACAGTGTGTGCTGCATAATAAGAGCTTGGGTCAGTCACAGGCAATCAGTGAGGGTGAAGCCCAGGCTGACCAGCCCTGCTGCAGGCAGGACAGGAGGCTGAGCTATGGGCCAGGGAGATGGGCAGTGAGGCAGCAGGTCTCGAAAAGATCAGGAAAAGAAGTGGTGGTGAGAGGGGGACTTCAATTTTTGCTCCATCCAAACTGCTCACAAGCTGACAGCTGGACATCCAGGTAGGGATCAGGGAGACAGGCTGAGCCTCTCACTGGGATTTACTGAGACAGGTCGCTATTGGAGAGGCAGATCTGAGTTGTCATCATGGAAATGGCAGCTAAATTTGTGCTGGCAGCAGAGGGGGAACCAAGCACCAATCTATGCATCAGTCTATGTGGTCCTACAGGAAGGAGAGAGAGGAATTCATTGTTCTGGTGATTAAATGAAGCAGGAAAAAATCCAAAAGGCTGACCTAATTGGGGGTGGGGAGTATTTTCCATTTAGCAAAACTCTGTGGGATTGAAAATATTAATTTTGCAATTTTGCATGCTTCAGATAACCAAAAGCTTCACACTTGATAGAAGGACACAGAATCCAAAAGGAGTGTGCTAACCTGAAAATACACCCTCCCACCAAAGAGCTCTTTTCCATCATCAGCAAAAACAATATGGCACAGATAGAAGGGCTGTGTACAGAACTTCAAAACAGAACTGCAGAACAAATGTTTTCAACTGATTTGTTGACACTACCTCCTGTGATTGTTTATCCTCAGCTCACTCATGCCAGGGTGCCTGCAGCAAGCTTGGTGGGCTGTTTATGCCCTGTGGAGATTTTCTTTTCATATAGCAGGATCTGGAAAAGTGGAGGAGGAAAATAGTGTGGCTAGTGAAACTCCCAACCATTGCCCTACTGCAAGTACTGCAGTCGAACATCAAAGCCCGTGGATGCATTAACAGGGAGGCAAAGATCACAGAGAGCTGCCAGACCAAACAGCAGCTGCACTCAAGCAGGCAAGCTGCTCCTCTCCAAGCTGTAATGTAAAAACAAAAGAAAAGCCCCCGCAATGACAGGAGGTATATTTGTCACCATTCTGTCGTGACACGACGAGGCTTTTTGCAACGGCGTGTTGTGCTCGCAGCCCTTCAGACTCCCATGCCTTGCCTTGCCCTAGGTTATCTCTCCTCATGCCCTGAGATCCCTGCTGCGTTTGGCAGGTGGAATGATGGTGGGGAGCTGGAGTGCACTGGGTGTCTGCGTGGAGTGTCTGAGTGCTAAACCCTGCGCTTCACTCCCACAGCAGCTGTCAGGCTTGTGCACTGCAGAGATCCACAGCGAACACCCGCACGCGGTACGGAGAGGGAGAGCTCCGGAGTCTCCGCAAAGTCCTGCCAGCATTCCTAGATAAACAGGGCAAATGGGTGGCCAGGAACTCCGGGCTAGCAGGGCTGTGGCAGGATTTCTGGCTGAGCTGTAACTTCCTCATGCTGGGGTCCCCCAACCTGGCAGGTGGAAAACTCCATCAAAGGTGGGACGACAGAGACCAAGACTAGCCAGAGGCCGCAAGTGAGTTTTAGGCCAAATCTTGTGTCTTTAGAAGCACCATTATCTTCTCAAAGCTATTTCTTAGAGAAAGGAATCCACAGAAACTCAGATGTTTGCATGCAAATCAGTCCATCCCAGGAAATCAACAGGAAATAAAAGATTTGTTTAGCATTTTTCCTTCTGACCCTATTTTTCTGTGCTGGCATGATTGCCTGGAAGGACTGTAGCGTGCTTAGGTCTCCCTTGCCACAAAACCCAGCATGGCTGCCACGTAATTAAACAGAAGTGCAGCAAAAATGTTGCCAGATTACCTTGTGATCATTTGGTTTACAGGGGAGGGAGAGGAGAAAAACCTGTGTAAAGCAGTCACTTGAGCAGCGGTAGGAACTGTGGGTATGTGCAGAAAAGGAATGAAACTTTCGTTATTAACCTAATGGCTGCATGGCTGGAAGATTGCAGGGTTTTTTCTATAACAATGCCAACTGCTGTCTTTATTTACAGTATCTTAATTTTTTTATACCTCTTGTTATGTTCTCTTTTATAAAGACACATATGAGGCTCCCAGCAGCATTAGCTCAGGGACTGCTTTTTATATTTCCCATATGCAGCTGCAGACTGCCATGGAAACAATTCCTGGTCCAATTGGAGGACTTTTTTTTTTTTTAAATAACTTTCTCCTGGGTCCTCCGTTATTTTTATTTTTAAATATTTTGACGTGTAGGAGAAATTTTTATAGAAAGTAGCAGAAATTGACTTATGGAATGGAGTTTTAATTAAACTGCAGAAACAATATCTTCTGCAGTACTAACAAACTATATTATTAAAGTAATAAAAGTGAAAGAAAGAATTTATTGAGGACAAAATAGAGGGAAGAATGAGCAGGAAGACAGGTAACGAAAGGCAAGTAAGGCTTTGGCAGCCCTCTGCAGGGCAGAGTGGAGCTGGCAAAAGTCCACCTGGAATATGTTCCCTAATTAGCCTTAATTCTCCACTTTTAAATTCAGACTGGATGGCAACATGACATTTCTCTGTCATGTGCGTTCCTCTTGCCGAACGAATCCCGAGCAGGGATTTTGCAACGAATGGCGAGCGTGTAAATAAATAAATACATAAATAAATAAATAAATAAACCAAAGTGCCACAAACCATTTCGGTTTTCAGGACTACAGGATATGCTTTTAATGCCCCTCTCGGAGCTCGGCGCTCAGCTGCGGGAAGTTCATTAACGCGCTCATTAGCGCTATCTGATTCACTGCCGCAGCCTCTCCCGGGGAGCAGCTGCGGGAGCGGAGCAGCCGGGGCTGAGGCAGATGTTAATAACACTAATGTAGGAGCATTTGGTGCTGCTCAAGGAGGGAGACTGTAAAATATCTGCGCCGTCTCTTGCGACGCTTAAAAAGGAAAAAAAAAATAAAATACCAGTGCAACATAAAATAAAGCTATCAGCTCGGAATGTTTATAGTCGGTATTTATAGATTAGTGCAGTAAATTGGAAAATCAAACACTACTATGCACACATGAAGACCCATTCAATGAATTATTCAGGAAGATCTATTGTAAAGTGCTCCACTGACAAGGAAAGCAAACTAATGTTTCAGCGAGCTGAACTGAGTCTGCCCCCTCTGACCTGCCAGCCTGGCACCATCAATAGCCCTGGCTGGCGTGAACTCTGTTTTCCATGTGCTCTCTGTGCTCGCTGGTGGTGGCACAAAGGAGGTGCAGATGCACCTTGGGGTTGTGCTGGAAATCCTGCGAGGAGTTGGACAAATTGGCAACTTCTTTTCAGCCAGGGGGGGAATGAGCCAGGCTGCTCCACTCCAAAACACACCCGAGTGGCTCCGCAGGTGTAGATGTGGAAAGCATTTGGTGCATTTGCTGCACTGAAAGAAATGACCAAAGTCAGCAGGAAAAGCAGCCTGTTCGTATTTCAGCAGTGCTGGGGGCTTTGCAGGTCTGTGGATATGTGTTGGGCCATTGGAATCCAGCTTGCTGTGAATTTCCACATTTTCACCATGAAAGGTGAAATTGATACCTGAGGTGATCAGGTTTTTTAATTTTCACCTACTAGGCTGCTTTGCTTGTGTCCTTTAGGAGGTCCACACGTGGGTGACTGGCTGGTGCCTGGTGTCAGAGGAGTTTCTCTGCTCCTGTTTCTCACTCACTAAAATCACATCAATGTGGCATTAGCAAATTGTGCCCTTGGACAGCTTGTGAGAGCTCTGCCCATAGCAAATGCTTGTGGAAGGGGACAGGACTAACCACGTTGAATAGTTTAAAAAGGAGTGTTAACTTTTAATAAAAACGTTTTGTATATGGTACCTTGTAAACGTAACTAAATTCTGGTGTGAAAGGTGGGCTCAGTGCCTCTGGACACTCACTGGGGCTCAGATACCATGTAATGGGCACCTCTCCTCTCATAAATAAGTGATATATTAATTTTGCATGAACTGCTTAAAGCTAAAATAGGTTTTCACTCTCTTTGCCTGATTGCAGCGTTACCACCTGGCTCCTCTTATTCACATGGGATAAATCTTCACTTCTGGCCTTCAGTGTATGCTTGAACTTGTGAATTTTTCATGCTGTTTACTGTGGGGTTGTTTTCCTGCTCATGGTCTCTGTTAAATACTGATACATTTTCAATTATTTTTTTAATCTGATAAAGCTTTCAGCTAATTTTATTCGAGCTAATAAGCAATTCACCCCTCAAAAGTGTGTTTTCAGATCTTTTATCTGGAATGCCAATCTCCACTGCAAATGCTGCTTTCTGCTCACACACTGAGGCTTTGCACACCAAGATGATGCACAGCACAGCTGAGTGACTCCATGATTGCAGACTTGAAAAGTGTTTGGTCCAGCACTGGGCAATTTTTCCTCCCTCCATATCTTTCTATTTCACATTTGAATGTATCATTGTTCTGTGTTGATATCACAGTGTTACTTTGCACCCACGGTCTTTTATTGCTGTAACTGAAAGGTGCCCTTGAGGTTGTGATGTGGTGACAAAATGCAAGGTTCTCTGCAGTATGTGAGGAAGACTGGAGTGAGAGGGGTGAGCAAAGCCCCTTCCTTTAATAAATTCACTCCCGGCCTGAGCATCACTTTACTTACAACCTGCCAGGAGAGGGCTTGGCCAGAGGCAACCCTAACTGAGCCAACAGCAAATTCCCCAGACACATGGATGTGCTTTTACTGGCATTGGGTGAATGAGTTTGTTTAGTGAAAATCACGGGGGCTTTCCTACCTACTTTACAAAGTAGAGTGCTCTGATCTCCCTCATCAGTCTTGCATGGACAACTCACCTCGTGCCACAGCTGCAAGCCCAGTTTGTGTGCACCACACGTGTGGGATCCGCCTCTTACAAACAGGTGATATTTTTAATTTTCTTTTCTGTGCTCTGTAACTGCCGAGTTAAAACAAGGGCCAGGAGCCCTTCCTGTGCCCCTGGAGCAGTGTCACCAGGGTGTACACTGTGTGTGCTGACCTTTGCTGTTGAGAGGACCCGTGCAGGGGTCAGGAGGGCAAAGAGGGGCTGGGCTGGGTTCTCTGCCCCACCCTGCACACACAGCTCTCCCAATAACACCAGTGTGACCGTGGCACGTCAGGAATTACCTGCTGCTTCTGACACGTCCGGGGGCCCTGCATCCAAAGCATCATCATCACAGAGCCGATTTTTACTGTTGAATCAAATCCCTTGGAAACTAGTTTCTAATGGAAATGATAATGAAACTTTAATTATAACTGTGCTGCTTGGTTCCCTGAGAGTACACATCCCATTAGATGGTTTCTGCTAAGATAGTGACATCTTTCAAGTTAATTTCCAAACATATTAAAAAAAAAAAAAAAAAGAAAAGATGCTATTACCTGTGACATTACAACTGTTGGTATTTTTTCTGGGTTCATCAAAATTTCACTGGCATTAATCAGAGATGTGACCAGAGAGCATTATAGTTCCCTGGGTTATAGAATTGAACAGAAATATTTGCATGAGCCAGAAACATATTTTTTGATGAAATTTTATATTTTTAAGTTGTGAGAAATTTTTTGGTACAGCAGAAGGGCTTGTGCAGATCGTTGTTTGGGCAGCATGCAATCCAGGTTTTATTCAGGTGATTAAGCATATTGTTCCCATGTGACTAGTAAAGGAAAAATACAGTGCATCTTTCCTCATGTATATCTGTATCATCAACTTATGCAATAATTTTGCAAAAAAGGGTATTTAACATATTTTTAACAGATGAGCTGTTCCATTAGCTTCAGTTGCAGGCTCTGTGGGCAGGACTTGCCATTACTGCAACCCAGAGACCTGCAGCTGGAACTAGATTACATTAACCTGTTTATGAATGAGATTGTTTGTAGGGCAACTACAACCCCCCAGGTCCTTTCTGCATGAGAAACCAGGCAGTTTAATGGCTTGTGGATTGAATGCTGATCACTGTGTGTCTCCAGCAACAAACAATACAGGATTATTCCAGGTGCTGGAATCTGATCTTTCCAAGCTTGTGCTCGGCTGGGGTGTCCCCTTGTGACACCTTCTCCTCGGTGGTTTGGATATTGCAGGGCTGTGAGCTTGGAGGCAAGAGCTGGCAGAGACACAAGCAGCCTTGGGAGGGATCCTTCCCTTCAGCCTCAGCGCTTTGGGGTGTAAGCAGCTCGTGTAACGTGGCCAGCAATGATAAGCAGCTCTCAGACAGACACCTCTGTGCACTGGTGCTGGGATGCAAACAGGCAGGGCAGCCCAAGGCACTGTCTGCTCCCAGCATGTCTGTCCAGGGCAGTGCATGGCGGAGTCTGGGCTTTAGAACCCAAGTCTTTGTCCTTTCCTAGGTGGACTTGAAAAAGAATAATAATAATAAAAATCTTTCTGATGCTACTAGCTAAGAGGAACAGGAGAGGCCTTTGCAGAACTACAACACTGCAAAGTTAGAGATTTTACACTGTTGATTTTTAAAAAGGGGAAGAAAAAAGGCACTCCAGTGCAGGAGAGTGTAAGAAAGGATGATGTCCTTAGCTTGAAATAGCCCCAGAAAGCAATTACTCTTCTTGTGGGAAGTGCAGGTTTCCTGGGTACTTCTTAAGCCTGTCCTGCAGGTACAAATGTGCCTTTTAAAGTTTAACCTGCTCTGTGAATCCTGCTGGGAACCCCGTTTTCTCTCCTTGGCTTTGTTGCTGTATCTCCTGTTTGTCTGTGTGAGCGATGCCAGATTGCAGTAAAGGAAAGTTGACATTACAACTCGGAATAAAGCCTTCTCCCCTGTGCAACGCAAGGGGCTCGCTTTTTAGAGATAAGGTTAGCACCTTGGGCTCCAGCACAGCCCCTGAGTTAATGATTATCATATCCCAAATGCAGGACCAGAGGAATGAGCATGGTGCCAGTAGAAGAAGATACTGGAGGGATGTGCTGCCTTTGACATGATATCAGCTGTGAGCTGAGGACCAGATCTGTTATTTAGTGCCCACAGAAACCTCGGTGTTACTCTGAGCTCTTTCCCTCTGCTTTCATTGCAGGTTTTTATTCCAGCCATTAATTTATATAAGATGCTGGGATTGGGAGAAACAAGGGAATATAATTCAGCCCAAATACCTTGCTATGGGGTCAGGCCTTTGCTCCTTGCTGCTAAGCAAAGTGACAGAGGACTTAACACATGAGCTGTGGACCAAGGCAGATGCAGTGTTTCCAGGTGTGTATTACCTGTTCAGTGTGTTACAGACCCAGCACGTGAACAGTCCAATCTTTCCGTATTTGAAAAAAACCCCAAAATTTAAAAAAAAGTAAAAAAAAAAAAGTGAAGAAAAGAAAAAAAAGAGAAATGGAAAAAAAACCTGTGTATGCTGCTCAAGAGAACATTTTAACATCTGGAATAGCCAACATGTGTAGATCACGTTCATCACCTTCCTAATCAGCACTTTCCTTAATGAGCTAATTGGTGGCAATGCGAAGTGGCTGTATGAAATTGGTGCAGCAGGATGCAGCACAGAGGCTGCCTGAGCATCATGGCTGTAACTGCTAAAGTCATCCCTCTGCACAGCAGCGCATCCTCTCGCGGTCTCAGGGCCCCTGCTCTGCTCCCTGTCTGTCATCCTGTGTTCCCGCAGCTCCATGAGGGCTTTTCTCCCCTGAAGAGCACTCAGGGCACCGCTGTGGCCTCGCTTCTCGCTGCCCCGGGCCCAGAAGCAGGCAGCTGTCTCCCCTCAGCGCCTCTCATCTGCACAGGCAGGATAAAAGTCAATGTGCTGTCCTTTTAGACAGAAAAAAATATCTCCGTGCCTGACAGTCCATGCACAATGGATTTTACGTCTGCACCATCTCTGGAGTGTGGGGTTTTGTCATCTCCATTGTTCCTCTGTGCTCAGGGAGATTGTGGTGCAGAGACCAGGAATTTGGGGGGAAGGGGCAGCTGCAGGCTGGGGTGCAGGAAAGGGTGGGGAGGTGCAAAGCAGATTTACACACCAGGTTCCTTCTGGCATTGCTTGTGCAGGGGCAGACCAGGAGAGGAACGATGTCAAAAATACCAGGTGGCTCCAGAAAGGACTAAATCAGAGAGGAGTTCAGAAGGAAAGAGATGCAAATTCCCCCTGTCTGGACACGGGGAGCTGGTGCAGCAGGGACTGCCCCGTGCACCCAGGGCAGCGGGGATCTCTGCAGTGGGCATGCAGGGCCAGGTGGGGATGGGGCAGAAGCTGGAGCACTCCCAGGAGAATTGGTAGCCGGCTCTGCGGGCTCTCAGGGCCCTCGATCCTCCCCTGTCACCCTTGCAGGGATGTCCCTCCACCCACGGGGCAGTGACAGGATGCAGTGGGGACGTCCCTGTGCAATGCAGTCCCTCCTGGCACGGAACCTGTCCTTTGCTCCATCACCACACATGCTTCCCTCGGGAAACAGAAACTGAACCTGAATGAAAGCACTTTGTTATTTTATATATATTGAAGGACTTATCATTTAATAATTTTGTCCTTAACATGGTACTGTTCATCTCTATTCATGATCTCTGGATTTCAAATGAACATGCCCTACGGAGCACGAATTTACATGGAAATTCATACAGATCTGGGGGCGACACAAATGCACTTTGTGTCTGCAGTTCGAATTTCTAGTCCAGAAATTTCTTTCAAACATCAATCTGTACAACTCCAGTGAAAAAAATTAGTACCATGAGAGATGAATTTTGTTTTAAATTAGACTCTAAGGCCCAAGCTTTAAGATGGAGTCAGCCCAAGATCTTTAAGGTCTCAGTAGTTGATGTTGTGAGCTTAAATCCACATTTACACATTTACCCCTCCAAACCTCCTCCCATGCCCTGTCCTGCCCCACAGGCAGGCACCAGCATTAAAAATGCCTTGGCACCAGCAGCCTTCCTCCTCTTTGGGGAACAGCCTGAAATACAGAAAATCTCTGCAAAACAAAGTGCACATTTTATTATATAACCTCTAAATTGCAATTTGGAAAACAAACAGATTCTTTTCTGGCTCCCTAAAGCTACTGTGAAGAGATATACTTTGTCTTACCAAGGCATCTACTGTTATCTACAGTGTTCGTGTTTTCAATTGCAATGATAGCATGGGATTAACGGAGAAGAATTCCAGCTTATGGGTTAGGGAATAAGCAGGGCAGACCCACTCAGCTTTCCAGGGAGGCTCCACAGAGCCTGCAGGAGCCTGATTTTAGAAGTACTGTGAAAGTGAAACCTGATGAACTGGAAGGACAACCAGATTACAGCGCAGGCAGGACCAAGATTTTGAATTAAAAGTGTGTCTTGGTGCACAAACAGATAAAAATAACCAAAGCCTCTTCATCTGAGGGCTTGCAGAGGAATAATATCTTTCTAAGGTATGCTTTTATAAGCGTTAAACAGTTTTTGGCACTTGTAATAATCACAAGGTCCAAAAAAATGAAGGTAGAAAATTGCCTTTTTCTGGGAAAGAGCACTGTTAATATTGAAATCATTAACGAAGCCAAACTGTGTGAAGGGCATCTTTATTCCCCTTTGGCACATCATGACTTCACGTCGATCAATGCAAGCTACATCTCCACGATTTTCTTTGTCTAAACCAGCTTTGATCAACTCAATTGCACAAATTTCTCCAGGCTCCTTCAGTAGTGAGGATGTGTGCACTAGGCTGGTCGTTGGCGACCTGTCCTTATCCACGTGACCTTTATGATGAAGAAATAAGATTTAGAAATGAGATTTTTAGATGAAGAAATAGCATTCAGATCTCAGTGGATCAGCAAAAGGACATGGTTGTGAATTGCTGCCTGTCACTGGAGCTGCTGGGTTTATGCCAGCCAGAAGCGCAGGGTACCTGCTCCTTCAGGTAGCCACTGGCAAGATGTGAGAGCTTCTCCCCTTTTGGAGAGGAGATCCATAAAGAAAGGACTGATGGAAGTTGTTTTTGTGACTGTGGGCTGAGCAGGCTGGGTCCAGCTGGGTTGGGCTGCCCAGGGCAGGAGGGGAGGTGTCAGGGGCTGCTGTTTTTTGGGAGCAGCAGGTTCCTGCAGCACCAGGAAAGAGAGATGGGTCTGTAACGGGGACAAGAGGGGGATTCAACAGGCACAAAACCCCACCTGCTTTTAAGGAGTGGGTAGAGAGGAGGTTCAGCTTGGTTTCAACCTCGTCCTTGAACTGTTGGCTCTCCATTTCCCTCCTTAATTCCTCTCCCCAGTGGGAGCAGGGTGCCTCATGTCCGGGTGGCCGTGGCTTTTCCTCCTGCCCGCCCCGGGCAGAGCAGAGAGGAAGCAGGGAAGGACACAGGAGACATAAAAACACTCTGGCATGCACATAGAGTAAATCAGGGTGTTAAACAAAACCTCTGCTCTCAGCTGGCTAATGTTTCAAAGGAAAACATTTCAAATGCTGGGAGAGATTGTGCAGTTAGCCGGTGATGCAATTACATGGCTGTAAGCTGTAGAAACTCTTTCAGTGTGGCACATATTAAACCTTTCAGAGGTAGTGCTTTGATTTTTAATTTTACGCTGTTGGCAGGCAATCAGGGTCTTTAATAGTATGGGGGCCAGAGGGAAAATGTTTCAAAACAGCAAGGATCTTATCATAGTGTGCAATTAATGAATAATTATTAAAAACCAGAAATAGCTGGAAGAGCAGGCAAGAGCTGGCAACGCAATTCTCTGGTTTCAGGCCTGTAATGAAATCTCAAGAGAGGGAAGTATGATATACGGCTTTGTGCAATTAAAGCTGGGATTTTTCTTCCCCTAGTTGAAAGATCAGTGATCTTGAAAAATATACTTGTCACTTGGGTCTGTTTTCCAGTCTTTTAATTGTCGTGGTAAAGCATTAACATATAACAAATATGGATACATTCTTCTACAAACTATGGATTTTTGGGGTTCTTTCTTTTAAACAGTAAGATTTTGATTATTTAAAGGAAAAAGAAGTTTGAAAATAAGATTTTCAGCATAGTCTGAATGTGTTAATCATGGGAAAGGGCTGAAGTAATTCTCTGCCGTTACTCTGGCTGGTAAATTTGTCCAGGATGACAGCAGGGATGAGAAGAAAAGATTCCATGAGGACATCCTCATCTGTTTGATGCTCTGCCACAGGACAGTCCTTTCTCTGTGATGCTGAGGAAACTTCTTAACACCTGTGGTATCTTCCTATTTCAAATCCATTTAAAAAAGAGCAACCAAAAGGTGCAGCTATCACTGTGTGTTACCACTGGTCTTGTTTTCCTAATCAAAAGTGAGCTTAGAGTTTGCATTTTCACACTGAGGAGTACAGGACCTTCCTGCTTGGAAGTGGGAACAACCGCTTTGCTTTTAAAGCTGCATAACAAATCTAATAGTTAAATGTGCAACACTCGTGTTTTGCCACTGGAATCCATTAGCCCGTGGCACAGCAAGAGGGCTCTGCCATGCAGGCTCGAAGATGCATTTGCTTGAGCAGCCTCTCCTTTTGAGTACTGAACCGCGTTTGCTCACTGCTGTTTCATTATACATGAATTAAACACAGAAAAAGTTATTTACAGCTACCAGGCATTTCCGCACACAGTGCTGAGAGGGGTTTTCCATTAGCCGTGAGCTAGAGCAGCTTGAATCGTGTGTGTGTGTGCATGTGTGTGTGAGTGTGTGTGTGTTTCCTGGCTGCTGGCATCCTGCGTTCCTGTCCCTGGTGTCACCCTGTGGGTTTGGCACCCCGCAGGAGCGTAAGACGTGGCACCCTCCTGTGCAGTGCCTGTGCTCTGGTGCCTGACTGCTATTGACAAAAACAGACTGTGAACGACTCCGAGCCATGCTGAAAGGGAGAGAAAGCTCTCTTGGTTGCCTGGAAGGCTTTCTGGCTTGAGCACGCTTTTGCATATTTATTTAGACACTTTGATTGCCACGGAGCATGGCAGCTCTAAAGAACTTCATGAGCTAGGAAGTGCTTCTTGAGAAACCATTAGATTTCCCAGACACATTGCACTGGAAACCAATGGCACTCTGTCAGGGGGGATGCCAAGTTGGCTGGGGGACGCAAGTGAAACCCGGCACAAATGAGAGGTGGCATTTTCTTGAAACTGTTTCTATGAGACAGAAGTCGATCGTCAGAACTGCGCCTGGTTTCTTTGTGCCGGTGTTTTGTTTTCTGGCCTCAGGGTTTTATTCTGCTTTAGTTTTCTCCCGACTCTGATGCCCCCTTATTTCTCCAGGATGTTGTTAATACGGTGTAAGTGTGTGAGACAGACCCCCCCCAGACCCCTGTCCTGGCTGGGGGACTGACAGTTCCCAAGAGATGTGGGAGAGGGGATCCTTGCTGAGCTTTGCCAGCCAGCGGTGCAGGAAGCTGCTCCTCTGAATGGGCAACTGCAGGCATTAGAAAATGGTTCTTTCTTTGGGCAGAGATTTTGCAGTCCCTGTCCCTGTTCCCAGGCGGGGTGGGTGGGTGCAGCAGGGTTCTAGCCGGCACTGGGTGCCCGTGAGGGCCGAGGTACCCAACGGGAGCCACGTGTGCTCCTGTCCGCACATCACACTGGCTTTGGGAACTGTCCCCGCAGTGCCAGCAGCTCCTCCTCATCGTGGGGAAGTGCTCCGAGTTCTTTTGTTCCTGAAACACCTTCTGAAGGCAGCAGCTGTTTTTGCTCCTTCTCCCTTTAAAGCATGGAGGCAGAGTGGGCACCAGTGGAGTTTGTTACGGCGTTGTATCCGCCTTCAGCTCCTGTCACTAATGGAGAATCTTGCCGAAGCTGCTGTAATGCAGTGCCAGCTCAGCAAGCTCCAAGGAGCTCTTGGGTAAAGTGCTCTCCATTTTGAGACCATTGTTGGCAGCTTATCACTTGATTTATCTCCTGTTTCCAGGTGTGGAACTAAAGGTAAACTGACATTGTAAATCACTAATTCAAGCAGAGAGAGTGAGCAGCGCACAGTTTGCATATTTCAATACCACTTAATTAGAAAAAAAAATGCCTTGTTCTGTACGAATGTACAATGCAAATCCTTTCCCTTAGTGCTTCAGATGGGTAAAATGTTCTTTTGAGTCCCACATGTCTAACACTGCTGCTCATGTCGTTACAACAGACTTTTAATTTTGTCCCTGGCACCAGACTGGGAAGGAGCTTTTTTTTAAGCCCAACCCGGTATGTGTCTCAGTCTGGGAAAGAATCCCTCCCTCCTGCTGGCACGTACACCAGCACTGACACCTCTTAACCCAGCTTTGAGCCTGCTGACCATACTTATTTATTTTTTAATTAAAATGGGCCTTTGGTCTTTGGTAATTGTGTAACTTTTGCCCTTTTATGTCCCAGAAGTCCTAGATGAGGTTGAGCTGTGTGTCTTCCCTAAAGGTGTTCTCATTTGACTCTCGTTCAAAACCCGCTTCCAACTGCGAATTGTGCTTTTGCATGACTAGACCTTCTCCTCTACCCACCCCTCATTTCCTTAAGCCACCTCCATGAAAAACAGACTCATTTACTGGATCAGTGGGAATAACATTTTCTTGCGGCATGCCGCTTCGAAAAAATAAGAGATTCTTGATGCGATCACTGCCTTCAACCCTCCTCTCTTAGCATCCCCTCTTCCCTTCTTCCAGTACCCTTTACGCTCCTGCTGCACTGCTGGATGGCTGCACATCCAGCATTTGCATCGTGTCCCTCCCTCTGCTCTTCATTTTGCCAGCCTAAATTGCTCCAGCAACCTCATAATGTTGATCTGCAATCATTTTGCTCCAGTAGCTCACGGCAGTGCACGAACCAAACACTCCCTTTCTTTTCAGCCGGGGCTGGCTCCTGGTGTGCTGATCTCAAAGTAACTCTGGAGCTGAGAGGTTTGTAAGGAGCCAGGTACACCAAAAGGCAGATTAAAAATTAAAGCTGGAAGAGAGAACATCCCTCTTAAGACACCATCCAGTGTTTTTTTCTTTCAGCACTAGCCAGTTGCTATTTAAACACAAAGTTATAAAATCACTATCCCGTTATAAAAAGAAATATCTTTTGGAAAAACAAACCAACCAACCAACCAACCAACAAACAAACAATAAACTCATCTTTGATTTATTTGTGTGATTTTTTTTTCCCCAAACATGATTTCTAGCAGGCCTTTCTAGTGTGGCTAAAAAAACCTGCATTGTACATAGGATTTTCTCGTTCAGATCAATTTGCTAAATTTTCATTTAGTTTCAAAGTGGTTCATTTTGTTGAGGCTTCATTTTGTTCAGACTAGCAGCTCAAGAGGTTTCCTGTAGCTTAGAGAGATTGCTTTTGAATTGGTACATTATTCAGCCATGAATTGTTTCTTTAGTATATGAGCAGCTGAGTGGGGCTTTTATTACAAATATGAATTTCAGTGCAAAACAACTACTATTTTTGCTACATAAAGAATGTAAAATTAAGCACAGGTCTTCATACTATGCTGAGATGCTTTTCCACACTGTGTCCATTGGGTGTTTTTTTAAGTACTTAGCAAAAAACTCCTATAGGGCATGATAATATGATTGACTGCAAACAAGATTTTAAAAACAATGCAGTTTAATGTAGAAATGTGGCTACAGCAATAAGAATTGAAACTTTTCCTGTTATCTGGAGATGCAAGTAACTACATTTTGGTTTTTGTGATCAGCTACTAATTAAACAGATTTTCAGCTGCATTCAGCACCTGATCCTGGAGCGAAGTTCCAAGTGAGTGTAGCAGGATTTCTGCAATCACTGAGGTAATGAGGTGGCGCAGGGTAGCAGAGCAAGTGCAATCCCAGTGTTACTCACCAGCCTTTTAAAATATGGTTTTCCTTTGTGTTGTTTCTTGCTGTTTACCAGTGTACATGATTGCTTTTACCTACCTGGAATTAGTTTCCATCTCTGCAGGATTTTTTGTCCAATAAATTAACTTGGGTATATGGAAAGCAGTAGGAAAGAAGTGCCTGGGTTTTGAAGATGCTGTCTCTGGATTTAGGGAGATGCTGTAGATGGAATATTCTTGTAGCAAATCAGGTGACATTATTTACGTGGTGCTGGGGGTAAATTAGAGGCTCTTTTGTGTTCCAGAAGCCTTAATAAAGAAACTGAGGAGCCCATCAGTGCCCCAAAGCAGATCTCCTGCTCTGTTTTCCTCTAACAGGCTTTAATGGTGCAGCCACCAAAAGAGTTTTCCCTGACTTCAGAGGTGGGAGGCAGGGTTTGGAAGGACATCCTGCCACCCACCTAACAGCTGCCCAGGGGTCACTGGAGAACCAAGTCCTGGTTCTTGGCTCTGTGACTTCGAGGAGAGAAGAGTCTGTTTTTGCTTTGATATCATAGGAAAGAGCTGCTTGTCCTTTGCTGTGTGACTTACTGGTCAAAGAAGTTTATTGCCGTATGGGAAGATGATTTAGACTTTTTGGATTAATCTCTTGAATGCTTTAAGAAAAATTAGCCCTATTATTACCTCTTGGGAGTTAGAGTTTCACTTATTAGTAGGCAGAAACCTTACAAAGTTCAAAAGAAGGTGCTTGAAAATCTCTTCCCAAGATGTCTTAGTTGATAGGTCTGAGTAGAAAAATTTATTTCAAAGGAAGAGACCATTCTGGAAAGAGGATGAGAAATGAAGGTCCAGTGGATGTGGCTGTGTTAACTGGGGAAGAACAGCTACTTAAATACGTAGCAATGTCAGAAGCAATAGGATTATCTATTTCTGTCATGGTCTGGGTCAAGCTGAAGACCAACAGTTGAACTTAAAGTGCTATATAAATGCATAGGAAAGGTCCCAAATGCTTATAATCACCCTCTCAGTTGCTGTGAATTCTGATATTTAATGATCTTCTTCCTCTCTTTCACAGTCATATTTTTATTATATGTGAAAGGGTTATTGTAAAAGTCTTTTCTCTTCACACAAGTCCTGTGTGCCCGCAGTTGGAACCAGCTGCATGAGGCTGGAGGAAGAAATGTATTTTGTAATTTACAGTAAGGTAGATTTAGTCCTTGCTAAAATCCTCTGCCTCTTCACTGTGTTCCAGAAAACACCATCTTTATCACCGGATTCCAGAATTTGCATTAAAAATGGCATAATGGGATATATTGCTACATCTTGATTCTTCCTCTTTCTTTGGAGGGTTTCCTCCAAAAAGCACCATTTTGTTCCTTCATTTTCTGGAAGAGAGGGATAGAGCAAGATGTTGGGTACTTGGAACTCAAGCTTAATTAGTTTTCTCCAGTCTGCAGTAATATCTTATAGTTCTTAGTGTTTCTTTGAAAGGTGCTACAAAAGATAGAGAGAGCTGCATGCTCCAATTCCACCTAGAATACTCTGGTTAGCTGTGGATTCACCTCAAGGCAATAAAAGAGAGTTAAAAGGCCAGCAAAATGTACCCTGTACAGCTTGGAAAGGAGCACACACTGTTTTTTTCCGAACTTTAAATCATTATAAGGGAGATTATTTCAAATAAACTATATACACCAAAATGAGCTGACACCTTTTGCTGCAGCTGAGATACAAGGCTGAGGTTGTGTTTGTGGAGGAGAGGAAGAAGTGCTGGCTGACGTTTGCTGTGAGCTGCCCACCTGAGGCATTTTGGAGATCCCCAGCAGCTTCTGGAAGCAAAGTGCAAATATCACAGCACAGACAGCAGGCTCCCAAACCGAATGGTGTCCGTGTGCTGGGCGAATCCATGCCCAGGTGTTTACCTGAATGCCATTTGCAGAGCACATTTGCCTTCTAACCTGGTACGGGAGACTTTGAATTAGGCTGCTGCCAAGGCTGTGGTGAGGGGGAAGAACGCTCTTTATCTTGTATATATATTCCTTGAAAAGGCTTGAGAAAGGAGGTTTTTGACAGGTTTGCACTCATCACAATTCTCTGGACAGCTCCAAAATGTAAATAAAAGGAGATTCAGGTGTTAGCAGAGAAGAAATTTTGCTGCAATCAAAATGCTACAGATCCCTGAATAGCCTTGGAGGGAAGCTGCAAACAAGCCCCGTTTGCCTGGGACATTTTTCTTAGAGTGATTTCAAGGAGCTTCGGCACTACCCAGGGGTTTGAGCCAAATAATCAAAGGTTAGGCCTGATTTAGAAAATAAAGCTGCCTTGTTGCTTAGCATTTACTTTATGTTTCCCCCACTAACGCGATAGCCAGGACGCAATTCAAAGAGTCAGACTGGAATTCAGCCTTTGTTCTCCTGCAGGGCTTGGATTGCTGCTGGAGATGGCTGAATCAGAGATTCCTTCTCTTCTCACCCTTTCCAAAAGATACCTGTCTGCCACCACCAAACACCTCATTCCTCACCCTTCTGCAGGTTATAATCTCTTCTCAAGGACAGAGGAGAAAAAAGAAGTGGCCTTCAGTTTGAAAGCTGAGCCCCTGAGCTGTCAGCCTCATGCCAGCGGTGCCACAGCTGCCTTGTGAATTTCTGCTCTTCCATTCCCTGGCTCCTGCTTCCTGTTGCAGATTTTGGTTGGTGGAATTTGGATAACTGCACATAATTTTGATGGCAATTTGCTTTGGTTTCTCTTCTCACTTAGGCTGCTGAACATAAACTCCAATTGCATTTGTTTTTTAAAGCAGCTGGCAAGCATGATCGTGCTACCATTTGTGCATCAATAATTCCATTTTCATCTCACTTGCTAAAATACAGCAAGTTTTATTCATTTGCAGGTTTTTCATACAAAAATCTGACTTGTGTATTGATAATACATCTCTCATTTAGGAAGAGCTTTGCTGATCCCCCATGATCATCAGTTCCATATAACATATAGTTAAAGCTTGTCTTTCTGGCAGAGCTCACAAGTATCTGATGTATCTGCCGAGCTAATAGAGTGTCGTTCTGTATTTGTATTCTGCAGTTGATTGTCCAATGATTTCTCCTGCTGAATTGCAATAGATGAGCTGTTTAATGTTGCAACGGCTCATTTTGTAATGTAAAAACAAAAAAACCTCTCAATTCCAAATTATGTTTGCTAGTTAGAATGCAGAATTTAAATGAGATTTATATGGAAGATGTATTTTTCCCATTGTTTCGCCAATGCAGAAGGAAAACAGGTCTTCAGTCTTTCTAAAAGAAAATCAAAGCAACCATGGTAAGAATTTGTTTTGCAAGGAAGAATCATCAATAAAAACTAAACCTCCTCCCTTCTATGCATTTCAGTCCATATTAGTGATTTTTAAAAACACTTTCTCAATTCAGAAATAACAATTTCCAATAAGTGTGTCTTTACTGACAGCTGGAAGGTTAAAATTTCTAAAAAAGCAGCACTTTAAAATATATTCATTTTACCTTGATATGTCTTCTAATGCTGAGTCTATGAATATTTCCACAACATTCTTGATCTTTTCACCAAAGTAGCCCTGATTTTAAAGGGGCTTTTATGTTTTACTGGCAAATTGTGCTTGTAAATGGCAATGAATGGCTCAAAGGCAGATGATGGATTTTGTCTTTTATTGACAAACTGCACGAGATGGGCACCCGAGTGAACAGTCAGCCCTCACTTCAAATGCCAAGTTGGTATTTATTGTACGTTCATGACTGTTTACCCACCTCTGTGAGGGAAGGCACCCAGGAGGACAAGGGAGCACAGGAAATTCTGCTGGCTTTTATGTTTGGGGACAGCCTTGGCTCTGTCCAGAGAGCTGGGGTCCCAGGCTAAGTGCTGTGGTGTGTTGGTGAGTGACCTGAAAGATAAATCCACACTCGGGGGCTCCCCGCGTCCCGGAGTGCAGCCTCAGCACTGAATTATCCACTGTCAGTATCGTAGATCAAAGCATCATCTCTGTCCACAGTTGTGCACATTTAAGACTGAATTACAGCTGATGAGGAGTGCTAAGATGGAGTTTGATACTGTAAGATTAACTGTGAAGAGCAAGATAAACCTCCAATGATGGGTCCATCCTGGAGCCGCTGGCATTGGCCCCACTGGACAGGGGGGAAGTTTCTGGCAGCTTCTCACAGAATCCGCCTCTGTAGCCCCACTGCCAAACCCTTGACATGCAAACCCAACACAGAGTATTAAAACTGGCATGATTCCTTCTGGTACTCTGTGAGCATGTGTGGTTTTTAGAAGCATATCACAACTTTAATCACTATTTTGCAAAACGTCTGCTGACGTTCAGCAACGGTACTTCTGTCATGAAACTTTTCCGAGTGTTTTGTTTTTAGGTTTTTTTCTAGTGTTTGTACTGCAAAATGACAGTATTTAAAAATATTTGAGAAGCAAAACTTGACCCTGCTAGGAACTGAAGATAATTGTCAGACATTTTAAATTGCTAAGAAGTAAAACTGTTAACACTTGTGTCCTCACTAATTATGTTCTGCATATCTGTGTTCCCCTGGCAACTTCTGGTGCCTCTGGTGCCACTCTAACTAATGGATGTGGGCTGTTAGATGATGGTGCAAAGCAAAAATAGCTTATTCTTCTGAAGAGCAATGCTTGCCATTGCTTGTGGAGAACCATGGGATGGGATCCCCCTAAGTTATTATGTTTCAGTGCTGCAGAAAAGATTTTGCTGTAGTGCCCTGTAAATCCCAGATGTGTGGGTCAATGATACACAGACCTGAAAGTTTGTTTCAGCTCCATGTAAATCTCTCATAATATTCTTTAACAGTGGTGTTCGTGTTTCTCAACCCACTGTGCTGCTATTAGCTGTAGAGGACTGAAGTACAGTGGAGACTGAAGCATCATCACTCTGCAAGGAAGCTCAGGTGTTTTTCTGGGCATGTTCCTTCAGCACTGGCTTCTATGAAAGGTCAGGTTGCTGGAAACACAAAATTGGCCTCACCCTTTGTCACTGAGTCACTGATGGGATATTTCTGTGCTTCAGCCAGCCCAGAGCAGCTCTCTGTTGCCAGTCAAGAGCAGAAATGTGTGTGGCAGGGCAGGGAGGACTTGAATAGAGCAAACCCTTGGGTGATGCCGGGGTTTCATCCAGAGAGAGGGATTGTGGGCATGCTTTTGTATCCCATGTTTGACTCAATGACACCACACTTGGCCAGAAGCTCTGAGAAGCCAGCTTGGTCTCAGTGATCTCATGGCACCCTTAAGGCTATTTGAGGCAGGGGAGTTAGTCCAATCCAAGTGAGATGCACATTGTGGATTCTGCAGCGTCTGCTGGGCCTCAGTGATGATTTACGTAGTCACCTGTGAAATGAAGTGTCAAAAGCAGCAGCAAGCGATTTTCTGATGCCATGGGGCAAATACTTGTGTGAAATTCTTCTTCATACGCCTGACAACTCCAGTTATCTACAGAAGCTTTAAATAAAATAAAAAAACAAACTCCCTGTGTTGTCTCTGCCCCACACTCGAATACATTGCCGTTTTGAGCAGAGAATAGCTGCTTACAGGAGGAATTTGTGCATCACTTTAGCATTTGGGATTTAGTGAGACTCTTAATGGTGGCTTCAGTTGAAAGAGAGACAACTTTATGTGCAACAGAACAGCAATATATTTATTAAAATCTTGCAGGTTTGGTTCATTTGTTGCCCCAAGAGGCAGCTTGTTTTTCCTCAGTGCCTTTCATTTATTGCACCAGTTCATGGGACAGCACTGTCCTGTCACCCAGGCGTGCTCGCTAATGAGACGTGGCCTCACTGCACAGCAGCCTTGAAGCTGGGAGAAGCATAACGAGCATGAGATGGACCCAAATGCCTCTGAAGGCTGTGGGAATTGCTGGTCCGTTGGTTTTTTGCTGGAAGCTGTTGGTCGGATGTACACGGAGCTGGTTTTCAGCGGTTCGTCCCAGGCCATAAGCTCAATCCTTCCAGCAGTATTTACAGCAATAACTGGCTTGTTCCTGGCTTCTGTTCAGTTCAAAGCCATTCTGAGAAGGGCTGTGGGGTGTTTGCCAGAGCCTCCCTGTTAACACTTGACGATTTTCCTGCTTGTGCTGGTGACAAAGACGTTGTCTCACTCTTCCTTTGGCCCTGGTTTCCCTGCAGTACCAGCAGAGGCAGGGGCAGGGGTTTGACCTTGGGTTTGCTTTGCCAGTGGCACCCATGTGTGTGGTCTGTAAGTGAGGTGGCTCCACAGCAAGGGCAGCGAGTGGCTGATCTGCAGCCGTGAGGAAACTCCTGCTCTCTGAGGAGGCTGCACACAGCAGCCAGCCCAGATCCAGTGTCAGAGCCCAAAGGGAGCCTGAGAGTCTCCCTGGTGGTTAGAAAAACTGAACGGGAAATCCCTGGGAGATGGACACTGGCCATATCCTCTCATTTTTTCTCCCTGTGGTTACTACCTGAGTAGGGCTAGTTTACTTATTGCCTTCTTCTCTTACAGAGAAGCATTTTTGAGAGACAAATCTGTGATTCTGAAAGTGGAGGTTAAAAAAAAGAGAATTGCTGAGTAACTTGAGCTTAAACTTGAGCTTATACAAAATGCATGTAGCAATGAATGTATTGACTTGTTTCAGTGAATATCAAAATGTATTGTCCCTTGAACTAAATATTGACAGGGACAAGGCAATATCAATATTTATCTCTCAGGTTAATACATTTTATATTTGCCTCAACATACATCAATATGTGCTTATTATTACTATGATGTTTGTCCTTCAGCAGAAGAAACTTGCATGTGGTTGAGAGGGGCAAGGGAGAAGTTTGCATTAGTATTCTTTTCCTGTTTTTAATCTTCGTCAGAAGTTTATCCTGCCCATGGAGCACTGTGCAGCCCTCATTCAAGCAAAACCCTTACTGCTGGTTGTGGCATTGTGCTCTGAATACAGATTGGGTGACGGCGTTTTGGGAAATGGGAGATTAATGGTCACGAGTAAACTCGTAAGGGCAGTGAAACCACCTCTTCTGTTTTATAGACTCGGTGGTGCTCCCTGCAGTGACTCTGTAACTAGGAGCTGCCTCACTGCCCACTCTAATGGGGACACAGAGCGTGGGACACGAGGGACATGAGGGACGAGACTTTGATCTGAGACCCAGCTGTGAAACGCTGCCTACAAAAGGGTGCTGCAGGTGTCGGACAGGGACACACAGGTAGATCTGATAGGAACCCTGTGGCAGGCTTATCTCACGCCGGCGTGACGTGTGGCACTGTGTCTGTGGGCCAGCTGGAGCTGGATTTGTGGGCACTCTGGTGGCATAGAGAACCCAGCAGCCTGCTTGGGCCTTCTGCACTCGTGTGTGGGCAAGAGGAGTGTGGCCACTTCTCTGTGTCTAGAGGATTATCCCTCTGATCTGTCCCATTGCCTTTTTCCCTTATTCTAGATCTTAGAGAGCAAGGTGGAGGTTTCCAAGAGAGATGATGACAGGCTGCACAAAAAGGATGCAGGTATGACAGCACTGAATATCACAAGACTAATTTAGGATATACAAAGGCCTTTTAGAACATGATTTGTGCTATACAGACCCTTTTATGTGGAGATACCAGCTCTGGCAGAAACGCTGCAATTCCCACAGAAGCCTTGAAGAGACACCACGGTTCCTCTGTGGATCTTGCTTTTAAACTTCCTGACCTTAAACCCAAGGGAGATGATGGGGGAGGCAATGATGAGACTGGGAGTAGAAGTAAAAGATGTGTTCCTGTCTCCCACCCTCTGCACACTTCTGCTCATCAGCAGCTCATTGCTGTTGGTCAGACATAGAGAGAGGGTCGAGTCACTTTTTGGACAGTGGCTGACACCAGATACTCACCAGGAGCTGTTAAAAGCTGCAGGCTTGGGTCTGAAATTCTACCCGGCTGCTCGAGGACCAGAGAAACTGCTCCAAACTCTTACCTGTCAGAAGAAGAACCAGTAGGAGATCCTTGAGACTGGAGAGCATGGAAGACAGTCCCCTCCTTGGGGTGCTCCAGCCTCCCTCAGTTTCCCACGCCGAGGCAGAGCAGCCTGCAGTGCTGAGGGGCAGCTGCCATTCGGGCATCACTCTGCCTGGGTTCTTTGCTGCACTTGCAAGCCAGACTCGCAGCAATGAAAGTAACAGCTGTTTGTAAACTGACATTTCAATGACAATTGTCAGGAGACAACAAGCATATGGCAGCTGACTCCTCACATGCAGGGAGCTGCAGCAGCAAAGGCACGGAGCAGCTGCAGATGCTGGAAGACAGTGTTGCATTGATCTGCAGTTGGGAAGGTCATCTCAGTGACTGAAGAATGCATTTCATGCCTTGACTCTTCTTGGAAGCTAGAAAGACACTAAACTAGTGCCTTATGTCCTTATTTCTAACAAAAAGCAAGATTTTTGTCTTGGTTAAAATAATAAATGAAATGCAGGCCAAAACCCCAACTCCTGAAAGTAACATTCTTAATTAGTACTTCAGTCTTTGCTTTTTTTCCTTCTCCTGAGTTATTAGTGGCTGATATTGAGACCATTGAGACCCTGATTAGTGGGAAGGTATCTTTGCTCATGTTTTCAAAGCCATTCGTAGCAGAATCCAATAGGGACCAAGTGCTTTCCTCATGATTAGCATTGCTTTATGATGGTAAACTTTATAATTAAAGGTGGTCTTATTTTCCTCTGTTGGGACTTCTCGGCACCTCTGATGCACTGTTTGAAGACTTTGTGACTAAGCATTAGTGTCATGTTGTGCCTTTGAGTATAGTCAGGCCAAGTACACAAAAGTGAAACGAACACTAAAAAAAGCTCTTCCTCTGAACCAACTGCATTTCTGCCTGTACTTGACTCACAGCTCAGTAGCCATATGCTTATATTCCACTGACAATTGCCATTTAAATGTCAGTTTACAAGCAGATGATGAGAGCCTGCCTTTGTGTCATTAATTAAATCACAGAGAGGCAAAGTCTGAGGTCTAACCCTGCTTTGGGCTGGCTGGGACAGAGCAGCAGCAGCAGCAGAGTCTGGCGGACCTTGATCCACCAGGATGGTCAGGGTTGAGTGCACAGGCAAAGGACTGTGTACCTGAGGTCATCAGCAGCCTTGGCTAAGGGGCTGTGGCAGGCAAAGGAAACCTGTTCTTGGCACTGTCTGGTGGCAATTATGATCTTGTTGACAATTCCAGGTTTTTTGGGACGGCTGGCAGTGGCCAGGATAGAGGCAAAACATTGGGTTATAAAAGGAGACAATTTACGTGCTCAGGTACAGAAGAAAAAGACAAAAATCTATTCAATAGAAGAACAAGGGGAAAGGTGCAGAAGGAAGCCCTCTCTACCAGACATCTGCACATATTTAAAATCCTTCCCAATAAAGTTCATAATGAATTTAATTCAGTCCCCTATGGCCCAGAGGAATGTTCTGAGTAATAAAAAAGTATTGCTAAGGGACAGATGACTGCCAAACTCCTATTCTCTGCCAGCAATGAATATTTATACTATTGGCACTTAAATGCTAGGTTTATTTTACTACATAAATGATCCTTTGTCACATATTAAGAATTAATACTGTGAGATTGACTTTTGGGAAGTTAGAATAATGATTTCCAAATTTAAAGTGTTGTTAAATTTGTATGCTTTATTTGTAAAGAGGCTTGGGTTGGGTTTTTTTCAGATTAAAATAGTAGTAGTATGTGGTAATTCCTATTTCGGGGTAAACTGTTTTGTGGCTTGTTTATGGTTTAGCTTTTTAATGTAGTTTTAGTCAAGGATCTTTTCATGTCTTCTGTTTTGTTGTGTTTGTTACCTTGAAATATCTAAATCAATGTTAAATGAATTCTAAGCTCCCACCCTTACTTAAAGGTTGAGATGTACTCACTTACAGAAGACAACACAAGGGCTCCTGGCTTCTGCTGGCATTTTTCTAATGTCCTTCTGATGATTAAACTGGAGTGATTCAAACGTGAGTTGGAAATTTCAAGCACCGGTGACGGAGGTTGCAGAACCACAGCATTACTTTGTTTATAAACATTGTTATTCCATGGAAGACAAAGCTCTGCTCTGTGTCCATTCCGTGCAATGGTCAGGAAAATGGGGGGAAAAAAGCAGAGTTACTGATCTTTTCCCCTTTAATAAGAAGGAGTGGAAGGCAAAGTTGGACATGAGCTGAAATTTGAAGAATGATTCCTATCAGGCAGCAAGCTCAAGGAAAAAATACATCAGTGCTGGTGTAAGATGCAGTGTGGTTTAAATTCCAGCTGGTTAAGGCTGTTTAAGCACCTTTGGCACATTGCAGTGCAGCACAGACTCCTCGAGCCCGTGTCCAAGTTCAAACTGACAGCAGCAGTGCTGAGCACAGAGGCTTCCCGAGGTGCTCTTCTGCTGCGCTTCCGCTCACTCCGCGCTGCCATGCCGAGTGTGAAAGTCGGAAAAAATATCGTGAGTCTGTCAGCATGTTTATTTGCATGGTGCATCTCCTTTGAGTCAACAAGCATCTTTTCAAAGTGTGAAAATGAACAATTAGTCATCCTGGGAAATCAACAGTTTTGCAGACGTCTCCTCCCGCCCCCCAAAAGACAAACCTCACTGTGCTGCACAAGGTCACAAGCAGCTCATTTTTCACTCACTGTACACACTACCAAATATTCAGTTCTCCAGAATGAAAGTGAAGAATATAAGGGGGTATCTTAAACACATGGCAGTTTGAATTAAAAAGAAAGGTCAATGCCAAGGAATTCAGATAGAAGCAAAAAAAAATCAGACATCTCGAAGCACTGCAGTTGGGCTTTAAGACTGAATGCACGCATTGTTTGCTCACAGTTTTTCGTGGCAGCATTCATAATTTAGGAAACTATTAATCAGCATGATGAAGTATCCTGTTTCTAACCAAGAACAACAACAAAAAAATTGCACAGTACAGCTTCTTTTCTTCTCACTTGAAAGAGATCTTCTGGTAAAATTTGATGAAAATTCCACAGATTTGGGCTTGTGAACATTGTGTTTAAGTTGCACCATAGAAAAAGCCCCAGCGAAGCAACAGAACCCTTCCCCTGCCTTTTTATAAGGCTCATCACAAGTCACTGCTCAGGGGACCTTATTTTCTTTTGGCCCGTGCAAGGACTGCTACCCTATAGCACTGAAGGCCACAAACATCTGCAGGATTAATGCAAAATTCAGATCAACTTTTGACAGAGGCACAGCAGGTACTGAACAGTGAGGCAAGGTGGCAGGCGAAAAGCAGGGCAGCAAGCAAAGGGGCAGGGAGGAGACTGTGGAACTGAGAGCAAGGAGACGGTGGCTGAGGAGATTTCTGGTAGGCAAAGAACTGAAAATGGCAAAGGTAACACATTTACTACTGGCCTGCCAACAATAGCCCTCCAGGGCTCTTAATCCAGTGCTGTAGGTTTAGGATCTGCTACTTCAGCATCCCAACACAGTTATTGTGACAGTAAGTGATTACAGAAGCAAGGGATCCAAAGGACAGCTTTTATTTGGTAGCTCAGTAAGGGAGATAATAAACTTGTTAAACTAATTATCCCTTTCATGAAAAAAGTTATTATTCTTTTTTTTTTTTTAAAAGGCATTTCATACTTTTTCTTTGCTTGGGGATACTGGTGGCAAGAACTTGGACATACCCTGACGAAGCTCTGGCAGTTTCAAAGTTATGAAAAACCTGTCTTCTATTTTCTGCCTCCCTTTCTGCTACATTCACGTCTTCCCGCTAGTGAAGTATCATTTTCCCGGCTTCCAAAACCCGTGTGCGCTATTTCAGAATGGCATTGCTACAGTGACCGCCAGTTCAGTGGGGGCAATCTGGCTCAGCCTAGAGGGGTAAGAATTCAACAGCTTCTGTGGTGCTGTGGAGAGCAGAGGGGAGGCACTGGATGAGGTTAACGAGGTAACACAGAGCGAGAACTGCCCCACCAGGACACTCCCTGCCGCGGGGAAGCAGCCAGGCTGCAACTTCTGCTCCCTCCAGGCGTTCGTGTAAGGCACGGTTCCTGCAGACAGAGGAGCACAGAGGGGACAGTAAACTGGAGGCTGCACTGCGTGCCAGCACTGCTCGGTGGCGGGGGGAGCAGCAGGAGGAGTGACTTCGTGTACCTGGGATGTCACACTGGGTGTCAGGGTTTCCAGCGCTGGCACACAGGAGCAGCAGAGGATGCCACCGAGGAGCCAGGTGCCTTGCTCCTGCTCCATCTCCTGCCTGGGAACAGCCAGCTCCAGCCACTGATGCGTTCCTGCTCCAGCCACAGAATTGCTGCTGCACCCTGCAGAACGCGCTCCACGCAGGCAGAATTTTCAGACATCCAACACTTCAGCCACCCCTTTTTAATGCCATTAGTGATGCAGCAACATGTATTTATATTTACATATAAATACAAAATGGTCAGATACCACATTTTAAAGCGTAATTTACAATCTGAAACTGCTTACACTTTCATGACTAGGCTTGGGTTTTTCTCATTTACATTCATCATTTAATTCCACTGGAATTTGATTTTTAAGAAAGCCCAACATATCTTAATTACCATAAAAAGATCCATACACATTTTACTTAAAAATAGCTTCTGTAAGAGGAAATCTACCAAAAATAACACGAAATATATTATTATGCATACATTTTCTTTTTTGTAAAGTACAAACAAGAATCTGATCTCTTCTGGGTATTGCCTGATCTAATATGGCTATAGGTTCTATTTATTTTGTTTGCTTTTCAAAGTAAAGGGAAAGACAGAAGAAATGTAAGAGTACAAACCAAAATAAAAACGCATTCTTTCCAAAGACACAGATGATCAGAGAAAGAACACTTTGAAAACTAATAAATGACAACAGGTACAAAGAAACACCATCCAAGCGCTATGCAGTGTTTTGTCTGAGCATGTGCCGCAATGACCTTGTAACAGTTATTAAAAACAACAAACAAAAAATGCTACTGGCAGAAAAAGCTGTCAAGCAAAACACTGAAAAATTGGTACCATTTCCTAACAAGTAAGTGCAGAACTGATAGTATTTTATGTGTCTTCCCCCATGTGTGCAGACCACTTTCTTGCTCTCTCTGCCCGCAGGACTGATCATTGCGACTCTGGCGATTTGCTGGATGCCAAACCAGGTCAGAAGGATCATGGCTGCTGCTAAACCGAAGCAGGACTGGACTGTCCCCTACTTCAGAGCCTACATCACCCTCCTTCCAATCGCCGACATCTTCTTCTACCTCAGCTCGGTGGTGAACCCGCTGCTGTACAACATCTCCTCTCAGCAGTTCCGCAGCGTCTTCCTGCAGGTCCTGTGCTGCCGCCTCACGCTCCAGCACGCCAACAGGGAGAAGTTCCTCAGGGCCAACCAGAGCTCCGAGGCGCGGAGCACCCGCTCCCTGCGCCCGCTGCTCTTCATGTCCTCCAGGCGCGGTTCTTCCACCAAGGGCAACGCCAAAGTTTTCCTGAGCACCTTCCAGAAGGAGCCCACGCCCGGCTGCAGCCCACAGGAGCCAGGTCCTGCACCACCAGATCCCAGCCTGGATGCAGTGCCCCTCGAGACTGGCTCAGAGCCCAGTCCGGGCGCACAGAACGGCCTTTGTGAACATCAAGTATGACTTCATAAGGCAAAGTTAATGCTTAGCAATGAGCTTAAAAACATGGAAATTGAAATGACCGAGGAAAGTGACTACATCGCAAAAGGAATAACATGGATTTGTTTCCAGTTATGCAAAAGGAACAGGAGTCCTGTATCCTGCTGGGATTTTTAAGTGCACACTGGAAATTCAATCTGCTAACTGAACTCATTAGCTGACAAAAATATCAGCCCCTCTTCTCCACACAACCACTGAACTTCCCTTGCTGTTGACAGGGATTTGGAAACAAACAGAAAATAATTGCAGCATCTTTGAAGAAAGGAGGATGCAGGACAAATTGTGTCAGGGCAAAAAAAAAACCAAACCAACTTGCTTGAAGTTTAGCAGTACAGAAACAACAGAGCAAATTGAAGAAGCAGAAGAGTGGTTGTCACATGTGCCCTCGGCACCACGGCAGAATTCCCCCTTTTCTTGGGCCGGGGTCCATTGCAGAGTGGCGTGTTGCAGCAGCTGATGCAGACAGAGTTCACCTTGCCAGGAGAGCAGAAGGACTGGTAGCCAGCGGAGGCGATCAGACACGCTGCCGAGGAGGCGCAGGACTTGCGGTACATGATCCCTGTGACACAGAACAAGGGTTACTCAGTTTGAGAGGAGCGCTTTACAGCAGGATTCGTGCTCGAAAACCCAGTTTACATCCCCAGAGCAATGCCGGTGCTTGGGGCAGACACCTCAGCAGTGACAGGACCGACAGCCCTGCGCTGCAGGAGCACCACAGTCGCTCTGCTTTGGATTTCTCTGATTTCTCGATTCTGGTTGGAACCAAAAATATTACAGACTTAATTTGCATAATGTATATCAAATGATGCATTTTATAACTGGAATTCTTCATCTTTCAGAATAACCTCTTTGGATAGCTATAACTGAAATGCAATTAATGAGAAAATTAGTTTTGTTTCTATTGCTGAACATGTCTGAGTTGAGGTGTCTGAGTAATTACAGCTTTCTATGCTCTTAATTTGTCTTTTGAGAATTTTTTTTCCTTTTTTTGTTCCTTTGCCACACACAGACAAGTAACCAAGAGTAAAAAGAGGATGATTACCAGCAAAACTTTCACCCTCCTCCCTCCCCTTTTAATTTGTTTTTGAAGAAGAACTAGAAGTACTTTTCCAGGTAATCTCAGTTCTTGCTTGTCTTTGAAGTTTAATACCCTCAATAACAAAAATTTCCATTTCTATAGAAGTGTCTTGCTTGAGTTGAAAGTCTTCCCTTTTTGAACGTAATTTAAGTTAATTTTAATTAATAAGCTAATTTATAATTTCTCAGATTGTTTTTAACGGAAAAAAGTACATTCTGATGCATGTACTTTTAGCTGTTATTTTCACATGGTTTATAAAGGCTTTAAAATACACAGTTGTATTTTCTTCTGTCACAGAGGAAAATGGTTACGGCAGTTCTCCGTCTCATTACTCCAAACTTTTCCTGCAAGTGATACAGTAGAAATTGTGTCTTAGAAAAACACACACATAATAGAAATAGATAATGTAGGCTTGCTTGCTTGTAGTTACAAAAAGAGGCAGGGATATTCCTAAGGATGATAAAAATCACTGTTCCTTTTGAATATGGGATTTTCAAAAAGTTTTTCTTTTTTTTCTCCTGAAAAGCAAGGGAACAGGATTCCCTCGGGGAATGGTGCCTCTGCATCCTGTGGCACAGTCCTGGAATGTCTTTAAATGCACAGTGATTGAGACTTTTTTTGGAGAGAGTGAGGTGGGAATACGACCCACACGTACCAGATGTACAATACCTGCAGATACTTGTTCGGTCCCCAGGGACTTAATAACCACTACAGCACCTCCACAGTCCGAGAGAAACCTCTGTAAAATGGCATCAGCCACTGCACCTCTGAGTGCTGCGAGTAGCAGCAGAACACCCTTTGTCTGGGCTGTGCCCAGAAAGAAAGATTTCCTGTCTTCAGAGACTTTTAATTAAAGCAATTCTTTTATACTGTCACAACACTGCTGCCATCCCAGCAATGCAGGGGTTTCCTTGTTTTGTGTTCTCCCTCTGCAAATTTCAGCTCTGAAACGTGTTTTTAGGCTATCTATCTCGTTAAACTTATGAAGAGAAGCCCTCAAGTGAGTGTTAAATCTTCCTCTGTCTCCAGTGAGCTTCAATCAATCAACACAGCAGGTAGAGCCTTTTCTCAAGAAGGAAGAGGAGCTGTGGGCTGTTCTCCCTGTAACAGCAAAGGCACACAGATCAAGCAAAGCAATCTTTATTACTACAGTTTGCAAAAAGAAGGGAGTTCTGTCTCTACTGACAAACCACGGCTGTCAAGGAGCCTCAGTGGTGCTGCCACTGATCGGCTTTACAATGCCAAAATCTCAGCTTGTTCCCCAAAAAGGACCTGGTGCTTTTTCCATGTTCCTCCTGCAGTCTTCCCAGAGCAGAGGCAGGTATGAACCTCCCCTTGGATACAATTAATGTTTTTCCTTCCCCTTCCCTCTTGAGAAAGGACTCCTGTATCCAGTTAAACCAGGCACAATGACTGTTCTCCGTTCCCTAATCCCGCATCTCCTCATCACAGATTATTTCCCTGAGCTACAAACACCCACCAAACTCAGCCCTTCCTCAGTCTTCCATACGAACAACAGTGAATTTGACTTTCCCCTCAAAGACCAAGCCTTTAAAAAGCTTTTGACGCTGGCAGATTTCTTATTCACATAATTTCATAGATCACTCTCTTCCTGCCGTCTCCTTTTCGCAGATTTCCTGCAAAGCCCTGTTCACAATTTGAACCAGTGATTTATTAGTTTGGGTGCCTGAAATATCACGCTTTGCTCTTCTCCCATAGATTAGGAGACTAGAATTGTTCACGACTGTGGATAATTAGATGATACACTCTGAGGCATGGTTTTCACCAGGCAACTCTAGGAAACCTGTCCTGCAAAAAATCAAAGTCCTGCAGCTTAACTCCATGTGTTTACAACAGCTCTGTACTCCAGGATCAATTCCATAGAACAATCCCAAGCTCCTTTTGAAGTCAAAACACAGTATTCCTGCAGAGACCGAAATTTTGCTACTCAAAGTTTCATGAACAGATGGACCATGTTCACACCTAAATAGGGAGAATAATCTGACTAGTAGCAAAATCCCCTTGCAACACTTCTGCAGTGGCTTTTAAGTAAATGCCTTGTAATAGGAAATTCCACACCCAAATGATTGTTTATTCCCATTCCCTGTTCTAGTAATCTAAATGTTAGAAAGATTTTTTGCATAAAAAACTCAGGTTTTCCATTGGGTTTTCCATAACTCCTTTGCTAACAACATGCCGTTCACATCCAAGTTTTTTTTTCTTTAAGTACAGATAGATTGTCTTGATCTCACAAACCAGCTGCTATCACACTAAGTGCTTTTTACAAAGCATCAGGTATGAACCAAGCTTGATCAGCATAGAAAGGCTGTGCTCTCTCCCTGCGTCTGCAGTATCTTGACAGGAAGACACAATGCAAACAGGCACAGAATTTGGTGGGAAAAGAGGGAATGTTAACACTGCAGGAGTGACATTTTTAAAACACTTGTGCTCTGACTTCACTTACTCTTAAACCTTCTTCCTATCGTGATTCTGGTAGGAAATACATTAATACCACTGACTTTCATGATCTGATGGCAGGGACACCATCTCCTTGCTCCAGAAAAGGTTAATGGGCCCCAGTAACTTCAGCTCACACCCTGAGTTCAGCCAGGACAGCAGCCTCCTCCTCTCTGGGTTACATCCAGAGATCTCTCCTCAAACTCCTCTGCAGCATAGCTGAGCCAGCTCCAAAATGATTCCCAAGATCTCCCTGAATCACTTGCCACCAGCAGGCTGAACTGCAGACAGATCTTCAAAGTGGTTATCTGCCTCATAAGACTCATACCACAGACATAACTGCTAATTACTGGGTATTCTTGCCTGAGCAATCAGCTTGACGCATTCATTAACATATCACCCAGAAAAATAATTGCAAACCTTTCTGGAAGCTTTTCTTGTACCTGAGATTGTTCTGAGTCACTGGCTAAGCAAGGAGACTCCACATTTTACACTCTGCTTTTACTGGGATGGGGTCATTCCCATCTACCCACCCTCAACAATTGACACTGTGTGATCAATTAGCATATTTACTACTACTCAATTAGTATATTTATTGCCCAATTACTTGATGGATGAGTACAGAGTAATTTGTCCTTTTTCACAGATTCAGCAGACCCCCAACAGCAGTTTAGGTACTATAAGGATGTTTTACTGTGAAGCACCTACTACTGACCAACAGATTTCCCTTCCTTTTGGCTTCAAGGTTTGTGGGATGCAGTTCAAGAACTTTCAAGGAGAGAGAGGAGTACACAGAACTAGAACAGCTGGGTGATAACATGTTAACATCCCACACCCTCTCCTGTCACATATACCTACTACAGCTATGTTTGTGTTCAGGGTGTTTTTATTTTTTTAAAGCAGATTTGGGCTTAGATTTGGTATTGAAAATTTATTCCTAGACTAAGCAACTTGCCCGTTGTTACACCTCTCTCTGCCCCACACGTCATCATATACTCAGACAGTGTCAAGGCCCAAACTACTATTTCTGCCTTATTCTTTGCAATGAAGGGATAGGTGTAAATCTTAAGGCTTTTCTATAATTCCTGCTTGCAATATTTATTTTCTCAGCTGGATCCAGTCTAGTCCTGTGCATCTGCACCCTGGCACTGTTTTGGCCACAAGCAGGCACATTCTGTCTTGATTTCAACAAACAATTCAAGTAATTATTTATTCAAATCCAAAAGTGAGTGTACTTCCCTCTACCCTGTCTGCACAGCCAAGTGCATTTCTCTTGAATAACAGCTTAACTTGTTACTAGGACAACCAAAAAAGGTGACATCACACCTGCTTCTTACACTGTGTTTATGCAGAAGGCACCAGAAGATCCAAGGTTTTTCTCTTACTGATTGAAAAGGATCTTATTAGACACCTCTGATTCTTCTGTTCTAGGAGGTGCAGATGAAAAAGATGCTACGTAACCATGACTCTCCAACTTTTAAGAGCCAACCACAATCCAAGCAGTGCGCAGCTTCAGTTTGCACCTGTACTCTCAGGAGTGTCCTTCAGCAAAATGCACAGAGGCTCTCTGAAGCCAAAACAGGCAACCAGGGTATCACCTCTGAGATCAGTGACCTAATTTCTGAAAAAAGTCACCTTCTCACTCCTGTGACCCAGCTACTCTGAAACTGCTTTCTGCAATGGCACAGCTCAGCAGGAAATCATAGCCCTGTCCTTCACCCCAGGACCTCATGGCCACAAAACTCTCCTAAGTCTGACTCTGGCAAGAGGACAGTATCACCTTGCCCAACACAAAGCTTTCCAAGCCAGATGTTCTCTGATCTTGTGGGCTGTGACTGACACTCCACTTATTTAAAGAAAGCTTTTTCTGCACCATTTTGTACATAACCAATTTTGCAGGCGCGTGTGAAGTCAGTCTTGTGCAGCTCATTCCACAAACAGTGCTTTAGCAAAATCCCCTGCATGTGCTCTGAGTAAACCTGCCACATAAATCTTGTGGAGCTTAGAAAGAAGTCTATGTCCAACCAGGACCCAGCAGTGAGGCATCCTTGAGCCTTTTCAAGACTGTACCAGGTGCTGGAGGCAAATAAAGAGCTGTAGAAAACTTTTGTATCTTAAAATAAGTAACCGAGACAGCCAGCAGGCAGATCACGGCAAGTTTGAGGCGTACATTTACAATTTTGACAGAACTTCCACTCAACTCTTTTAGATTGGGTGTTTAAATCTTGCCCATCTCTTCTAAGCAAAAGGTGGGACATTGGCCAGCAGTGGATAATTCACAGTGTAGCACACAGAACCCAGGAGAAGCCCCCGAACTCGTCCTAGCTCTGCGTTAGCATGATTTGCACAGGATCTGTTTGGGTGTTCTCTCAATGTTGTTGCTCATAAAGACAAGTTGAGGACTGTGCTTGTGTACCAATACTAGTTTCCTTTAATATCCTGCATAGTTCGAACTGTTTTATTTCATCAAAACTTTAAGTTTTCCGGTCTTGGTGAATCTGCAAGTTTTCCCTCTCATTGCTTTTGCTTTGTGATTTCATTCATATATTTAATCCTTTATTTTTTGCCCTAAACTGTCACTAGCTTACCCTGCACTCAAGCAAAATTCAGCACCCAGTAGGGCTTACAAAATCTCTTTTCTGATGTCTGCTAAGAAATAAAATGAAAATTTATACTAGTGCAAGAATAACATGTAAACATGTGAACATCACTTTCTAAGGAACATAAAATATAAATGTGACTATTTCTCCATTTTACTGTATCAGTAATGCTACAAAAATTGAGTTCACACTATACACAAATAGGTTTGTAAATTATGGTTTTTAATTCCCATATTGGGTTTTATGCCCATCCTTTTATGGCTTCAGTGGATTTGCTATGATAATTATCAGTTCCTCAGCTATACCTGTTCACATACATCATACAGTGACAGACTCCAGAGGTCCTATTGTGATTTGCTGTTTTCTAGAGAAAGTGATTATAAATACTTTATCTAATAAGGTCCTAAATATCGTAGAAGGTGACTGAATATTGAAAAGCAATCAATCATTCTTCTGACTTGTGCTTCCCCAAACAATTGTAGTTTTAGTCAGATCATGTTTTTATTGGTTTAAAATATCAATTAAGCTTCCTCAACACACAGCCCTTTCAGCTATGGCTGTAAATGCATTGTTACCAAAAAAAGAAAAAACAAACCACAAAACCAAAAACCCCAAACAATTTAAGCAAGTGTAAAATATAATCATGTCCAACCACATCCTGTATGTTTCACTTCACACTAACTCTTCCTATCCTTATGAACCCCAGAGAGAAAGTTGAGGAGACAAGAGGTTTAAATAATTTGTACCTTGCCAGAAATTTTATCACATAATTTTCTAATCACCTTGTAAACAGCTACTTAAATACTGTGAGCTACCATGATCGGTGTTTTCCAGACCAAAAAAAAAACCCAAGGCACTAAAAGTACGAAAACCTAATATCATCACAAATCCTCCATACATTTGGCTCTTTTAAAAAGTTGCACTTTTTCCGAAACTAACAGGAAGCTTTTGACAGTGGAAGTCTGGCCTCCTCACTCTCCTTCTGACCCTGACATGACACCTTGCAGAAATTAAGTCAGCCCAGGAGAAAACTGGACAATTGTTGACCGACAGAGGACGAGGGTTTAGATTACCCTGATATCTTTTTGTAAAGTTGTGCGTTCTAATTTTGGTACTGGAAATGTGACTCAAAACGATGTTGTTAACAACAAAAACCATCACAAAACAGTCTTTGTCACTGCTTGCAAAGCTGAAGCGTAGCATTAAAATGCTTAAAAATGCACAGGCTGGGAAAGTGAAGTACAACTGCTAATGGTGGTGCTATCAAATATTTTTTAAAGCCACGGGAGGCTACAAATGAGACGTCAAAGCTCAGCTTTCACCTGCATATCTAATAATTCTTTTGTTTCCTACTGCTCTTATTCATTTCTCTGCTCACTAACGTGGATGTATAGGCAAGCACTAAAACACACAATCTTCCCAACAAAGCTGGCTCACAGCCTTCCATCTTCTCCTCTTACCTGATTCAAAGGGATCAAGATCTAAATGTCCTTTGCTATCAAGACCTAAATATACTTGATCTTGTAGAGAGAGAGAGGTGAACTTGGACTCAACTTCAGAATCCTGTACGAGCATTTTCTTGACAATCCTCATGTGCTGAGATGAAGAGTGGCCACAGCCCTCATGCCTTTACAAATGTTAAAATGCTACACCCTTGCAAAAAGACACATAAATAATTTTACACATGAATAGTCTTGCTGCATCCCTAATTAATGTCCTTACCAATTTCAGTGGAATGGCTCAGATGTTGGCACTTGCAGGCCAGAACTTTGGAAATTCATTCCGCTCTTAAATCTTTAGCTATTTTCATGCTCAGGGTTTTACAGCCTGTTCAGCTTAAGAGTAGGATTTTCCTAGGTTTTATATGGCTTTTTCCAGTTTCAAAGATGCACTGGTAAGTTGGCAAAAACCAGTTTTGTTAAGTTTTCAAAAAAAAACCATTCAGACTACAAAGGAAAAATGGAAACAAAAACAGTTTGGATTAATTAAAGCTTGCTTGCTTGCCAATGTTTTGATAAGGTGAGTGGGAGCTAAGACGAGTGACAGGGTCAGGCTTCAGGAAGGTTTGGAAACACAAACTCATTTGTGTGTGAAATGCAATAGGAAACTCTTAAGGGAGGTTTGAGAGACACCAGCCTGTGGGCACCGTATCATCACAAAATTCATTTGTATATCTTCCATACAAGCCTGAGAAATAAAATAACATAAAAAGCTATTGTCCATGTCCTGTGAAAAATGAAATTCGCTGGACCAGATACCCCATCTTCCTTAAAATAATGCAGCCTTCATCACTTCTGCACTTGGATCTTTGTCATGACTTTCAAGTCATAAACTGCTTGAACTGTTAACTCCACTGCTGCTTTTCTTTATTGAAAGGCAGTCAGAACAGCAACTGCTGCACACTGTCATAATTTCTCCTTAGCTGACACACTTAGGTCAGTCCATTCCGTAAGTGGCTGGAAGTTTTCTGAGAAACCCAAAGATTGGAAAAAATTTACAAGTAAGGAAATGTCTTTGACATTTGAGAAAAAATGTTTCTGCATGGTGATGTATCCACAGCTCCAAGTTTTCAGCGTACAGTGCAAATTAACATCCATTGCAACTCTTTTATTCAATATCAAAAGTGATCTGTGTTTCCAATATTGATATTATGTCTTCATTCCACTGGCACCTGGTAGCACAATATGTGATGTTGTAGGTACCAACTGTCCTACGCAAAATTTTTATTTATTTTTTAAAATTGTCAGTAAAGATCTCTTATATCATGCTTTGCTTTAATTAAAAAACAAAACCAAAAAAAACCCCACCCTAAACCCCAACAAATTTTGTCGAGTTATGTTGATATCCTTTGACCAGAAAAGTGTAGAAGAAAATAAAATGAAAAAATGAACCACCAACTTAGTGGATGTTTCTTACTGTTTCTAAATGGATACTGGGAATGCAACAACTTCCAATAAAGCTTTAATGCCTACAGTAATTCTGGCAACATTAAACTTTGTTTGCTGTTTTAATCACTTTGTCAATAAAAGTACACCAGAGCATAATTTTCGCTTGATATAAATATGCAATTAATATTAGTACTAATGGATTCTATACATGAACACAGAAAAAGGTATGTGGTTCTGCAATCCTTGACGGGCACACACGAAGCAAGTCAATCGTGGCAAAACTATGTAATAACCACAGGTAAAGAATTTACCACAGCCCAACTCATCACACAACATAGCCCCCGATAAAACAAATGACTGGAAAACCAGTACTGGAAAGAGTTCAGAGAACTAGATAAAGTTATAATTCAACACTGAGATGCTGATCTTGCTCGTGGTGTTTCCACGCACTATTTTTAAGCACACAATCTTAACAATTACTTTAACTACACTGCAGAGTTACATACTAATTAAATACATTAAAAGGGGCGTTGTAAACCAAACAAACGAGCAAAGTTTCTTAGTGCAGATTAATAGAATAATTAGGTTGTTTCCCAATTTGCTTGAAAAGGGAAAAATTCTTGATATTTTAAAGTATTGGCATTGCTACTGTGGATTTTTTTTCTCCTTGCAAAAGTTAGTAAAAGTACGTTCACAGCTACATTAGAACAGACGGTGTATTGTTCAAAACATGCACGTGGGCAGATTTATTTGCAGAGAGTTCCAAGGAATTTAGACTGGCTGCCTCTCTGGGCTGACTGTCTGATCCTTTCTGCTTTATCCCTCTCTGATGTATTCACATTGCAAGTTTCATTTTGCCTTAAGTAGGTTTTAGATCAGCCTTTATGCTCAGATGACTTCCCCTCAGTAAAAGGCAAGACTATCATTACCAGTATGTTTCCTATGATCTGTAATATATATAAAAGCATGTACACATTATATACTCATCTATATATCACTAAGATGTTTCACTTGATCCCAGCATACCGCGAGATTTCTCTGTTCCTACATATATTCTAAAAATGAAGGAGCACTGACATTTCTAATTTAGAAGTCCGCAGACTGGAAAGAGAGAGGCAAGTGGGAGCAGGGAATCTGCCGCAGGTATTTCCACAAGGCATCTGCAAATAGAATTATTGTAAGAACTTTGATCCTTTGTCAAACATTCAATTTACAGTTTTCAAACACCTGCTTATCCAGTTGAAGAATACACTAGAAACTTATCCTTTACATTAATTTCTGTGGGACAAAAAATTTCTTGGTACTGTCATGAGTGCCACTTTCCATTCTCATCACTCCTCCCTCTAGAGGAAGGCTTTTTTTTTTTTTTTTGAGATTTAATTAACAAATTAGTTTGTAAGATTCTTTATCACAGAGAAAATACTGTCTTGTCCTGTACCTCCCACTGGAACAGAATGCTAACAAACGAAAATTTTCTGGTAAAATTTTTAAATATAAGCCAGCTTAAAGTGAAAAAAATATTTTGCCATTTACTGCTCAATTCTCAATTCACTTTAAGTTGTCCAAAGGAGCAAATGTCTACCTGATACAACAAACAGCTGAGATCAGATGCCTGATTATCTAATTCAAAATAAAATTTACTAACACCTGCTTTCTTGGCTGCTCTCATCAGAGGCTGCCACAGGAACAGCCACTTTTTAAGCTCTGGGTTAGAAACATGCCTGAGCTGCTGTTATTTCTCACCTGAAGCTGAGATAATGTTCTGAGAGAACCCAGTGACATCTAAAGAACTAATCTTAGAGAATCTGAGGAGGAGTGGTTTGTGTAACTGTGATCAGGCATAAGGAACTTTTTGTGATGTCAATGGGAAGAACTACACAGAGTTGTGATTTGCCACTGTGCTGCTTCTACTAAAGGGAGTTTATTCCAGAAATGAAGCTGAGCCACAGAGCTGCCACGGCACAACTCCATGAACTCCAACACACACCCATGGGAAAGAGTCACTGGCCACATGCTGGGGACTGCACTGCAGGCACAACACAGAGTGTGAGCCAGCCACCCCTGGATAGCAGAACACACAAACTGATGCCTCCTGCAGAGGAAGGGTGGCTCCATCAGTAGGATGGTTACCCACTCACACCATCAGCTTTATCTCAAAACACTTCCCCTAACTTTTAAATAAGGTTTGAGAGAACTTGCAGCACTTTGCTCACTGGCACAGCTATGTTTTATTAATGACAAAAATGGGTTAATCTACAAAAATTGCACTCCTTTGACTGTATTTAGTCAAGAGGAAAAAAACTCTAATTATGAGATTGTGCTGTCAAATAAATGCAAATTCGCATCTTTCATATTCTGGGTTAAAAGCTCAAACTCAAGTCTATTATAAATTAAAATCAATACTTGAAACATTTAAGCTTTGAGTAATAAGCAACAACCAAAAGAATCCGGTTATGAAATACACTGGTAGAAGTAGAATGAATTATTAAATAAAACTTGGGAGAGTAAGGCATTTATATCGCACACATTTAAATATCAATTAGGAATAAAACTAATAGAGGATGATGAACAGAATCATCTCTCTAAAATTGACTGAGGGTAACAGAGAAACTAAGCTTGCAATGTAAATTTCATTCAATTTGAAACAGGTTAAACTTTTAGATTTATTAACCAGCTGAAATTTACAATCTCTGAACTTAAAATTAATAAGAAATGCATTTATAGAAGTAAATGAAATAGAACAGTGGCACCTGCTATGCGCAGCATGCTAGTAACCTCCTAAAGGAAAAATCCAAGGATCTGCTCAGAGAAAACATAAAATTGCACAGAAAAAAAACCACCAAGAAATTTAAGAGCTCCTTATTTACTCTATTGCAAACCATTTCTTCATAGGAGTAATGGCAAGTTATGCATCGATGAAAAGAGTTCAAATCTGACTTTTTTGTCTTGTGTCTACTACCACATCTAGAGCCCTCCAAATCACAACATCCTCTCTAACCTCGTGAAAGTGCTACAGAAGCTGTAGTAAGGAGATAGCAAAGCCTTCAAGCAGTCATTTAGAGATACTCAAGATTTTGAAAGGACCTTGTAAGCCGCAACTATCTCACATCCCCACCGCCCTTTTCAAGTAAACTTGAAATAAAATACTCCAGTAAAAACTAACTTAAGGGAGACTAATCATCCCTTAAACAGCTTAAAACCAGCTTTTTTTTCCTACACTGGACAGGTTCTAAGAATTTCACAGCAGTAGTCACTGTGGATGGTGCTACCCGAGATGAAAGAGTGTCAGCGGTCCAGCTACTTTTGATGCGTAACAACAATTGTTATTATTTATCCAGGACTGATTACACAGTGACCTGAAATTACCAGCACAGGTGGGGCCAGCTGACTGAGAAGCACTTGGAAGGAGTTTGCTAAGCCCAAGAACCGTTGTTGCTGTTCAGGACGGATGACTGCACACATTTAGAGAGGCATCTTGCTGCTCCTGGAGGACTTGCTGGGAAAGGACAGACTACGGCTCGATCTACATTAGCAGCATGACAGCCCCTTACATCATGGAACTCCACGCTCCAAAGCTGCAAGACAGGCAGTCCCAGAGAGCAGCTTGCCCTTAAGTCAGGGTTCTGAAGCCCCAAGCTGCCCTCTGCTCCCCAGGTTTGGCACAGGGGGCACATCCAGGCTGGGACTCCCCAGGGAGTGACTGCTCCTTGTCCGTTCCAGTGCCCTGCACCCTCACAGCTGCCTGCAGTCAGAGCAGGAGGCTCCGAGAGCTCCAGCTCCCTTCCTGCCATCCCACACTGCCCCAGAGTCCCTAATAAAGTTCTTGTCTTCTGCTCACGTAGGAAGCTGCAGAGCAACACAGTAGCCTAAGACCTGACAGTTTTCTCTAAATCTCAAATGCCTTCCACGATGCTGAATAAAACGCAGGCATTTATAACACAGTACAAAAGGCAATAGAGGCAAGATGCAGAATCATAGCTGGTTTCCTCTTGGACACATTGCTACCCTAATATGTTAACTTTAATACTGATTGCACTAAGGGAAAAAAGAAAATCTTAGAAAACTGGTATGACAAATAAATCCATTTGTGCCCTTCTCTTCCCTCCTAAATTCCCCCCCTACCCCCTTTTTCAAAAATCCCTTTCTCCCTTTTGCTTGATGGTTTCTTTAATGGATGAAAGCAAAGATCACTACACTTTCCTTCCCTTAAGATGAACCTTCAGAGTATATAAATTGCTTGAGTAAATAAAAGAAAGGAGGGAATTACTAATTTAATGCTCTTCTATCTCTTGGGGAAAAAGCCCATGTAATTAACTGTAATGAGATTAAACTAACTTGTTGTTATTAATTTCCCAGTGCTGGGAAACTATATCGGAGACCCATAAGGCTGTGAATTAACCAGCTTTATCAACATTCGTCTTGCATCCTTCAGTTTTTACACCAGTTTTAAAGGAAAATGTTTAACTTCATCAAGCTGCAAAGCCACTAAGAAGTATAAGACATTGAATCTGCTCCCTTCACGTAGGGACATGAGACTCATCTGTAGCTGAACACCATGAATGGGTGGAGCCAAAAGCAACAAATGCTACCTAAACCAAATAAACGGAAGAATAATTATTAAATTCTTACCAAAACTTTTTTCCATTACTTCTTTCTGACACATATCTTGAACATTCACTGTACAATTCACGATGAACTCTGGAGAGGAGCAGTCATTATTTAGCTGGAACTCCTCACACTGGTAACACTGTATTTGCAGACCCGAACCTGGAACAGATAGAGACTTGTTCAAAATCACAGAATGCTTTCTTTTGGAAAGGACCTCACAGATCATCTCATTCCAAGCCGCTGCCATAGGCAGGGATACCATCTGCTAGACCGGGATGCTCAAAGCCCCATCCAACCTGCCCTTAAATAATAGCAACAGTATTAAAAAACCAAACAAAAACAAACGAAAACCAAACAACCAACACGTGCCAGAAATCTTCCTTATCCTTCCCCATTCGCATGTTGCTGTTCCTAGCTACTCAACAGCTCAGCCAAAGTATCCCTTTGGCAAATATAAAGTAAAGCAAGCGTGCCGCCCGCTCAGCTGAGGCCGAGCGTTGCGGACTCTGCTGATGCTCCTTTCCGCGGGGCGCGGGGCGGCCGCTCCGGCGCTGGAGACGCCGCCGCCAGGAGGCGACGGGCACCGGTACCGACACCGGCACCGACACCGGCACCGGCACAGCCCCGCAGCCGCTGCCCATCGCCCGCCCCGCGGCTGCCCCTCGGTGCAGCGGCTGAAAGCCGCCCGCGCCCCGCAGAGAGCAACCGGGCTCACAGATACGCTTCGGCTCTTATCTGTGCCGACGGGTTTACTTAGCTACTAATTAATTACAAATTATTTAATTACTATTTTGCCATGCACGATTAAAGCGGCGGAGCATCCTTCGCCAGCCGCCTTTATCATGCAAACGAGGCGCTCCGCATGGCTCGCCGGCAGCGCTGCTCCAGCAGCCCTCGTCCCGCGGCGGGGACCCCCGGCCCGTGCCCGCCCTCCGCT
This sequence comes from Cnemophilus loriae, assembly GCA_013397755.1. NCBI lineage: Eukaryota > Metazoa > Chordata > Aves > Passeriformes > Corvidae > Cnemophilus > Cnemophilus loriae. Next base: position 2,094,087 of record VZTF01009642.1, on the reverse strand, counting down.
GGGAGCGCTGCGGCGGCGGGAGAGCCCCGCTGGCACCGACCCTCCGCCCGCCGAGGCAGCGGGCGGCATCCGCGGAGAGGCACCGGGTGCTGCGCCTCGCCTCGCCCCGCGGGCAGCCAGCGCTGGGGACACCTGCGGGGGGCTCTGAGGGCCGCGGGCAGGACGGGGGTTCCGCTGCCCCGTTCCTTTCTAGCGCCCGGTAGCAGCTCCGTCGAGGGGCTACGAGGGGACGGAGTCTCCCAGCGCCGGGCTGGCCGCGGGCGCCTCCGGGCGAGCGGCGCGGAGCCCCTTACCTGGCGCCAGGCACAATCCCCAGAAAGTTGCAGCGAGGAGGAAGAGCCGCATCCTCCCGGAGCCGCGGCCGCCGGGCTGGCGTGCAGTCGCGAAGGGGCATCAGAAGCGGAGACGCACCGGAGGCGCCGCGCACTTGTGCCGCTTCCCCGCCGCCTCCGCCGCGAAGCGGCGCCCCGGGAGCAGGCGGCGGAGCCCGCCCTGCCCAGCCCCGCGCAGCGCTCCAGCCTCGCCGGAGTTGAGCGCGGAGACTGGAAGAAACTGTAGGAGAAGCGAGAGCTGGGGGGCGGCTCCCCCCTCCCTCCCCCAGCACCATGTGATGCCGGTGGAGCGGGGCGGGGATCCCCGCCAGCCGCCCCGCACCTCGCCGGGCGCGCCCCGGGAACGGGCGAAGTTCAGCGAGGGAGGGGAGCCCCCGCACCGCCGGGTCCGGGTCCGGCTCCGTCTCGCACGGCGCTGCCGAGGGGCCCCGCGACCCTCTGCCCGCCGGGGCTGCTCATCACATCCCCGCCCTCGTCCTCCGCTCCGGCTGCGGAGCCCGGGCACAGACCCCGCGCCGTGCCGCGACTCGCCCCGGTCCCTTCGTGTCCCCGCCCGCCCGAGCCCACAGGTGGCAGCCGGAGCGCGTCTGTGGGGACTGACAGGCCGGGCCCCGCTGCGAGGCGTCGCTCGCCTCCCGCAAACGCCCCGCAGCACCCGCGTCCCCGGGAGGGACTGAGGGGAGGTGCGGCCCCGCCATTCCCTCCTCCCAGCCCCCTAAAAGAGAATTAAAGCGTAACAAA